>JANHMN010000006.1:94378533-94391352 GCA_030674055.1 Rhabdomys pumilio
CCCTTCCCTTCCCTTCCCTTCCCTTCCTTTCTCTTCTCTTCTTTTCTCCTTACCTTATTTTGAGGCAGAGTTTCATGCTGAACTGAAACTTTCTGTTTAGACTGGTCTGGCTAACCATCTTGTTCTGTTTTCCTTGGACAAGTAGACTACCATGCCCTTTTATGTGGGCATTTATGTGGGTTCTGGGGTTCCAAACTCTAGTCCTCACATTTATGTGACATATGTTTGATCCACTGAGCCATCTCCCTAACTCCTGGAGGCTTTTTTGCAAATAAATTATATTATTATATCTTTGGTTGTGAGCCTAGCCTTCAATGGCTGAGCCATCTCTCGAGCCCATATTCTTAATATTTAATTATATTTGCCTGTTGTCTTTACAGTAGGATAATTCATTCTATAAATCTGTAATTTATCTGTTCTCTTGGCACAAGACATGTGGATTTACTTTTTCAAAAATATTGCTATTTTAAATAAGAAAGAATGTCTCTATGAAAATTTTTGTATATAATTTCCAGTGTAATGGTGCATAAAGAGTTTTCTTCTTTCTTCTTTCTTTCTCACCACCTCAAGCACAGTATACACCTAAACATAGAATTACTTACCATACTATGAGTCAATCAACTTCCAGTTTAGGAGATAATGACAATTATTTTCAAAAGGTTTGAACCCTGCCAGAAGTATAAGTTAATTCATTAATCTATACCCCTTTCAATATTCCATGGTAATAGATTCTTTTTAAATATTTAGATGTATTTATTTCATTTTATGTGTATAAATATTCTGCCTGCGTGTATGTCTGTGAACCATGTATGTGCACAGAACCCATGGAGGTCAGAAGAGAGCACTGGATTCCCTAGAACTTGAGTCACAGATGGCTGTGAGCACCATGTGATTGCTGGGAATTGAACCCCAGGTCCTCTGCAAGAGTGACAGATGTTCTTAAGTGCTGAGCTGCCTCTGCAGCTGGCCATACTAGGCATTTACAACATGTGGTTGGGTTTGAAATGATGTTTCACTGTGGTCCTGATTGCTGTCTTCATTTGCCGGTCCCTGGTGACACTGAATGTCTCTCCAAGTTGGCTGGCCATGTTTTACCTCTTCTGTGAAGCAGCAATCTGTGGCTAGTCTTTTGCTACTTTGTGGATTCTCCTTTCTACATTCTTTTTCCACCCTTTTAATCCTCTAACTCTAGATAGAAGAAGGAAGAAAGATAAAAAGAAAATAGACTGACATTACCATTAGGCTATTCCTGCTGATGAGGGGCATCAAGTTCCTTGGGGCAAGTTCAGTCTTCCCTGTCGGGGTATCTAACATCTTCCTCTTCTTTTTCTCTTCCTTGTATACAGCTACTGAACAAACTGTGGCCAACAACAGCCACCAGCAACCAACAGCAACAACAACTAACCAACCCCCTTCTTGGGGCCCTAGCATTTATATACCCTCTTAAACGTCCCCAGAATTCCAAATATCACACAATTGCAGAAACTATCTGCTGCTGGCAAAATTATACTTCTATTAGAGCATGAGGCAAATTATATTCAGCTACTGTGGACAGTCTGAAGCAACCCCACATCCCCACACCTGGAATTAAAACAAAAGCACACTCCTATTTCTGTGTTTTGTTTTTTTTAAAAGAAGCAAAAATTCTCACTACAGCTATCCATGGCTTTTGTCTGTGTTTTCATTTCTTTTTATAAACTTTTCTTATTAGACTATAGATGAACTCGTTCAGTCTCACCTCCTCTCAGTAGGGTTGACCTGATTAATACTTGAATGAGGGTGATTTTTACTTTGAAATATATCAAAGTCACCCCCTATTACAAAAGTTCAGGGGAGACCTTACAGGGTAATATGAAGGGCAATTCCTCCAGGTCTGATGCCCACTTTATGTGGCAAGGAAAGTGTCGTTGTCTGGAATATGCACAGACACACTAACAGTAGCAACCCCTTGTCCATCTGGGCAGAGACCATGCTCACTTCCAAGAGCTGCCACATAGATGGCTAGCAGGTGTGTGGTCTTGATTTTACTAATCTGATATCCAAGAGCCTAGACGTCTAAAACAAAGGGAGCAGTAAGAGTTGGTCCTCACTGTAGGACATTCCAGGACTCTTGCGATTCTTGGGAATCTTGACGTAGGAACTCATCTCTTTCTCTACCTATCATCACGTGACTTCTCTGGGTACTTCTGTGTCCTCTCTTCTTCAATATTCAAAGCATTCCAATGCTTCTCTAGATATTAGGGCAACTGTGTCTGCAAAGGTACCATCTCCAAAGATCACATCCTAAGGTTCTGGGACACAGTAACTGAGGTGAGGACAGAGCACTGGTATAAAAAGAAATGTTCCCACTATCACGAAAAATGATACATTGGAAATAAGAAGTGAGAGAATGAACAGGAAGTAGGAAGTGTTTGCCATACAGGTCAACAGCATTGGAACACTGGGGTGCCAAGCAACCAGCTAAACAAATTGACTTAAAGTTGGCATCTGTCAGCCTTTGCCCTAAGTGACTCATGGCTAGCACACAGCCAAGGTCATATGTTGTAGTAATTATTTAAAAGGCAGCCTTTGGTCAAGCTGACTGTCTAGGCTGCAGCGGCTCTGCATAGCTCAACCACGTGGCCAGAGGTCATGTGCGTGCCACAGCTAGAAATGGCCAGCCAGAGACACCAGCCTTGCCACCCACAAGACGCCAGCATGGGAGATGGCTCTGCCAATCTTCCACGCTGTCTCTGCAAGGCTAGGCATTGCCCAGACTATCCGGCCAACCATGCGGGCTTGGTACAAACGAGATTCTAATGCTTAGATTATCCAAAGGCTTATATATTTAGTAATGATCAATAACAAGATGCCCTTACAATCAGAGATGTAACCCAATACCTAACCTAGATATACCAACTACCTTTGACTGCTACAGACAAGCGAACATCAGCCTCCATCTCCCCTCTCTCATTCTCCGTCTCCTCTTAGCTCCTCCTCTTCCTTTTTCTCTTCTCCTTTTCTCCTCCTCTTCCTCTCCTTACTCCTCCCACCTTAGCTCCTCCTACAGTCATAGATCAGTAGTGGGCCAGGCAAAGGAAATGTTTGAAGCACAGGCTCCCTTTTACCCAGGCTGACTTAGTTAATGACCCTGCTAAATTTAGACAACCTTACAGATGAAAGAAACTGACTTTAAATAACTCTGCTCAGCAATCACCTTCTCTTCATTTTCTTTTTTCCTCATGTGACATTAATTTATCAAAACCACTAAAAATCATTTGGATGAGCTCTAACTCAAGGTTTCTAATGGTCACCTAACATCCTGTGGCTATGGCTCCTTTCACATTTTAGCAAAATTCCTCTTGTCATGGGAAGACAGGATGAGATGCCAAGAGAAATGGCCAGTGATGATACCTGAAAAGATCCTGTTCCACTGGCCCGCCTCCTACTTCCTCTCTTCCCGCTCTGCTTACACATCAAAATTTAACACTTCAGAGAAGAGTTGAGTTTCTGTATGCTGAATTCTAGATATTGAGTTATGGCTTTAGAAATCCATTCCTGGCTAGAAGCTAATGAAGCTATTGTTCTCTCAAATAAATTGTAAAAACAGAAACTCTCTCTAAAGAACTTCCCAGGGGAATTGACAGTAAGATAGTAGTTCAAAAGAGCTGAACACTCCCAGGGTCAGAGGACAGTCAACAGAGTAGTCCAACAGTCTCAGTACAGGCTGGATTCAGTAGGACACCATCACAGTGCACGAACAGGTCTCTCCTGACCCTGAGCTTCCAGAGGATTTATGGAGGGCAATGGAAGTACTCAAAGGAATCTTGTTGACCTTAATGTTGTCCCAAACTAGCAGCAGCTGCTCCCGGATGTCCTTATTGGGCATCTGTTTCCTGTTGTCCCTTGAACAAAAAGTCAGCTGGAACACACTTGGGCAAGTAGTACTTGGCATTTCCTGAAAGAAGACCACAGGTCAACATTGTAATTACTCAGAGGCCCTGCCTAGACACCACAGAGGCCCAGGCCTCAGTCACCGGAAGAGACCTATTGTGCTCTGGGTAAAGAGGCAGTAACTTGGTGGGGGTAAGGGGGTGGGGTGGGGGTGTCACACTGCTTGTCTGTGAACACAGATCCCATCAGAAAAGTGTTTGTAAGAATGAAGTGTCTACACAGGGTGACTGAAGACCCCCTAAAATATGTTCAGCGGCTCAGAATATCAGAATCAAGTGGAGTCACTGGGAAACAGGAAGGGGCATTAAGTATTTTAGAAAAGTGATGTATTTGCCACTGATCTGGGGCAGGGATAAACTACGTTGTTTCATGGATGACCTCTTTTTCCTACCAGAGCCCAGGTAAAATATAATGAGGATAGCAATAATATACGTAGGCAAGCATATAGCTCTATTTCCTGATGACCCAGGATGTCCAAGGCCCCAGGCATGGAGAAAAGAGTCCTTGATGCCCTAGCGAACTGCTGCTTCTACGTGACTTCTAAGACTAACTCAACATTTCCGTTCCCTTGCAATCAAGCAAGCTATCTGTTAGCATTGCAATTTCATAACAAAGAAACCTATTCTGATACTATGTCTATGCTATGTGACTAAGCCAGTCATGGTAATGGAACCCTGTAATCCCAGCACTTGGAAACTGAGACAAGAGGATTATAAATTTAGGGCTGGCCTGGGTTATATACTAAGATTCTGTCAATGGATGGATAGATAGATAGATAGATAGATAGATAGATAGATAATTATAATTTTAAATCAAATAAGTAACTATAATCACTTTCCTTAGATGTTATAACTCTTCATCAAATAAATGCCTCACTAATAGTACATTGTATAAATTTACCGGTTCCTTTAGTCACAGTTTGAAAAATTGGATTGTTACAAATAAAGCTGACAGACTTTCTGTCCAGTGTTTTTGTGAATATAATCTTCCATTTCTCCAGGGTAAATGCTCAAAACTTCTCTTGCTATACTATCTGGTAATTATACACGATTGATTTCCTTAGAAGATACTATCTTACAAGATAGACTACATCTTACTCAGAAACACAGAATGTACTTTGACAGCATTTAAAATTCTCAGTATTTTACATGTGCTAATATACATTAGAGGACAATCATGGTTAATATACTATCTTCCTTTATTTGTGTGTCTTATATAAGATTGAGAACTAATTAAATAATTTTAAAAGTGCTAACTAGTTCTTCTCTGCAGTTGAGGGGGAAGGGATGCTTTGAAGTTGCCCCTACACCCTCCCCAGAAGACACAGAGAGCAGGAGCTTAGGGTGGAGACTGAAGGTCTGGGGAGCCCCCAGCTCCCAGTCTTCAGTTCTGCCGTAACTGCTGCATGGGAGACAAGTGTCTCACCTCCCTCTCCCTTCCCCTCCGTCTGCCCTCCATGGTTTGAATTCTGTATTTGTTCTCGGTGCACAAGACTTGATAATAATGTTATGGAGAATGATGGGGTTTTTTTGTTTGTTTGGTTGGTTGGTTTTTTTGTTTGGTTGTTTGTTTGTTTGGTTGGTTGGTTGGTTGGTTTTTTGTTTGTTTGTTTGGTTGGTTTTTTGTTTTTTGAGACAGGGTTTCTCTGTGTAGCCCTGGCTGTCCTGGAACTCACTCTGTAGACCAGGCTGGCCTCGAACTCAGAAATCCGCCTGCCTCTGCCTCCCAAGTGCTGGGATTAAGGCGTGTGCCACCACCGCCCAGTGAGAATGATGTTTACCTGCAAATATTGATATAACAAATAAAGCTTCCTGATGGCAAGCTTCAAAACTATGGAGATGGAGAGAAGAGAGAGGAGACTGAACCTCTCAGACAAGTGGCACAGTAGAATCCATTATGTACTGCACTGCACTGCACTGCACTGCAGAAGGTTGCTGACAATCACAGTAAAGCAGAAAACATGCAAATGAAGTTGTAAATTCTATTAATTCTGTAGATGGAATTCTTCAGCTTGGTCCCTTGGGACCTGCAGTCAGCACCATGTCTTCCCTGACTACCCTACCTTAGCACTTGTCAGTGTAAGTCAGAGCAGCACCTAGCTGCCCCACCCCGACTACCTTACAACATCAGTGGGCCCCAACATCAAACAGCTCAGACAGTAACATTCACCCCAGGAGAACTACCATTCTCACAGCTGTGTTTGTCCGTCTCCAAATCCAGGCCCAGATTCTCCCTTCTAAGGCTTCTAAGATGCTGATAAATCCTATCAATGTGGTTCACCTTTAAAGTGCTAACTAGATTCTTCTGAATCTTCCTAGGTCTTGACAGACAGCGGCTTAGGATTAATCTAAGTCACCCATATAGCACAGAATCACTGAGTCACCTGTGCTCAACGAACCAAGTGAAGTCACACCACAGCAGAGTCTATGAGAAGGCAGGGTCAGGGAGGAAGACAAGCGCACAGTCAGGCTCCTCATGGGTTCTCCTCATGGGTCAGACTTCTTGTCACGGGGTAGACACTGCATTAATCTCACTCTGGGTGTTCTTCCTTGTATATTCTTAAAGTGCTCTTGTACAAAGGCATGCAGACACTGCACAGCTGGGCTTCTTTCAGGGTGTCAGTGACCAGAAGCATCCCCTCAGAGTCAGAGTTCAGTCTGTAAAGTGGCATCTCTCAGACTGTCACTCAGGGAGTGACTGATCAGTGACCAAAAAGCCATCAGTCCCATTTGGAGGATGCTGTTTAATGTCAGGGGACATCACCAGATGATACAAAGATGTACATCAAGCCTCAGGAGGACCAGATCTCTGTGTTCCCACAAACAGTGGCATTATGGCTGCAGGGGTTTCCCACAATCATTTGTACTGGCCCAGTGTTTTAGCAAGAAAATACAATTTAATGTTTAAGAACACAATACAGTATTTAAAAATACAACCTAATAAAAATACAACTTAATCATAAAATAAATATAACACTCCTATGTGGACTAAGTCAAAATTCCTTGGGTGTCACTGGGGTACATTTCATAGGACAGGGTTATGTCAGAGTGACAAACATGACATTCTTACATTCTTCTATGGCTATGGAAGGTCCATCCTCACAGTGCCCTTGGTGGAATTGGGAGGAGAATACTGTATTAATTGCTCAATACAGGCTACAGTGAGAATATTGTTTAGAACAATAAACCATTCTGGGGTTGGGGGGCAAGAAGCACAGAATTCCAGCTGTGGATTTTTTTTCTCTTAATAAAGTCTTTTTGCTCAGATAAAAGGAGAAAGAATGTTAATAGGCAGCCAGGAGAACAGTCTTCATAGACGTCAAGAAGCTGCTTATATTCAAGAAGAAAGTCGTTTGTTGGGAGGTCAGAACCAGTATGGGACCTGCTGCCCTTAGAAGGATGTAACTCTGAATCTTAAAGTCAGAGACATTGAAGCAGCAGCTGAAGCCCAAGGAAGGAAAAAGACAATGAAGAGGAACACAAAGTTAGTCTGTGAGGAGGGGAGCACTGTGTTTGTGACAGGGTATTACTGAAGTATCTTGATGCTGTGACACTTTAGGCAGAGAACTGAGTTTCCTCCTCCTGGTCACCAACAGGGTAGGTACAACTATCAGTAACCAGTCTCCCCTCAGGAGAACCTGGAACTCTCTCCTAAATACAGAGATTCCTGTCTCAACCATGCAGCATTGAAAGTGCAGAGACACAACTGAAGCGGAGAAAGTTACATGGGAGTTACATGTTCACTTCAGCCCTAAGAAACACTTCAAGCTCGGAGACAAAATTTCCCTTCCAAAATCCCATGCATCAAAAGGCATTTGTAAATCCAAGTCTCACACACTGTACTTTAGTTAGAAGACTTTTGTCCTCTAGTGCTAACTGGTCTGAGGGACTGGTCCAGTCAGTAAAGCACTTGCCTTGCAAGTGTGAAGACCTAACCCCAAGTGACATAACAAAGCCAAGCATGGTGCCATGTGCTTGTGAATCTGATGCTAGAGATACAGAGACAAGGATAGTCCCTGGGGCTCCCTAGCCAGCTTAGCCTAATTCACCAGCTCCAGATCAATAAAAGACCTATCTCAAAAAAAAAAAAAAAAAAAAAGGTGGACAGAATTCCTGAAGTCGTCATCCAGTTGTCCTTCTGCACATGTACACACACATGCATGCATACACATGCACACGTGTGCTCCTGAATATGCATACACATGCACACACACAGGCATTAAAGACAGTACTTATAAAGCGTGATTCACAGAGAGTTCATGTAAACTCAGGGATAGTATATTTCAGATTGATTGTCGCTCGTGGCTTACACTATGATCAATGGCCAATGATCTGATTTCAGATTTAACAATTCATAAACTATTTTATATATTGACCTAAGATCCGAAAGATGCATGGACATTAAGCACACTAAATTCCCAAGAGACTGCTCTTTAAGCTCGAATATCAAGTATAACAATATGGCACAGAGCTGCCCACAGAGGGGAAACCTATTTCCTCCAACTTCCCGGTCTTCTTGGCAACCCAAACAGCAGGGTGGATGTTTACCAAAGGAAAGTGTAGGCTGTGTGGTTTTCTCACAGGAGTCTTTATGAAGCAAGGCTGGCCTGCTGAGAGCATCCTTCTCCTTAGACAGCCCTTGATGAGTCAGTCTTAGTCCAGATGATGAAGTCATTCTTACCCTATGACTGCTTGGGGGAACAAAAGACTCACCTTTAATTCCCTTCCTTTGGGAGGTAGAATTGCAACACAAACCTTTGCTCCTCAACTTCTATGTACTGATATCCACCAACTGCATTTTAAACCAGCACAGGGTGCTTTAGATCCATTCTGATGGAACTGGATACCATCTGATTGTAAATCACTAACCACTGCCATAGCTTCATAGCACAAAGAAAGACAGGAGACAGGGGCAGAAACAAAGACAGAGAAACAGATTTATTGTTTAAAAACAAACAAACAAACAAGTAAGACATGGGTCTTGAGCATGCCCCTTCCTGGTCTGATTACATTACTAACACTTCAACACAGATTATCTTTCACTCCAACCTTTTTAGAGTCTTTAATGCTTTGATGTCTACATCATCTCACTGTGAACTGAGAATAGATATGTCAATAATCTCAGTGGTACTTATTACAATTATTACAATACGGGGGGGGGGGGGGGGGGGGGGGAATGGTACCTAAACACTAACTCCAACGTGCTCCACAAGTAACAGCATTGTGTATAGCTTCAAGTCACTCCTGGCCACAGGAGCCACCCTGCTCTGTGGCACAAAGAAGCGGAAGACTGGAAGGGCTCAGAAGTTCCGGCCTGAAGCAGGAGATGTGCCTGGGGAGGTGAGGTGGTGCCCCTTCCTGAAAATGCCTTCACTACACTCAAGGTCTCTGAAATCCTCTTTATTTTTGTGACTGACTAAAACGGCATTTTTATTGAACTGATTCCATCCCATAGGTTATAGGCTAAGTGATCTCAAAGTTCAATGACTAATAAAGGCAGAGCTTTATTTTAATCCTGAGTAGGAAGTCCTGGGAACAACAATGAGAGGTTGATGAGGTGTCCCTGCCCTCCGTCATGTCCCTTTCATGACTGGGTCTTAAACATCGGCTCCTACACCCACCACCCCATCTGCATGGTAGGCAGTATGCCCTAAGGGAAAGAACTGTGATTTCCCATTTCTTTTAAGAACGTGGATATAACTCACAAGGCATCTGCTGGTTATAAAGGTGTAGCTTGCTGCAAGTGAACCTGGGAAATATTGTCCAGCAGGAGAGAAGAGTGTGCAGCCATGAACAGGAGGTTGAAAACTGACAACGACGGAAAAGGAAACAGGTGCCAGTTGTCATGACCTTGGTGTTTTTGACAATCACCCTGCCTAGCTGATGCATCAAGGGGCGGCCATGACTACTGTAAGACAGCAACTGCAGTTCGGGTGAGTATGACGGAACTTACTGAGTTATATTCACTAGCGTGGCTGATATTCTTTTAAGCAGGAAATGCCAATTGTCAAGAAGAATTGGAATCGCTGAGCATCATAGGTGTGAGTGTGAAAAGTCACAGCCACGGAAGCAAACATTGTGATAGTGGCTCAAAAAGTTAAATTGGAATCATTGTGTAGTGTGTCTACTCCACTTCTGGACAAATAACCAAAACAATTGAAAATGAGTTCCTAAAATGTGTACATAGTGGCATATTCACAACAGCTTAAATCTGGAAACAACCCAAGGAGCCTTCAAAAGATAAGCAGACAAGCAAAATGTGGGTATAAGCATAAATGGAGTTAATTAGCCTTAAAAAGAGAGGGATTCCAGAAACACTATGACCTGGATAAAACTTAAGGACACTAAGTTATCATCTTTATAAACTAAAAAAGGGGGAAATGTGCCCTTCCCCTAGCCTTGAGCAAGCCTGAGAGACCTTGCTTACCACAACAGACCAAGTGATAGGATCTAGGTGGAGTTACCCACCTTGGCTGCACAGGACTTAAAAGAAGAACTGCCCCTGAGCTTGCCTTGAGATATCTCCGCAGTGACCAAGAATGGGATTATGGATTATCCCACCCATCTCTGGCTAAAACCAGGAGGGGTTTTGGGTTGGGCCTTCCTCTTTAAATTGAGAGCTGAACATTAAAGCTTTGAGCCTTGATCAGAAAAAAAAAAAAAAAAAAGGGGGGGGGACACTGTTGCCATGAAATTAGCAACACACACAGAAAGACACACTCTGGTGCTTCTACATGAGGTGTATAGCGTAGTCAACACCACAGGGGCTGGCGTGTGGGAAGGTGTCACTGCTTACTATGTGGAAAAACTCTACTTCGTGAACCCTGAACAGCTGTTGGGGGTTCTACACTGTAATCTGTTAATACAGCTAACTGTACACTTAAAAAATTGGGGGAAATAAGACGGCACATTTTATGATATGGATATTTTACCAGAATGAAAAGAAAAATCATGGGGTTACCTTCTGTTGCTCACGTGCAGGCACCAAGTCTCTCCTAAGTTTTAAATCTAAATATTCTACTGGGGACTCGTAAGAACTCTACGTGGCAGAGCATTTGCCTCTTTGAAAAATAAGGAGTTTGAGCTATAAAACCCTGCCTCAAAAAAAAACCAGGAAAATGAAGTGTCTTGCCTCAAGATGTCTGGCAAGGAAGCAATAGGTCACACTTGTGGTATATGCAGGCTTCCTGTGACTACTGAATGGAACATGTCATTTCAGCCCTCTCCGCAAGAGGCTTTCCATGTGTATGAGTTTGCTTCATTCTCATAATAACCTTGTGGTACATTTACAGACAGGAAATTGGATTTTTAAAATTCAATAACTTTGTTTAAGTCATACAGTCAGTCAGTAAGGGACAGAGAGCAGTTTTTAACCCAGGCAGTCTTGAGCCTTTCCCACAGCCTAAAACAGAGTCAAGGCCCAGACCTATATAGACACAAAGTACTACAGACAGTGAGGAACAGCATAAGCCAGCAAGATCCTGTTTCATCTTCTAACAATCTTCCTATTCTGCCTTCTAATTCAACAAGAGCACCCTGCAATATAAAATTAAAACAACGTAACCACCATGAACCATGGGATGGGGGTGGAGGGCTCTGGGGTGGGGGGCGGGGGAAGGCTGCAGAACTACATTTGTTCTGTCTGGTGAGTCATCTTTGTCCACTGTCTGGTATAAATGTTGTTTTGTCTCCATGTGACCCTGAGAGGTATTTAAGGTTGTACCTAGAGATATCCTGAGTCTGTCATCTTTGTCTGACTATAAAAATAAAACCAAATGGCATGCTACAGGTACCAGCACACGGGATGAGCATGTGGAAGTGGGAGGCATAAGAATTAAGGAGTAACAGGAAGTTTCTTAGCCAAACTACCACAATGCCTTCCTTTCTTCTCACCATGTATGTGATATGTACACACCCTCAACCCTACTTAGAAAGAGCTCCCAGTGTCCAGGCACATTCCCACACTCTGGACACTTGTCAGCAGGGCAAATCTTTGAAAAATATTATAAAGTGTATAATATTATAAAGTATATAAACACCACCCCTGTGTCCCTTCTGAACCAGCTTGGTGGCATTGCCAAGCTTTCCTCTTCATGGTCATCACCTGTCTCAGTCCCTGCTGAAGCTCAGCCATCTCATTTGTTTATTCTGAATGCTTACAGTGACCTAGGCAGTATGTTAGGTTCTTAAGACACTAGAAAGGAGCCGGGCAGTGGTGGTGCACTCCTTTAATCCCAGCACTTTGGAGGCAAAGACAGGCAGATTTCTGAGTTCAGGGCCAGCCTGGTCTACAGAGTGAGTTCCAGGACAGCCGGGATTACACAGAGACACCCTGTCTCGAAAAACAACAACAACAAAAGACATCAGAAAGGAAACAGATGACAATCCCTCATTTTGAGAAGTTGACATTCTAGTGGGGTCAGGCAGAAAGTAAGCAATACAGTACAAAGGATTCTAGTTTGTTAGAAGCTCGCTAGTACTATAGAGAGATGGGGTGGAGTTGGACACAGAATTTAGAATGAAGGAGATGAGGAGAGAAGGAACATTCACACTTCACAGGTGTGTCTTGAAGCTTTAATAGTGTGATCAGAAGAAATGGCACTAAAGAAAGCATTGGGGAAAGACTGGGGGCTACTGAGCATGTGCCATGTGGCTGAGGGAAGAAATGAAGCAGTAGGGAGAGCTACTGAGGCCTTAGGCCAGGGATCATGAAGTTTGAGAATCTGGGAGGAACGAGCAGATGCATGAGAGTGAGTGAGTGGTGGAGATGTGAGGAACAGTGGAAGATGGGGTCAGCAAGATCCTGGACCACAGTGTCCTGTAGGCCAGTAGAAGCGCGTGTGTGTGTGTGTGTGTGTGTGTGTGTGTGTGTGTGTGTGTGTGTGTG
>JANHMN010000006.1:94393020-94447324 GCA_030674055.1 Rhabdomys pumilio
GTGTGTGTGTGTGTGTGTGTGTGTGTGTGTGTGTGTGTGTGTGTGTGCGCACTCGAGCGCACGTGCATGCACACACTACAATTATACATTCATAGGCATAAAAATAAATATGTGACAATCAGATTTTAAACACTAACTCTGTGGAGAGTGACATATCTGTGCTCGTGAAATCACACCTAGACTAGCAATAAAATCTAGTGAACAAATAAAAGCTGAGTTTCAGAATTCTGATAAGTCATTCTCCACCTTCCACGCTTTTGCAGCAAGCACATAAATGTTTTACACAGATGAGCAACCACTTAATATTAATCAGGCCTTGTTAATGAGATTAAGAGTTCTAACCCCTATGGGACAGTTCTAACTGTGCAAATGGACTGGATGCTTCCCCCACCCCCCACCTTAGACAAAAGGTAAGCTATTCCTTCCTGTCTCTTGTGAAATAGAGACAGAGTGTGGAAACACACCTGCCTATTTGGCTCAATAATTAAGTCTTGTCTGGCCATAGTGTAAAAATAGGTATCCCTGTGTCTGAACATGAAAATAGACCTTTCCTAACAAAAGCCAAAAGTTGCATGGCTAAAAAGATGTTTACTTTTGTGAAAAAGTCCTTTCCTCTGGGGATAATTTTGGGACTATGTAGGTGTCTGGGGTGGGGGGGTGGGGGTGGGGGTGGGGGGTAAGCAGGTATATTAAGGCTCAGAGGCCAAGCTGTGACTGTGCTCCCTGCTGAGAGCCGTGCGAGCAGTCACGTGTGAGTCACGTGCGGGGGACAAGGATGTGTCCTGTGCATTCTCCTCCTTTTGAAAGTTTTAGCTGACATGACAGTGACTATAATTTTCAGCGTTTGTGGAGCTCTGGATGCTCGGTCAACATTTATCCTTTCGGTGGATACTTAAGAGGAGCTGGCACGGTCGCCCCCTGTAACAGCCTCATACATGAACAAAACCTCTGACCTTAAAGAAATCTTTAGTAAAAATAAGAAAGACCAGATGTAGCAGTACACTACTGTAATCCCTACCCTTGGGACACAAAGGCAGGGGATCTGGAGTTCAAGGCCAGCCTTGGGTACATAGTAAGTTTGAGGCTAGACTGGGATACATAAAACCCTGTTTCAAGAAATAAATAGGTAAACGGATGGATGTGATTACAGTTATAAATGTCTACAGCACACAGGGTCATGAGTGAAACAAAAAACGGAACAGGAAGACACTGGGAATTCACTATGAATGAAAAGTGGGAAATATTTTAGACTTTGTAGACCAAACAGTCTACAGTCTGTCATGTCATGACAACTCTGCAGTCATGTCAAGATGTAACAATCTAAGTGTGGCATTGTTCCAGGAAACCATTAATTGCAGATACAGGTGGCTTTAGGTCACAATTCACTCACCCTTAAGATAAAGTAAGAGAAGAAAAAGCATCGGCTCAAGGAAATCATGGGTTTTAAATGGGGTTATGGGGGCCCCATAGAAAAAAAGAATATCCTGCCCCAAGGTAGAACAAAAGATGGAAAAATCAGGGTCGTGTTCATACAGAGTACAGATAGTTCAAGAGGAAAGTCCTATGGCAGAGATGATACCACGCTACAAGGAAACAATGGCATGCTGAAGGGAAACAAATGAGCAACTCTGCCCATCCCTTCCCACCTGGTATCTTCAGCTCAACTTCTGCTTTCCTCCTGTTTCCCTCTTTTAGTAAAAGAAACTGTTTCCCTCTTTCAGAAAAAGAAACTGTGTTGCCACAGTGAGTAAAAGGGTTCTTTCCCTGCTTCAGGAAAGTAAGAGGCATCAACTCATTGTGAGTTGTTAACATTGTGGCCTGGATTCAACTCAATAGATTAACGGCAGATGAGGGCCAGTGTAGGGAAAAAACTGATGGTTCTACTTGCTTGGCTTGAACAGCACTTCCCGTGGCTGGAACACAGAGAAGTCCTCCATAAGCACAGCATGACGGCAAACCCCAATGGCAGACCCCAGACAGGAGAAAGTCTGGGGGTCCAAGAGCTTTATTGACTTGGCAAATGATAGTCAGGATGTGCACCCCCCACTTAGGCCAGGGCAGACCTGACTTAAATAAGGAGGGAGAGAGGAGGAACTGGAAAAGAATACTTAATTAGCTATGCCCTCTGGCCTTTAGGTAACTCATTAATATGGAAATCTCTCAAGGCCTGAGGCCTGTAGTCACACCCTCTACCTGTGGAGAGTGATTGCCCTATGTGACTGTAAAATGTAAGTCAAATGGAGGTCTTAGACAGAGTGTCAGGACCCTGGTTCTGGGGGCGTAGCGAACACCTGCCATTGCCCCATTGGGGTTGGGGTTCAAGGCCTATGCCACACCAAAAACCAAGACACCTTTTCACTGCTCCACAGGCCAGAACATGTGAGCCCAGACACACTCCAGCAGCCCTTTACCAGCACGTGCAAACCTCACAGCACAAAGTCTCATGACCCATAAGTGACCACAAAGTACCACCTCGCTGGCACTGTGTCCTGTTCATTCCTGATGTGGTTTTTTGTTTGTTTGTTTGTTTTTGTTTTTTGTTTTTGTTTTTGTTTTTTCGAGACAGGGTTTCTCTGTGTAGCCCTGGCTGTCCTGGAACTCACTCTGTCAACCAGGCTGGCCTCGAACTCAGAAATCTGCCTGCCTCTGCCTCCCAAGTGCTGGGATTAAAGGCGTGCGCCACCATCGCCTGGCCTGATGTGGTTTTTAAAGAGGCAGATGGCTTGAAGCATTCACAGACCAGAAGGCAGAGCTATAGTTTTAAATACCATTAAACTAGTCTCTTAAAAGACTCTCTTGAAATGCTGATGCTATGGAGAAACAATCACCAGAGCCTCCATCAGAGCAAACCCGGGCCGCCTCAGTGGTTCATGGGCTTACTAGCATGAAACAGCACACCACACATGCAGCCGTGAATGACATCCATGGGCCTGAAGTAGCCTGGTGGTGTTGGCGGCGGCAATGGTGGTGATGTGTGTGTGAAAGGTATCTTCATTTGCTTCCAGGTGCAGTCTACATGTGCTGCAACTTGGAATAAAGAAGCTTCACTTACACCCTGTTTTGTCTCACAAAAAATGTTTCTGGATTGAGGAATGTCAAGTCAAAGTTCAGAATTAGGAATTCTAAGGTTTCAAAGGCAGGAGATCTTCCTCGGGATTCTGGCTTAATGCAAATAGAAAATAAGAGAGAAAATGAGACCACATGTCCTTCAAGCTCTTTGTAAATAAATTTTCTAGTCAGGATTGGGCTTGCTAGACAGTGAAGAGTGGAGGTTGTATTCTCCGTGAGCACAGCGAGTTCAGACCCTGCTCATCCTTAGCTGGAGAAGGTGGGATAAACGCAATGAATGCCCTTTGTTGAGCTTCCCCCCATTCTGGTGAAAGAATGCCAAGGTAGTCCAACTCACTCCTTAGGGCTGACAGAGGCCCATACCCCCCTCTTGTGGCTGCTTGAAAACAGTGTCCTGTACATGGGAGCAAATGAGAAAGCAAGTAGGTTTAGGTAAGTCAGGAGGCAGGGGAATTGTACATTCTTTGTCCTTTTAGGATTTCAGATCATTTTGAAAATTTGGTGATATGTAATACATTGAACCAAAAGTCATGAACACTTGCATTAAACAGGAAGGAATAATGTGGGGGAAGAAGAAATCGATAGATTTAAGTGTTTGCCAATGCAAGAGGTCAGAATTCTGTTAGAAACAATCCCTGTTTGAAAGCCCCTAGTGTGACAGAGAGATCCTCTGCACCTATGACCATGATATAGGACAGAAAGTCGGGAGCCAGGGGAAACGGAAAATGACATTCTAGGTGGGACACCAAGGGGGCAATGTGCTAACCCCTTACCTGAGATAAGGATTTGAACTTCCTTGGGGCTGCTTTCAACATGAGACAATTTTACCTGGCTCAGGTATATAGAGCAAATATTCAGAAGTAGGGAGATGGATCATTCAGCAAAGTACTTGCCAAATAAGCATGAAGATCTGAATTCATTTTCCCACATACAAAGCCAGGCAGAGACAGGAAGATCCCTGGGGCTTGGTGGCCAGCCAGCCTGGCCTAAATTGGTGAGCCCCAGATCTCAGTGAGAGGCTTTGTCTTACAACACAAGGTAGATGGCTACTGGGGATCATTCAATATTAAATCATAACATAAAATAATTTCTGACATACATATTTTACTATGTAGTAAAGATGAGATAATTTATACACTAATTAAATAGGATTTTTTTTAATGATACTCAAGTCAGCTGCTGTAGCAGCAATGACCCCTTGCATGCTGAGGAACGAAGGCAGGAAAACTTAGCTTTTTGTTGTTGTTGTTGTTGTTGTTGTTGTTGTTGTTGTTGTTGTTGAGCCAGAGCAGAAAGCCCAGCATGTAGAGGTGAAATACTGCTGTCCATAACACACCTGAGTCTGGAGTCCAAGCTGAGGTTTTGTTCACTGATGCTGCATTGAGTGAAGGCATGTGGGATGAACTCACTTTCTCTCATGTTCCAGAGCCACGGCTACTATGAAGCTAGCTATGTGAGATAGCACCTACATTGCATGCTTGACTCTGAGCTAGTATTTAGTCCTGCACATTCAGAAACCTTTTATAGCTCCAAAACTTTAGGGACCCTCACATTTGATTTAAGAAGCTGTGGCTTAGCATACGTGAGGCCCTGGGTCCAGTTCCTAATCCTGCCTCACAGTCCTCTGGCATGACCTCCCTGCCATGACAGCCTGCATCCAACTGGAAGGTTTTTCCAGACAAACCTTCCTTCCTTCCTCAAGTGCGTTATGTTAGACATCCTGCCTCACAAATGAGAAAGGCAGGTGACACACATGAGTGAGATCTGGAGCAGGGAAAAACAACTGGAACTGAGGTCAAAAATCAGGGTATAATGGCCCAACCCAGCTCTCGAGGTCCACAGTGGATCTGCCCATGTCTAACCGATGACTTTGTAGATTCTGGCTTCTCTTTAAAACAGGAAAACTATGTGGCAGCCTCAGACTGTGATTTCTCCGTGACAGACTACAAGAGTTGATGGCAGCTGCTAACTCCAGACAGATTGCATCTTCTGATTCCCAGGTCCTATGAGCTCCTTCTTGTCCTCCTGACAAAGATCAGTGCTGGACGCCAGTCATCCTCCATGGGTGTGAGCATGTGTGCACGCATTCATGCATATGTGTGTGTGTACACTTGTGTGCACGTGCATGTGTGTGTACATGCGCAGTGGTATGAGTGGATCATGGAGGACAATTTTGTGACAACTGTCCCCTCCATCCACCTCCACCTGAGCTGAGTTCGAGGAAGTTCCCAGGTTCCCTGGCTTTTGAAGGAAAAGCCTTCAGCCTCTCGGCCATGTTGTCAACCTAAATTGTATGGGTTTTTTAAAATGTGAAACATTTCATTTAATTGGTGAGGCTATTTAGTCAAGAAGGAGGTCAGGCGTTTTAAAATAAGACTGAAATGGATGAGGCCCGTAAATATCAGAGGGCAGGAATTGGAGTACATTTAGGGAAAACGTTCAAAAGGCTCCTTAGGGAATGAAAATGAAAATAAATTTCTGGAAAACACTAGAATACCCAGTACAGACATTACACCAACCACGCATTTGGTCTCCTTCCCAGTAGCCATCTAATGCCACTATAGATGCCACCAAGCCCTTAGCTAAATTCATTAACATTTGCTGAAGACCCAGCTCAGCTGTGGTAACCATGCACGTTAAACCAGCAAGATCTCCCTGCCTATGCTAGCTCTCTCAGAACTAAGAACCCATGCTGACTGGAGCCAGTTTCTGCTACAAGCACCCTTCCTTAGTCAGAAATGTACTGTGGGAACTAACGCTGCAGCTAAGAAAACACCAGACGGACTTGGAGGAGGAAGCTGTAGCTAATAGCAGAATGACCTCACCCTTGGGAAGGCTGGACTGTAATGTCCTGTCTCCATGTGTCTAACACACCCTACTAGTCAAATGCAAAGACACAACAGAATCCAGCCACATCTCCCTGGAACAAAAGGTCAAAACGCGGGGCAAGTTGGTAAATGGAGCTAGATACCCAAGTCTTCCCCGTAAAGTCTGAGCAAGAGGGAAGCTCTGTAGTTTGTGTGGCTAGCACACAGCCAACATGGGGATTGTGTGAGCAGCTGCAACTGCAGAGCTTGGACACATTTCATCTCAGTCTGCTCCAAACCAGCATTCCTCATAGAGTGCACCAGCAGTTCATGCGAAAAGAGGAGGCGTTCTGTATCCTATTACCTCTATGACGGTCTCTGGCAGTGTCTAGCCTCCTGGTTGGTGGACATCATCATGCTCGTTATTTATTATGGTAGCATATTAGGTAAAATACTGTAGGAATATCGTCCCTTCCCCTCTCAGTGAACCTAACAGATGGAAGACGTCACCATCCACATTTGCCAGGTGACTGTGTCTAAGCACAGAGAGGTTGAGTAACTTGCCTAAGGTCACAGAGCTCAGGAGCATCAGAAACCAGGATATGAACTCAGTCATGATTCATTGTTTCCTGCTAAACTTCTTCCAGATAGAGTAAAGGCTAGGAACTTGCCCTCAGGGGAGCTGTGTGTAACTAATCTGGGAGCCAGCGAATCTTGCTCCTGGTCACTTTCAGAGGCTTCTTTGAGGTCTTTAGAGGGCAGCCATCAGGACAAATGGATAAGAAAATGGCAGACATTGCATTTCAACTCCAAATACCCTTAAGTTTAGAATTAACCGGGTTCTAAATCAAGGTGCTGGAACAGATAGCTTCATGCAAGTTTCTGGGATGGACAGAGTCGTCTTGCATGCTTGCAATGGAGTTAACAGAACATGTTTCGGGCCACATGTCATCAAAACTTTCAGACAAAAAAGATTTCTTGCCACTGTAATAGAAGAGTTCAGGTAAAACAGAAGAAAACAGAACAGAATTCTTAGTAAAAACCCGTTCACATGTACGTGCGAAATATTAAGAGAGTCAGCTGTGGACTTTGAGAACAGCCTTAAGTCATTCCACAAGAGGGAAACCTGTGTTAAGTTTTGTGTCTTCCTCCTTCTTTAACTCTGAGCTTTTAGCCCCTCGACTCAAAGTTACACCCAGCCATGGTGTAACACCCTCAGAGGTGTCTCATGTGCCTACCCCATGACATCTCTTGCTCCATTTCTTGCTGTGACTCCTCTGGGGACAGACATCACCTGCTTACATAAGGTTGGTACCACGCGGGCTGGTAGTTTGGCCACCTGTCACCAGGTATCACCACCACCTGACAAGCCCTACTGTGTTCTCCAGACACCTCCCTTCTAAGGGACACTGCTGCCATTACTGCCCTGTGCCAGCCTCCCACCAAATTCTGCCACTACCAATCACTGAGAGCATCAACACCATGTCCTCCTACCCAAGCTGGACTTGGCTAAAAGGCTCAGAACATAGCTTCAATGCCAAAATGGCTCTGTGTACTCTGGATCCATCTGTATGCAGAAGCTCGCTATTTCTCTGTTACACTCGGTCATATGTCTGTTCGCACTGGATTCCACATGCCTATGGGTTCTCAAGAGATTCAATTAAAATGGCTTGCCCTGCCTGTTTAAATGAAGCAACCTTCCTTCAAGGATGCTGTGATCTAATCCTCTGAGGGTTGGGGCGGGGTCACATCTAAGAGAATTAAATAAGCCCATTAGCCTAGCAACGACCTTCTGGGGCTAATCTTGTCTGCTTAGCTTCCTGTTCCCTTAGAAGGAGTCTTTCCAAGGAGCTAAATGGACATCCCAGTCAACTTTCAGTCCGGTCCAAATTTATGTGCTAATGTGTAAAACACGGCTAAACTGATCCAAAAGTAGAGATCTGAGTCTAACTGCAAGTATAAATATCATTTGAAATTTCACTAAATATTAAACTGAACTGTAACTGATAATTCTTTCGCAGTTCTGGACTGCAGCCTGATTACCCATCTTCCAGAGAACACTGTAGAAAAGAAGATGAGCTTTAATATTCTAAAGAGTGCTGCTCTACATAGTAGCTTATGTGTTTTTATATGATGGTCAGTCTGGCTAGAATTAGAATCACCATGGAAACACATTGTGGGTGTGGCTGTGAGAGTGTCTCCAGAAAAGTGTAACTGAGAAGGAACGACCCCACCCCGCTTGATTGTGTGCTGCATCACCTCAGGGGTGACATGAGCGAAGAGCCAGTCAGACCCCAACTTTTACAGACACAATGTGACCAGCTGCCTCATGTTCCTGTCACATGCCCTCCCCGAAGCCTTGAGCCCTCCCCGCAGCCTTGAGCTCTACCCTTCAAACTGTGAACCAAACCAAACTCTTCTTCCTCCAGGAGCTTCTCATTAGGAATTTGATCACAACAAGAAAGTGACTAATGAAGAACATTTTGAGTCTTCTGCTTCATTCTTTAGAGTCAGGCTTGCAGCCCAGCATGTAGTAGGATAAACTGTATCTTCAAAACATGTGTTCAGCCTCAGTTCCTGGGGCCTGCGAATGTGGCCTGACATGGGAGCAGATTTTGTAGATGCTGTCAAGCTAAGATCAGGTTTTATTAGATTAGAGTGAACCCTACATTGAGTGGCTGGTGTCCTTTTAAAAAGTGAGGAGGTCATGGGCTAGGGACATGGCTCAAAAGTTCAAAGAACTTCCTCCCCTTCCAGGGGGGTCAAGGCTTGGGTCCCAGCACCCAACTCAGGCAACTGACAAAGACCTATGACTTGAGCTTCAGAGGACCTAGCATCCTCCTCTGGCCCCCATGGGCACTGAACAAATGTGACACACACACACACACACACTTAGACACACACTCATACACATAAATAAAAATATTTTTTAATTAAAAAGACCTAGAGATTTAGAGGAGACCTGGACAGACAATGCCTCGTGAAGGCAGAACTGTCACAGCTGCAAAACAAATAATGCAAAAACCACTGGGAGCCACCAGGCAGGAAGGCTGTAGAGAGACATTCCACATAACCTATGGGAACAGCACAGATTTGAGTCTTTCACATTTAGCCTCTTGAATTCATAACAAAACAAAAGTAAGTTCTTGCATTTTGAAGCCAGGCAAATTTATGGTGATATGTTATGCATCCTTCCAAACTAAAATGGTTTTGGCATTGAGAATGGTGTGAGCTGTCTTAGTTACGTTTCTGTTGCTGTGATATCATGACCAAGGCAACTTACAGAAGACAGGGATTGCTAGAGGCTTGCTGTTCCAGAGGGGCTGGAACCCACCTCCACCATGGTAAGGAACGTGGCATTAGGCAAGCAGGCATGGCACTGGAGCACCAGCTGAAAGCTTACACCCCCTTCCAAAACCAGAAAGCAGAAAGCAAAATAGGAATAGCAAAGTATTTTGAAACTCCAAAGCCAACCCCCAGAGACACACCTCTTCCAACAAGGCCACACCTCTTAATCCTTCTCAAACAGTTCCATCCAATACTAGGGTCCACGTATTCAAACATGACTGTGGGGGCCATTATCATTCAAAACACCACAGGTGCCACCAAAATAAATTTCGATGAATATTAAAGTGGTTTTGAGTAATTGCAGTAGTTGGAAGAATTTTGAAACATGAAGAATGCTTAGATGGCCGTGAAGGATTGTTCAGAGAAATACTGATGAATGAAAATGAGGGCATGACCACACCTACGTATGGGTGAGGAGAAAGTTTTTGTTGTAGATATGAGGTAGAGCACAGCCAGAAGCATCTGGAAGAGTCCAGACTGAACATGGCCAGCAGAAAGACCAGGCCATCAGAAGCTGGAATTGGGGGGGCGGGGGAGAAGGGGGTAGCAAGAGAGAAAGAGAAAAGAGAGGGAAGAGGAGAGGAGAGAGGAGAGAGGGGGCCGGGAGCCAAGAGCACCTACAGTGTATAGCCACGATGGCTGGTTATATAAGAAAGAGAAGCTGGAGGTCGGGAAGCAAAGCTCAGGGCCTCAGGGCCTGGAAAGGTTTAGGGTAGAAGGTCAGGGTGAGACGTGGTTAGTGTTAGATGAAGCGGTACATTCCTGGATGGATCACACCAAGCGAGCACAGATCTCACCCGAGAGGCCTTTACTGACAGAGGCGCCTCTGAAGGAGGGGTGAGAGGAAGAAGTGAGGAAGAGAGAGAGGGCTATGGATCAGGGTCTATGTCTTTTATCCGGGCAGTGATGTAGGTAACTAAAGCCTCTGGTGCGCAGGTGACGCAGGTAGCGCATGTGCAGTGGGGGTGTGCAACAGTTGTGATGCTGACACTAAGAGGAGCCAGGATCTTCCACAAGTACCAATGATGCTGAGAGCCTGATGGCCAGTGTCCTCTTTGCTATGTTAAACAGGCACCTCAGTTAGCTATTTGTCCTGAGGTTCTGAGAGACCTAACAGCGGACTTTAAAGAGAGTCTACTAAGGGCACAAAAAGACAGAGCTGGAGCTGAAGATAAATGTGTCCTCTTAGTTATCTCAGTTTCGTTTCATAACGACCCAAACATTCACAGAACTGTGTGTGCTTCTGGGGAGGGCTAAGAGAGAAATGCTGCGTGTTACTGAACCCTGGAGGAAAAGCCATACTTGCTACACGGTATTGCAAACCTGGAGTCTGCTCTACTGCTCGACAGAAAGCAGAACTCGTAAGTGAGAAACTTCACTATTAGCTGAGGATATTTCCAAATGAGGCGTGGGAAGTGTGGCCTGATTTCCATTCGCTGTTTATAGTGAGAAGTGAGAGGAAAGATATAAACAGAGAAAGAAACCATTAAGCAACTTGGAGATTTTGAAAATTCTCAGCAAAATATGAGCTAGTAAAGACATGAGAAAGTGCCCTCGAGAGAACAGCACAGATGCAGTTTAACAATACAGACTGGGTGTGTGGCTTGAACAAGAGATCTAACCATCTCCTCTAGCACAAAGCAGAAACACAGATGGTGTGTCCTGGACACAGCTTGGTTGGTGGCTTGGAGCCCATGAACTGCATAACAAATCAGCACAGTTTTAAGACTGTGACATCAACAAATATACTGGCCTGTTAGTGAAATGAGCAGACATAAGACAAGGAAAGCTATGGGGCTTTCAAGATTCTTTGTAGGTGCCAATTGATGTGTTTATAAAAAGATAAAGAGATAAAGAGAGTATGTTCTGTGGCTGTGTGGAGAGGTATGGGGAAAGAGGGTGTCTCAGCGGACCCATGCTGAGGCATCTCTTCCCCCTGAGGGACCAGCCACACAACGGTATAGTATAGAATAGAGTTTATTCAGGGCATGGGGAGGGGAGCCAGGAGGGTAGTACAGGCAGAGAGAGAGAGAGAGAGAGAGAGAAGAAGGAGAAGGAGAAGGAGAAGGAGAAGGAGAAGGAGAAGGAGAAGGAGAAGAAGAAGAAGAAGAAGAAGAAGAAGAAGAAGAAGAAGAAGAAGAAGAAGAAGAAGAAGAAGAAGAAGCTAGCCATGACCACGGGGAGAGAGGGGGAAGGGAAGGGGGAAGGGAGAATGAGGGGAAAGGGAGAAGCAAGAGGCAAGAGAGCAGATCAAGAGAGAGAGGAGGGGCAAGCAGCCCCTTTTATAGTGGACCAGGCCTACTTGGCTGTTGTCAGGTAACTGTGGGGTGGAGTTTAGACAAAATGCTAACGCCAATGTGTCTTATGTCAGGGCAAGGAAGAGTGTTCCTGCTGAAGTTAATTTGTCTCCTCTCAAAATCTGTTCAGATATCTCAGAATTCAACTCTATTTAGAGTTAGGATCTTTAACATAAGTAAAGTAAAATCCCTAATCCAATATGGCCACTGTTCTTAGAGGAAGAGAGGAACACAGACACACAGAAGGAAGACCATGAGAGAACAAAAGAATAGAACAGCCCTCCACAAACTGAGGATAGAGTCCTAGACCAATATCTGGATGTTAAGAGTTCTGTCGCTGTGATGAAATAAGTTTCTGTTGTTTTAAGCCATCTGGGCCTCAGTGTCTGTTGTGACAGCCCTGGAAACTCCAAAGGTAACAGAAGGGCTGCTGGGATCCCCACAGACCCAGAGACCATAAAAGACTGCAGGCCAGAGGCCCGAGCACAGAGCCATCAGAGATCATCTAGCTGGAAGCACTGTGGCACTTGTTCCTGCTGAGCTTTGAACTTGTTTGGGGTAAATGGTACAATTTTCTCTCTCAGAACAAGAATGTCTCCTATTTCATCATAGTTTGGAAGGCAGATAATATCTTTTCTCCCTGAATAAGTCTTCCACATCCCTAGTCTAAATGTCTCAGAGAGTTGGTGCTTTTTTGAATTGATCATATTTCTATGATATTAGAGACTTGGAATTGATGGTGAGTGAACTAAGCATTTGAAACACATGAATGGGGCTGGAGAGCTGATGTAACGGCTAAGAAAGAGTCAGTTCCCAGCATTGACATGACGACTCACAACCGCCTGCAACTCCAGTTCCAGAGATCCAACACCCTCTTCTGACCTCTGTGGACACCAAGCATGCATGGAGTCCACATACATTTGTGCTGGCAAAACACTCATACACATAAAATGAAATGAATAATTCAAACATTTGAAAGTGAAATACATTAAGAATATTGAAGTGGCATGAATTGACATGACATGTCGAGAAAAGGTGAATTTGGGGGACCAGAGGGCAGACTATACTTGAATTGTAACCCCCAAATGTTCATTAATCTCTGACTCTGGAACATGTGAGAACAACCTCATTTGAAAGTGCATCTCTGTAAATGTGATCAACGTAAAATTGCATCACTACTAAATTATGACAAACTCACTCCAAAGACTGGTGTCCATATAAGGAGAAGCAAACCCACAGAGATTAAGGACAGATAAAGCCATGTGAGCACAGAAGCAGAAATGGCTTGATGTGCTACAAGCCAACACATGTCAGGGATCCCGAGAGCTGGCCGAGAGACGACAACACAGAAAGGATGCTCAGACAGCATCTGAAAGGGGCATGTGCCTACCGACATCTCAGCTGTGGCCTTTCAGCCTTCAGAACTCACTTCTGTCCTTTAGGCTCTCCAGTTTATAGAAAGCTGTTGGGACAACCCTAGGAATGGGGCCTATAGCTCCATAGAATCATGTGATTGGCATTGTTCGACACTAAGATAAGCTTTTATTTTTATTTTTATTTTTATTTTTATTTTTATTTTTTTATAATCTACGAGGTGAAGGATTTAGAAACACTAACCGGTTATTTTACTTTATTGTATTGTTTCATTTTGTATTTTATCGTGTGTAAATGTGAGGGGCAGCGTGCAGCGATGAACATTTGTAGGTCAAAGGAATTGCTTCTCTCCTTGCACCTTTGTGCTGGGTCTGGCAAGGAGGTCGTGTTGCCAGGCTTGAGTGACAGGAGTCATCACCCAGTGAGCCATATTCATGGTCCAATTTTTTTAAATTTTTAATTGACACACAACAACATCACATCTTTACTGTACCCAACATGATGTACCTAGCATGAAGTATTGTCCTGTGTTGCTCAATGACAGGAACACATTCGAAAGAACATGTCATTAGTTGATATCACTGTGCAAACACAAAGGAATTTACACAGACTAAAGTCACTATCACATTACAAGGCAATACAGCTTAATGGGATCACCACTGGATATTTGCCCCATCACTGGCTGAAACGTTGTATATGATGCTTGCTGCTGCACAATAGCTAAATCTAACCATCAAATGTGTTAACTTACATCGTTACCATGCTGAGGTGAGAGCACAAAACATCTACTCTTTTCCCAATCTGTCGGTTGTCAATTTCTCCTGTTGGCAATGACCTTTGCCTTACAGAAGCTTTTCAGTTTCATGAGGTCCCATTTATCAGTTGTTGATCTTAGAGTCTGAGCCATTTGTGTTCTGTTCAGGAAATCCCTCCCACCCCCCATGCCAATCAGTTCAAAGTTCTTTCCCACTTTCTCTTCTATTATATTCCATGTATCTAGTTTTACACTGAGGTCCTTAATCTATTTGGACTTGAGCTTTGTGCAAGGTGATAAATATGGATCTATTTTCATTCTTCTGCATGCAGACCAGCACCATTTATTGAAGATGTTTTCTTTTTTCCACTATGTTTTTAACTTCTTTGTCAAAGATCAACTGTCCATAGGTGTGTGAGTTTATTTCTGCATCTTTGATTCTATTCCATTGATTGTCCTGTCTGTCTCTGTACCGATACCATGTGGTCTTTATCACTATTAAAATACTGATAAAGTATTAAAGTAGTACAGCTTGAGATCACAAATGGTGATTCCCCCAGAAGATCTTTTATTGTTGAGAATTGTTTTGGCTATCCCGGTTTTGTTGTTGTTGTTGTTAATTTTTCCATATGAAGTTGAGAGTTGCTCTTGCTCTTTCCATGGCTATGAAGAATTGTGTTGGAATTTGATGGGAATTGCATTCAGTCTGTGAATTGTTTTTGGTAAGAAGGTCATTTTTAGTATGTTAATCCTACTAATCCGTGAGTATTTTGTCACAGTAATGTGTGGAGTGTCAGGAGCCCTGAGTAAACATGAAAGAGACATGAAGCCCTAGGTGAATGTGTATTGTTGACATGAGGGTAGCCATGTCACACAGCCAAATGACTCAGACCCATGGGGCTGCCATGCCTTCCCTAGTTCAGGCTCAGGGAGTTGGCAAAGCTTTCCTCTAGGCTGTGTACAGATGTTGACAATGTATATAGAGAGTGTTAGCTACCTCTTCTGTGATAGCCATGGAGCCCTCCTTCCAAGGCTAGCTAAACCTGCCTACTTGTTCAACTGCTTACCTTGAACCTGCCTGCTCAGTTCACATGCATACATATGTGTGTAATTCCCAGGATGCTGCTGCGGTGGTGCCCTGTGTCAGAGTAGCACCATGTACCTGATTCCCACTTTTCTGTATGTGTCTGTGTGTCCGTCCGTTTCCTCATTATACCAGACATTTCCAAAACCAAGCTGTGCAGACAGGGAGCTGACACATTATTCTGACTGTAGGAAAGTGACATTTGGTTGTGATTTTTATCTGCGTTTGCTGATGATCAAAGTTCAACTTTTATACACTTCCTTTCAATGTCTCCATCTGTAGGTCTCCTACTGAAAAACGGCATTTGCACAGTTTGACTTTTTCTGTTTTGCTTTTGTTTTTGCTATTAAGTTATTTAAATTTTCGTGTATTTTTTATATTAAAATTTTATATTTCTGTTGTCCAGTTTGCTCAATTATTTTATGTCTTACGAATTCGCCGGACACCACCCCCCGTGTGTGTGTGTGTGTGTGTGTGTGTGTGTGTGTTCGTCTTCAAGCCTCACACATGCAAGGTCAGTGGTTCTACCTTTGACCTGCATCCTCAGCTCATAGAATCGGCTCTCATTTTTCCCTCCTTGTCTTCTACCACCGCCATCTTTTATTTTCTCAACTTTTTAAAATGTCCCTCCTGCTCCACCTATATTATTTTCTTCCCTTTTCCTGTCGAAAAACAGAATTTTCTGTTTCTGTGTTATTTTTGTGTGTCCATAACCTAAATCCCTGACCTAAACAGTTGAAGGGAGGGAAAATTGCTTTGGCCCATGGATTCAGTGAATCGCTGTCAGGAAGGTTTGGTGGGCTCGTGACGTGTTTAGCAGTGGAGGTGTGAGGCAGATGCTGTTCACACAGCAGTGGATGCGAAAGCAGAGCAGCTGGAACCATGGACATATCACCGGAAAGCCCTTTCCACGTGATTTCCTTATTCCGGCCAGAGCCTACTTCCTGAAGTTTTCATAGCCTCCAAAATAAGTCACAACCGGCTAAGCAATGGGTACTCAAAACACAAACCTGTAGGGACCATTTCAGACTCAAGCCAGAAAAACGTCCACTCCTGAGGACAGTCTGTTTTCTAGTTCTCTGGCCTATGGTTCCTCTTCAGAGTAGGAACGTAATCCACGATCTCCCACGGAAGTCAGGTGTGGTCACATGACTCATTAGTCCATGTAATGCGGGTAGAAGTGATGTGTGCCATACCTGGGCAGATGTTCTAAGAACTGTTTGCCATTTATTTTCTTCCCCAAAGGGGCTGGGTCCATCATCCTGGTCGCCGGTATGAGGATGAGAAACAACTGCAACAGGTTTGCAGTGCATCGGGTCTTCAGTGCATGGAATCCTCAGTGCAACAGTCCGCAGTGCAGCTGGTCCGTGGTGCAGCGGGTCTACAGTGCATCCGGTTTGCAGTGCATGGAGTCCTCAGTGCATCAGGTTCTCTGTGCATGGGGACCTCAGTGCATGGGGACTTCGGTGCATCGGTCCGCAGTGCAGCAGCAGTGTAGTGGGTCCTCAGTGCACAGGAAGCACAAGTTAAATAAATAAATAAAACCCTGTGCTACTGTAAGTCTCTCTCACAGAAGAGCTGTTTGTCAACCAAGCACCTCTTGTACTTCTGAACCCTATATGGCAAAACTTTCTAGAACTGTCTTTACCTAATTAAGGCCGAACTACTCAGTCTGACAGATTAAAAAGTTCCTAATCCTACCAGTCTTTCTCTTTTAGTTTTATTATTTTTTATTAATGTACTCTTTAAAAAAAAAAAACTATTTACTTATTTATTTTTATTTTATGTGCTTTGGTGTTCTACCTACAGTCCCCTGGAACTAGGGGTCACAGACAGTCGAGAGCTGCTATGTGGTTGCTGGGAACTAAACCTGGGTCCTCTGGAAGAGCAGCCAGTGCTGGTTACTGCTGAGCCATCTCTGCAGCCCCTTATTTTTATTTTTTATTTGTCTGTTTATTGTTTATTGGAGGTGATTCTAAAACAAACAAACAAAACTGTCGGTGAGTTGCAATAGCCGCATTATACTCAGCAAAACTTGGGGTACATCTGGCCATCCCCTTATTGTTAATCGGCTCCTCTGTGTCGAGGCTTCCATTCAGACCTGACAGAGAGAGAGTATGAAGGATTGAGGGGCTGGCTGAAAGAGAGGCCTTGGTAAACTCTCACTGAGCACAGTCAGGAGCTAACCCAGGAAACTGAAGACTGAGCAGAGACAAATGATTCAGTGCAGGATCCTCCAGCAGTCGGTGCACCCACCGCTGGGCCAGAGTTAAGACCAGAGCACAGTCTCAGAAGGAAGACCCACAGAGAGCTTGTACCAAGGAGAGTATCAAAATCACAGAGCAGTATTATGGAGGGAAAAGTCATTTCTCGCCCCAGGTTCCCATGTTGACATTTTAACCTCTAACGTTGCTGTACTTAGAGACACAGCTTGGAAGAGGTAATAAATAAGGAATGAGGTGAGGTTGAGGCCCTGAAAGCCAAGAAGAGGGGCCAGGGGAAAGGAAGCATGGCAGCCACACCTTGGATCTGGACGTCCAGCCTCCAGATTTATAGTTTAAACCACACGGTTTGTGGTATCTTATTATTGGTGATGTGTTTATAAAAAGATAAAGAGGGGGGATTATGTTTTATGGAGGTGTAGGCAAGTATGGGGGAAGGGAGTGCCTCTGCGTGCCCATGCTGAGGCATCCCTTCCCCCTGAGGGACCAGCCCCACAAGGGTATAGTGAAGAATAGAGTTTATTCAGGGCACGAGAAGGGGAGTTAAGAAGGTAGAGAAAGGGAGAGAGAGAGGCAGAGAGAGAGAGAGAGAGAGAGAGAGAGAGAGAGAGAGAGAAGAGGAGAGAGGAGAGGAGAGGAAAGGGGAAGGGGAGTGGGGGGGGAGGGAAGGTGGGAGAGAGGGAGGGAGAAAGGGAGGGGAGGAGAGGGAAGAAGGGAAGAGCAAGAGAAAGCAAGAGACCAGTTTTTCTGTCTGTTAACACGGTTTGATTTGCTCCACATCCAGAAGCCTTGGTTGTGGAATGAAAACCTTGGGCGAAATGTGCTCTCTAATCCTTCACTTGAAATAAGGTTCTTAACCTTCCTGGAAGCGGGCCAGGAAGCTGGAGAGGATCCACAAACAACTCTGCTGGTTAAAGAGTGTTATGTTGACATGTGTCAGATCTCCTGACCAAAGTTGACATCCCGATATCATCTCACATGCAATCATAAAGTCTGCTCTTTACTGACATTCTGATGGTCTCATAGAGAGATCCTGTAAACTTTCTGGGTCCGGCTTCCATCTGTTACTGGGCTATTGTTGCAGGTTCATTGTTCCCAGCATAGAATAAACACTTCTAGAAGTGACAGTGCCATGAAACAGGAAGAGCCTGGGGCTCTGCCAGTGAACGTTCCAGAAATAAAGCCATGCTTAACGACACCTTGAAGTCAACCCTCTTTTGTTTGTTTTGAGTCAGTCTCCTCTTACTTCCTTTGTATGAGTTTGTAGTTATATATTGCAATGTCTTGAAGTTCGTAAGCTTGAACAGTAGTTATGACTCTAGTCATAAAACTGAGTCAAAATCCTCAAGCTTTAAGAGTGAAACTTACTCTCGTCATACATAAAATTACATTTAAGCCTTAATTCCAGTTTGCCTTGAACAATCAGTCTGCAAGGAACTTTGTTTTCAGCATTTCATATTTCAACAAAATATGTCTAATTTAGTATTAGAAAATAATTTGAGTCAGTCAAGATGGTTTTTTTTAGCACTCTAACTAAAACTCTCTCTTTCCTCTCATGGAATTAATCTCATTGCCTGAAATCAAACTCATAGAGCCATCTCAAATAAATGGAGAATATGAGTTAAAATAAGTTAATTTTTGAAGTCTGTGAGAAAATTCTTTAACTAAAAAAGTCAAATCCTTTGCTATATGACCTGACTGGTCTCACCGCTCCATGATCCCTCAGGACACCATTGCAAAAATGGTGCCAGGGTCCTCTATGCTGCTAAGACTAGGGAGATGCATGCAGACGTGTGCAGAGGCCCTGAAGGAAACAAATTCTTGCCCTTTCCTCAGAGAAGCTGCTCACACTGAAGACCTGAGCTGAGGAAAAAACATCCCATTGTCTGAGGCATCAAGACGTCACATCCTCAGCCCTTTCTATTGGGAGTCATAATCCTCATCTCGGACAGACACGTGTGCCCTTCCCAGCTGGAAGGGGTCTGGCAAACCGCCCAGCTTCCTCTGTTCCCAGACTTCCCCGCTGCACAACAGAGATAAGTGTTGTTACCTTTCTCTTTCAGTGTTCTGAAAATAAGTGAGACAAATGTTCTGGGGTCCATAGAGGGGACTGGCTGAGGCACGTCTGCAAACTTCATAAGCTCAGGGTTTTATTTGCTTCGCTTGGCTTTTGCTTTTATCGGTCTGTTTGCCTGTTGATTTTGTCACACGCTCAGAAAGCCTAAATTACGTTAAATAACAACTACTCATCCAATATTAATGGAGAATGTATAGTATCAGAAGCATTTAGGCTAGTCACCTGGAGAAGAGAAGGGCATCATCTCCCCGTCAGGGAACTGCTTGCTCATTTGGGAGGCAAGGAGAGAACCACTTTACTATTACAGTTAGAGACCCAGGAGAAAGCACTTAGTCTTTCTGAGCTTTGCTGCTGTCTGACATAAACCAAAACAGTTAAGAGTTGTCGAGTGACTACTACACGGTAGGAGTTTTATGCGGTTTGTTTGCATCGAATTATTTAAAATCAGAACAATTGCCTGAGATAGACGCTATGCTCATTCCCATAGCTGCAGCTTCATTTTATAGATAAGAAAGCAGGTGCTGAGAGAGGTTATAACTTACTCCTGGGTGTACAGTTAGGATGTGTGGAAGCCAAGAAGAAAATCCAAGTTGCCTGGTCTTAAATCCTGTACACTGAACATTACTCTAAACTATCTTTAAAATGGGAACATAGTAAAACCTCCGAAGACTTGTCAGACTCAAGTTACATGATGCATAGAAAGCTGTTAGTGTGGGGCCCAACACACAATAAATGTGCAATAAATACAGACACAGCCATTGAAATGATTACACACATACATACAGAAGCTGAGCCAGACCTACTGCTCCTCCTTTAAACTCAGCACCCAGGAGGCAGAGGCAGACAGATCTCTGTGAGTTCCAGATTAGCCAGAGCTATATAGTGAGACCCTGCCTCAATAAATAAATGCCAAAGTGCAAAGTCAGAAATCAGCACTTCTGCCGTCTATTTCCCAGGAAGACCTCTCCTTGTACAGCACAGCACGTCATGGGATCACAGACGACTGGGCTGGGGAGGAGCAGGCTGTGAATCACAGCTTCTCTAAATCATCACGCTCTAAAGAGCTGCAGCTTCGATCTCCAGAGCTGCTCATGAGTAGGATGATTAAAGCAGCCGGAATGGTTCCCTGTTAACATTCAGGCTGCGGTCATGAAGACGGTTTCCAAACGAGCAATATAAAAATGCATCTGCTGCAGTCATCCTTCTGCCCTTTGCAGTCGCCCTAGGAATAAACAATAGCGTGAAGTCTCTCTTTTCAATGTCTCAGAATCACAACCCCCAAGGGATCCTGATCATACGATCTCTCAGAGTTGTTTGAAGGAAAAAAAAAAAAATGCATGAAGAGCCAAATGCTTACACTCTGGCCAAGCTAGGAGCCTATGAGAAGGAGAGGCTGGGGAGGGCTGTTCGCTCCATGCATGCTGCAGAATTAGCTCTCTCCCTCTGGGTCTGCTCTGCCTGCAAAGCTCAGCAGCAGGGAGGGAGTGAGGGAGCGAGATCCAGGGATCTGCAACAGAAACCATGACAGCCTGAATACCCTGTGGTGCCAACCTCCAAATTCTCATCTGTCACTTCAGACCCTGACTGGCTGACAGAGCAGCAGGATTTCAACTCCAATAAACTTGAATGTGCTTCTGAGCAAAGAAGCCAAGCTAAGGAGGAAGGGGGTTGGAAGAGCTTCTCTTGGGCATTTGTCAAACTTTTACCTCCTGGCTGTGTGCAAAGAGGGCATTCAACATCAGCTTCAAGCTACCCGGGCTCTGGATCCAGCCACCTCTCAGCAGGTAAATGTTAAATTTGCTTGGATTGCCCAACTGCATGTGTTAAACTGACTTCCCTGATCTAAAAAGACTGCTTGATGATTCTGCTTAAATAATTCAAAGCCATGTGTTGATTTTTAAAATCCCATTTTGAGTGATTTATATGAGGGGTGGGGAAAGAGAATTTTACTTTGTGTGGTCATGTCTCTTTTCCTCCTACAAAATTAAATTAATAAAACCATAGTTTTAGTAATGACCAAGCCAGAAGAATAGATTTCAAAATCAAAAACGTGTGTTTGCCATGTTTAAATTACCTAGACTTATCTGTCATTGTCATAGACCTGATGGCAGTATAGAAGTAGACGGCTTTGGTTTTTGTAGTTAGGAAATCTCTCTAACAGTATATTCTTCTTCGGTTATTTTCAAAGTATCCCTTCCCTAACAGTTTTAACGCATGTCTCTCACCTCCTACTGTCATTTGTTAAGAGGTACACAAGGGGACATGGACTATGCCCAGTTCCCGATTATGTCTTCTGTCAAAAAACAAAATACAAAAGGAGGATTAAGAGCTAACAACTGTGCTGTCTCTGAAAAGGTTCTCCCATCTGGCTTTCCCCAAATGCAGCATTTACTTCGAGCCTTGCTTGCTCATCCCTTCAGGAACGAGATCACTCTGCAAGGAGAAAACTATAACCCTGCTTTCAGCTGCCGATCAATGCTGTTGAAAAGGTACCCGAGAAGTCCTGCAGTAGAGTCTCATCTGCAGTGCCTTTTGTCTGCAAAGAGGTTAAACACGCCACCTTGACATTGCAGACTCCTCTGGGGCAAGCTCAAGCTACACTGAATAGAAATGTGCCCACACTGGAAAAAAAAATTATCTTCTCAGGATTTTGTTTGCAGTTTATAGCCTGATCAGTTAAATCTTTGTTTCTGACTGGTTTCCTTTGTTTTTCTTAAAGACCCCTATTAGGAAAGATTTAAATTTTGGATCATCTAATGAAGTCCAGCAAGGTAGAGCAGTCTGTTTCCTCTGCTTATCAATCACCAGACAGGACTTCCCACATCTAGGGAAAGAATGTGTGTGTTGTTTGAAGACAGAGCCCCAACCCCACTTATTTTCAAAGAGTTTTTGTACAACCATTGGGCAGTTAGAGTACTGGGGTGTTTTCCTTGCCCTTCATTGTTTCTCCAGCAGGCTCTTAGAACACAGGCCCACAGTAAAACAATAAATAGTGGTGACAGATGAGGCGCATGGTGGAACACCGGGAGAACTCCAGAATGTCCCTTACGTTCTCTCTTGACCCGTGTTCTTTCTCAGCTGACGTGCAGCCAGACACGGACATGGATGTTTTAGTTAAGTTTAGCACAATGTCCAAAACATATTAGATGACATAAGCAACTTGTCAAAAGGCTTGAGGTGTGTTGGACATTTTTATCATCCTGGAACAACCTTTAGTGGAAAAAAAAAAGCCATAAATCCAGGAGAAGCTCTTCCAGGTCTCCCAGGATGCCTTCTGCAAAAGCGCCAGTTGTGGTGATTACCACCACCTAGCCACGGCCTGTTTCGTTGTCATGAACATCAAAGGATGTACAGAACTCGGGAAGAAAGCGACTGCTTCAGAGACAGCCAATCTAATTAGCATGAGAGAGGAAATGGGCTCTGTTTCATACATGATGACCATATAGCTCTGACTTACATTAGACTACATACATGTGGTTTATATGCACATTGTCACAAGAAATAGCTCAGGGACCCTGGACAAATGACTTCGCCTTTTTGTGCCATAAGAATCCTTTGTCATAATCATAAATCAGAATCATAAAAACAATAGATACTACAGAGACGGGATGGGAGAATGAACTGGAAAAAGGATGTATCATTAACATTCTGTCTAAACTCCACCCCACAGTTACCTGGCAATAGACAGGTATGCCTGGCCCACTATAAAAGGGGCTGCTTGCCCCTCCTCCCTCTCTTGCTCTCTTGATTTCCTATTCTCTTGCCTCTTGCTCCTCCTCTGTCCCCTTGCCCCTTCCCTTGCCCCTCTCTCCACGTGCTCATGGCAGGCCTCTACTTCTTTTCTCCTCTCTTTCTCTCTCTCTCTCTCTCTCTCTCTGTCTCTCTCTGTCTCTGTCTCTCTCTGTCTCTGTCTCTCTCTGTCTTTGTCTCTCTCTGTCTCTGTCTCTCTGTCTTTGTCTCTCTCTGTCTCTGTCTCTCTGTCTTTGTCTCTCTGTCTCTCTCTGTCTCTCTCTCTTTGTCTCTCTCTCTGTCTCTGTCTCTGTCTCTCTCTGTCTTTGTCTCTCTGTCTCTCTCTGTCTCTGTCTGTCTCTCTCTGTCTCTCTGTCTCTGTCTCTCTCTCTCTCTCTCTTTCTCTGTCTTTCTCTACCCCTACTACCCTCTAAGCTCCCTCCCCATGCCCTGAATAAACTCTATTCTATACTATACAGTCATGTGGCTGGTCCCTCAAGGGGAAGGAATGCCTCAACATGGGCCCACTGAGGCACCCCCTTCCCCCATACCTCACCACACACCCACAAAACATATCCTAAATGCCTCATATATATTAATGATACCAAATATGAAAGTATTGGTTTGGCTTTATTTCACTACTTAAACTCTGGAAGAGTATGGACTTTATTTAGGCTTCCCCTTGTGCTTGTATGCTCTGCTCTAAGAATCTTCAGAAATCAGACTGAAGTTTCCAAGAGAGCATAGAGAATGGACAGACATGGCTGCTGAGTCTGATATGACCAACCCCAACCCCAACCCCACCCCCAAGCTGTGTGAGCTTGGCCAGTCACATCTTACCTCCAGGGCTCAGCTAACCACCTCTTAGGCAAATGATGCCCACAGGTGATTTTGTTATAAGGATCAGATGAGGTATTTATTAAACACAAGTAAGTACGACCCCAACCAGAACACTAGACTCACCAAAAATTTACCAACTACTGTTGGAAATCCCAAATCCTAAGCTATCTATTATGAATTTGGAATGAGGCTTCTAGTAGCAAAATTAGGAAAGAAGAAGGAAATATTCTTAAGTTATTTTTTCTTTATTCAAAGAAACACAAAAGAAACCATCTTAGGACCTTAGCACAAGGTGTTTGTTAAATTTCCCTGCTTTATCATTTAGCAGCTTCTGCAATGGCCAAGTCTAATGGAAGGGACTGCCCTCAGTGCCAGCCCTTCCGGAGGCTCGGAGGAGCCATGCCAGTCTGCAGTCAACCCTGCTTGAGGGGTTTGCTTGGACCAGGGGAAAAGGCCCCAACATGGTTTTTTTTCAGATCTTTCTTGAAGGCAAGAATAGAGGTTTTGACTTGCTCTGGGGATGTTCTCTCTGTTGACAGGCAAACAAAAAAGGCTTTTTGGGTGGTGGTTGTTGTGTTTTTTGTAAACCTCTCCCCTATGTTCCTAGCATTGAGATGTCAGCTGCTTTTCCTGGCTGCAGTAAAGTAGGAGCTGCCTGTTGTCATAGTGATGAAAGGGTATAGAGGGAGCCTCAAGTCTTGACCAGCTCTGTGAAACAGCCCTCGCTGGCCTTAAAATGCTTCTGTGGAGATGAGGTCTCCAGTCCTGGCTCATTTCTTTCCTGTTATGCAACCAACTTAAGTGCAGCGGTAGCTAAATGTTTCCTTTAAGGATTCAGTGAATAGGAGGTATTGAACTGAAAGGTAAAGCAGAAGCCGTCTCCCATGGGTGCAAGGACAAACAACCCGTAAGGAAAAGGAGAAATGGCCGGTCACCTCGCTTGCTTGCTAACACACACAGCTGTTATTACTCAGCATCCAACCTGCATTTCAAAAGCCTCAGTTTCTCCCACCCTCCCCACCCCCGTGGTTGAAGAGGGAGATAAAACCAATCCTGCTAAGCATCCACCCAGCACCTCATGCTCTTCACGAGGTCAGTGCTGGCAGGGACGGCCCTTTTGAACTTGGAGTCTCCCAGAGAGTAAAACAGCCTCAGAAGAATCATTGCTTCATTGTGGACCAGTGAATTTGTAAAGAAAAAAGAAAGGAAATAGTTATCCATTTAGGAGTTAATCGGGTTTGTTTGTTTGTTTATTTATTTTACATTTAAAGAGGAAAAAAAGTCTTTTAATACTTAGACGAAGGTGTAAGACATTTCGTCTTCCCTAAAATGTTAACTTTCACAACAACTGTTTCTCGGGTGACTTTTAGGTCAGACAATTGCTTAAATGCTATTTTTATCTGATGCCTCAAGGCACTGATGCATGCAGTGCCCCTTATCCAGTGAAATGCCTGGGCGGCAGCAAGGGGACAACTGGAGCAAGGCAGGGCTCCTCGGGCTGTATGTAGGGAAATGGTCATTAATCAAACCATCCCAGGAATGGAAACTGCATATGCAAGCATAAGGTGACCTTGAGACCAAAGCCACCTTCATTTCTCTGGTGGTTTTGGTTGAACTAAATGTACAAATGAGCAGTGTAAGGTAATGTATCAAGATGTCTAACTCAATTTATGGAGATTTTAAATACCTTTTCATGTTAATCATTTTCTGTATTTTATTATCTCACACTTCCTGAGTTCTGTGAAGAGTCTTATATCTGAGTCTGTCTGAACTGGATCCACCCTGTAGCAGACTGACACTGAGCTCCTCAATCCGGGAGATTATGATTTACCTTTGAAAACCTGCTGACTCTGAGAGTAGCCCCAGGCACCAGTACTTGTCCGCATTTTAATTACTTACCGGCTGGCCTCTTCCGGTGCTCACTAAAACTTATGTAAAACCACCTAAGTCTGCACTGAGGCTCTAGAATTGTGTCATTTCAAAACCCGCAGTGATGAAGTCATGCCTTTAGCTCTGTGATTAAATCTGCTTTATTTCTTTTCTCACACATTTTGTCAAGGTTGAAAGAAATGAAAGCAGGCAAAGCTTGAGGCCACTTCAGATTGGTTTCCTAAACAGTACTTTATTGCTCAAAATGAAGTAATTGAGACCATGTACATTAGTGAGAAGGACTACAGGAGCATCTACAATGAATCAATCTATTTATACAGCGTGGTTTTGCGGGTAAAAAAAAAAAAATCACACTGTATCTGAACACACATTGTATGTAACAGTATGCTGAGACCTAGGTTGCATTGGTAAAGCATGTTTGTTTTAAGAGAGTTTGATGGTGCTTAACCTCAAGGTTGAAAGTGGCTTCTCCCTGCTCCTCCCTCCCCTCCACCCCTCCTCCCCCATCTGAAGGCTAAACAGAGGTTAATTGTGTGTGGCAGGGTAGCTTGGGGGGAATAAATGTGATCATCTTATGCGCAGACCTTAGAGCAGGAAGGATCACAGCCTACGTGACAATCTGATGGACAACCAATCAAATCGTCCAAGAAAGAACAGAGAAAGAGATGGGGATCTTCAGTTTCCCACAAAGCAGCACTTCAGCACTAAGTATGGGGACTCGGTCTGATTTGGGCAAGGGCAGCTCAACAAGCCTGTGGATTTCTGGTTAGATTCAAAGCCCTGATAGCCATGAGTCCTGTCTACCCTAAATGAAAATCCACATGATAGGAGACTCAACTGGGAAAGATATAGGTTTCTGTGGTCTGGGAAAGTGAGAATGTCACTCACTCTCAGAATAGGCACACCTTGATGTCAGACTGTGACTCAGCAGAAAACTCAAAATAGGAGAGCTTTGTGTGATCCTTCAGATTATTTTAATTCGAGCTGTAGGCCTCTCCCTGGAGACTCATTAATACTTTAAAAGCCCTAAAGCGCCAGTGTTTGCTCTAGATCAGGTAGCAGCATGCATTTGGTACCTGGAATATGACTAAAGGATTTGCTCTGGGATAGCAAAGCCTGTGACTCTTGTGTAAGACTAGGAGAGCGTTCTGGGTCTGACTATGAAGGGCCTAAATAGTCATGTGTTTACTACCTAGCCAGAAAGGAAATTTTCCATAGCTACAGTAACTACTAAAAATAGTGGCCTACAGGCTTCCTCTGATACAAACAACCTCAACAGAGGATACCTAGCCTTATTTGGAAGTGTGGATGTACATGTTCCAGGAAATAAAACATTAATAAGAAGGAGACATGGGGAAAGCAGAGAGGGTAGTCAAGGCAAGGGTTTCCATGCTTTAGGGTTGCTGGTAAGTCTTTCTCAGGTCCCCAACTTGAAACAAAGATGAACAGATCACATGGCTGTCTGCCTTTAAGACCAGATCCTGAAGGCAGTCTCCACCATCAGGAAGGGAAGGGGCTCAACTGTCTGGTGACTCAAGGCAAAATAAGGCAGGAGGCAAAACTGTCAGCACCCACATTTCCACATAGTAAGATGTGACCTGCAGAAAAGAGGAATCTTTCAGAGGTGGCAGGTGCAGTGGCCCGGGCTTTTAAAGCAAGGAAGAGAAAGGTAGAGCAGTAACAGTAACCAAAGGTCAAAAACCGTGAGGGTTATGCCAAGCAGGATTGAGTGCTGAAGTAGTCTAGAATTTAAGAAGTAAAATTTAACTTACTTTAAATGTAACATGATGATTTAATTAATGTTCTTTTTAAAAAAAAAAAAAAAAGATACAAACTAGAAAGAAATCAATATAAAAGTCTACTCTGCCATGCTCTTACTATAAATGTCTACAAAATGTTACAGAGACTGAAATGGAAACAATTACAACCACAAAAGAATACACAGTGAATTGACTATTTAATCTGGATGGAGAGTGATGTTCTAGTATGTGCCAAACTTTAGAGAGACAGACGCTTCTAGACAGAGTTCAAGAAAATTTGAGGGCTTCCATTATGGGAAATGGCCCCTTCTAGCTTCCCATCTTCAGTCTGGAGGACCCTCCCCTTGTTCTCATAGACCATGGCTGTCACAGGTTGGGCCACTCACTGTGCCTTGCAGACCTGTGTCTCCAGGCTTGTCTGGACAATATTTCCATCTGAAGAATAGGACATTCCAGCTTCATGGTTTGCTTTTCCAAGCATGGAGCTTGGAGGACCTGCTAAGAAATCTAACTACTACTTTCTTTCATGGTAAAATCCAATTACAGCCTCTCCCATGTTGAAAGGCAATCCTCTTAACACAAGAAGAAGCCAAAGAGAGGGTCTGTGTGTGCTTCCCTGTTATAATAGCATAACTCTCTCCACAGATGACTATACAGAGAGGTTACAAGAACCTTGGCTAGAAATACTTGTCATGACCTATTGCTATCCCTTTGCCCCTGAAAAGGAAAAAAAAATTTACATGTGATACCAGGAATTTGAGGGAATTTTCTAAAGATCTATTAGCTATAACAAAGTAAGTTTTGAGCTAGCATCTACTCTCTTCACACAACTTTTTTTTTTAATTAAACAAAGATGACTTTTCCAGAGCTAAAGAGATGCTTAGCCACTGAAAGCACTTGCTGTTCTTCCAGGGACTCTGAGTTCAGATCCTAACACCAACAGTTAGGGGCTCACAACTGACTAACTCCAACTCCAGGGGATCCAACACTCTCTATAACCTCAGCTTGCAGTTACAGACACACAGACATACACATAAAGATAAATAAATTTGAGTATTTTAAAAAGATGGCTTTCCCCTGTTGAACCTGAAAGGCAAAGTTAAGTAAGTCAATAATAGAATAAGTTATGTAGGCCAGTATTTCCCCATGATCTGTTTGCGACCACACTATGTGATGCCTGCCACACTATGTGCTACCACCATCATAGCACCTCTTCACTGGTAGGTAGTGAAAATAGTGATGTGGTCTGGAGAACAGTCTCCCCGACTTCTTCAAACCCAACTTAAGTGGAGACAAGTTTATTTATAGAAATATATATTTTATAAATACTTGAGATAAATATTTATAAATTGGCTAAAATAATGAAATTGTGCATTCCATCCAAATCTCTGTCACACACTACAACCTAACCACTGAAATGGGCCTGGTGTCCAGATTTGTAACTTACGAAAAAAAGAATAGGCAGATGTTTGATTTGCCTACAAACATCCATCCCACTACTGGGTTTAAAAAAAAAAAAAAAAAAAAAAGCAAAGGGAATGCAGGTTGAGAAGTGTTTGCTTTTTATAATAGCATAAATTTTACCCTAAGTGAAGTACCCATGCTTTGAGTTAATAAATCTGCTACACACACACACACACACACACACACACACACACACACATACACACACACACAAAGGACTCCTCAGAGTGCTTTCATCAGTCATCTGATGAAAAAAAAAATCACAAGAATTTACCTTCTTTGTGGCAGTGGATGCCTGTAACATACCATGAGCCTGGCCAAATAGTCATGCTATGTTGTCACGCTGGAGCCATTTGTAATTCTGGGGCAAGCCACTCCACCAACCTTTTATTGGAAAAAAAAAAACAAAAAAACAAACAAAACAAAACAAAAAAAAGTTGAGTTAACTCTCTCTGAATGAGTGCAGCATTCTGTTGGCATTCGGAGAAACAAAACCCAAGTGTCTTTCTTTCTTCCTCCCAACCCTGGCTCTAGCATGCAGGCATCACTACATCTGAAGCCATTACACTGGAGTGCAGCTTAATCTCTATGCAAAAACTTCCAATAATTTCCTAAAACAGGGAGAGAATAAAACACTAGAAACTTGTTTAAAGCAAGGGAAACCTTTAGTTTAGACTTCGGTGTTACCAACCACCTTTATTCAGTAGTTTTCTGAACAGATGATGGAAGGGTTCAATGACATCTCCTTATAATCTGACAGTAATGAGAAGCTGCTGATTTGTTTCCAAGTGTTTTGCTATCACTTGATTTTTTTTTTTCTAGGCAAGGATGTATATATTACCCATGGCCTGAAATCTAGCTGCTGTAGATTTTGTTGTTGTTCCTCCCATGAGGGCCACAGGAAGCCAGTGTATGCTTCCATTGTATTTGGCTCTTTGTCTCTGTGTTTTTCTCAAACCCTGTGTGTTTGAAGACTGACTGTAGTCAGGTCTGAGATTGGGTCATGTTGGAGACAATGTTTAATTTACCTTACTTATTGTTTCCAGCATCTCAAGAGCAAAGCAGGAAGGGCTCCAGGAATCCATAGTCTAGTTTTTGAAGGTCGTGGGCACATTATTTTGTATGTACTATGAAGCCAGAATTGTCATAAAAAAATAAGATTCCCAAGTCCATTATTAATTAACCAAAATGCAATTATATTTGCATTCAGCTAATTGGATTACTCTTGATTGAATAAAATTGTACGTGTCCTAGGACAAAGCACAGCATGAAAGGGGCTAGTGTAAAAGTAAACAGAACAAAACAAAGCAAAACAAAACAAAATGAATGCACTATACAGCATCTAAAGGGACCAGGGCATGGCATCCCCTGGAACATGAGATTGGACGATATCCAAACCTATCCCCTAGAACAGGAGATCAGAGGATACGCAAACCCACAACTCCTGCAGTTTTTAATCAAAGGTTGTTATCAATCAAAAACACAGAGAGGAAATAATGGTTCTAGGCAAGAAACTCAAATTTGAGAACTCTAGAATATAATTCTGAGTTATTTACCAAAGTGTGGGCAGTGTGTGCAGAAGGGTGGGGCTTTGGGGAACAGGGTAGTAAGAACTAAGTTCATAAATAAAAGAGGAGGAAAAGTTCTCTGAGCCCAGATTAAATATGCTGTGAGAGTCATCAGGGAGGGCTATGTCTCCTGAAGGGAGCTGCACACTGCTGACCCCAGCCTTATTTGCCTTTAACTCTAACTTTCAGGGTTCCCTGTTGGCTGAACCCAACAGGAACTGGATAAGGAAACCTGTTGATCCCAATCCCATAGGCCCCACACAGCCGAAGATGCTGCGGGGAGGGGGGATCTCTTCCCAGAGTGAAGGGGAGCCATGAACAGCCACAACCTGCTGAGAAAGCGCTGTACTTTCTCCTTGCTGAGGGGAGATTCTTCTTAAGGCAGAAGAAGTAAAACTAGAGCCTCTACATTTTCCCAAGAATTTCTCTAACTAGCTTCAGCTGGAACGCTCTTTAAGACTAGTTGCCTTCGCAGCTGTGAGTGGTGAGCTATGCTTCATCACTGGGTGAGCAACTGCAGTCTTCCTAAAGGTGTTGGCCCTGACCAGGCAACATGAGACACTCCCACCATGTGCTAAGTCCTGGAGCGACTACTCGGACTGTTTTCATTCCTGGCTCACACAAGAGCCAAGACCTCCTCAAAGCACACCAGTATTCCCCAAAGGCGCCTGGGACCATGAGAATCAGGCTACTTGGAACTGTGTCTAGGTATTATTTGCTGTTTTTCTTCATCCTGAAAGAGAACTCCTCCAGTGAATGATTCCTGGTCCATTCACACAGTTGAAAGCACTTGAAATGCCTCTGAACTAGAAACGGGACAACTGACTTCTTTAATGAAAGGAACAATTTCCATCGAGGCCAAGAGCTTTATTTCATACTCGTGGAGTTAAACTACTAAGAGAAACTCAAAGAAAAGCAGTCAGAGGAGGAAAAAAAACCGTGCTTTTGGTATGTGTGTAGCGGGGGACTATCGGGGAGGGAGGTGAAGAGATCTAAAGGTAGAAACAGGATATCTGATCACAGCCAGCGGGAGCCAGCCTGCAGGAGGGAACTGCCAGGCTTTTAGCAACATGAGTACATCACTGTATCATTAAGTCCCACAGTATCATTCTTGGTGTTAAGTGCAAGGGGCCTTCAGAGGCGCCACACTGAGTTGTACAGGACTCATGAAGCCAGGAGTTTGTATATTGTATGGAACCTTCTTTGTTAAGATAAAAGAATCACAATCAGACTCTGAACCCTGTGTGGCTCACATGCAAACAAGCTCTGTAAAACTTGAGCTTCTTGGTTTTGTGATACATATGTCACTCAAGTATCTAGTTAGATGATAAGATGATAAGCAGATTGAGATAGATAGATAAGTTGATAGATGACTGATAGAGACATAAATGGATGGATAGGTGATAGATAGATAGATAGATAGATAGATAGATAGATAGATAGATAGATAGAGATAGATAGATAGATGATAGACAGACACAGGTAAGTTGATAGATACATAGACATAGATATAAATAAGTTGATAGAGAAGTAAATGAATAGATAAATGATTGATAGAGACATAGATACATAGATGATAGATAGAGATAAGTTGATAGAGACATAAATAGATGGATAGATGATTGATAGGCATAGATGCACAGATAAATGAGAGATAATTTCAGATATTTACATCTAAAAGAATATGCAAAAATACTGTTGAGCAGTAAATAATGCAATGATGAAGACGCCTTGCATGCACAGAGAAAGAGGAACATAGCAAATGTTAAAACCTAATTGACAAAAAGTAAATATGACCAAAATGGCTTCCCTAATTACACTATGAGGTGGAGCAAGACAGAGGCATGCTAAAGGCCAGTTCCTGAGGGGAAAACACTGAAAACTGCTTTGTGGGTCCATGCCTCTCAGAGGGCGGGAACGAGACACGGGGAGATTAGCATGTGGTGTGATGAGGCGAGGAACTCTGAGAGGGATGTCGAAGAGGTTTGCCAAAGTGCTCGTTGCAGTCTTACCCTGAAAAGCCTGTGGGATCCTCCAAGCATAATTAAAGTAATCCCTCAATAACATGGCCCAGAAAAGGGGGCTGTGCTCATTTCTTCTGAGTGAGAGAAGGGATCTGTGAGGAAGTCCATGCAAAGTGCCCGGCCCATTGGGGTATGTATGATTTCCATGACCACAATGGACACAATGGCAAAACAGCCCAGGGCAAAGTGAAGTGTTGAAGTTCTCCTTGGTGAGCAGCGCTGAGGAATGGAGGTGACATCACAGGTGGAATACCCAAGTGGCACAGCGGGAGAACACTGGCTTGCAGTATTAGCTACTATTAAGACTGTGAAAAAGAAGGTACTTTTTCAATAAAAATTATACTTTAGGAAGCACTAAAAGTCTCAACTTTTATTTCAATCATCTATTGCGGAATTCCACAGTGACCCCAAACAGTAGTCTTTATAACATCTCTAGACTTTATGGATCAGCAATCTGGTCTGATCAAGAGTGTCACTCACATGTCAGGGAGCTTTACCAAGGACACGTGAAAACCTGACATCATCAGGAGTGGCAAACGATGTCTTCAATTGCTTAACATTCTCTGGCAAGCGGCTCGGGGCTCCTAAAACAACTGTTTCAAGAGAGAAAGATTAAAATTCTGTGACCTGGATGCAGAAGTTTGGAACATGCCTGCTACCATGATCACTTCATTAAGCAAGTCACTGAGGACAGCCCAGATTTGAGGACAGAAATGAGACTACATTTCATAAGAAGAGCAGCAAAAACCTCACCACCTCCTCACCATAATGTTCTGACAATGAGAAATGTAAGAAGTGATCTCCAGACAGCTAAATAGCATCTCTTGGATACGACTGATATCTGTCCAGCTTGGCTTCCTAGTAGGATACCTCTTTCTGCTGCCAAATGATTCATCTGGAGATGGCACATACTGAATAGCCAATGGCAGAATTCTAGATGTTTCAGATTCTCAATGCTGGTTTTCTTTGCCCATAGCATGAGTCTAGCTGGAACCTTTTAAAGTCTCAGCTTAAGTCTTAAGTCTTCCATCTGGGAAGAGGCATCTTGTTCTGTACCAGAAGAAAAGGCTCCCTACCAAACCTCAACTTCAACGTCTCTGGGTTTATGTCGATAAACACTGGTGTGTAGGAAAGACCATAAGAGCACTCAGTGTCAAGAGGATTTTAAGTCTGTGGGTTATTAATGACTAGAGTTACTAAGCTGTTTTCTGCTTGGAGTGTTTCGAGAAACTGGCAGTTCCTCACTTCCTTGTCACTGGTATGGGGAGACCCAGATGGCTAGATGTTCACATTTGGGTCTCATGGGAAAGACCACTTCTTTCCCTGTTGTGTAGATAAAGAAATGACTTGATCGAGGTTTCTGGGCGGTTGGAAAGCAGTTCCTGTCTGCAGTTCTGACTCAACCTCCCTACTCACTGCTCTTCCCAATGTGCTGCTCTGAGCAGGCTGATAGGCCTGGAGAAGAACTTCCATCATCTCATCTCCACAGCACAAAACTGAGTCATCCAGTATAATTCTACACACGCAAAATCTCGTCTCTCTCTGCATCTTTCATCTAGAGTTTCATCTGGGTCTTTCTGAAAACAAAGTCTGCGTTTGTAGAAACAGCACACCGAGTCTGAATGTCTTGAAATAAAAGATTTTTACATTTATCCCAGAATAAATGGCATTCGTCCTACTGAGCAAAGACACTGTGGTTTTCATCTTCAGAGCAAGCAGCAGCCAATTAAGCCTCCTGAATTTTCAGGCTGGCAGTTGTTTTCAAAGCATCTCACATTTCCTCGGATGGTTGTCTGCTTCTTTATACAAATCAGCACATTCAAATCAGAACCTACAGACCATGAAATTGTTCCCCTCGTTGTGAGATAAACACAGTGCCCTTGGCGTGTCAGCATGCCTGGTGATTGATCTTAAGGGCAAGGAACGCACAAAAACTATCTCCTATTTTTTTTTTAATATTAGACAGGCAAGTACTTACTGATGGCTTACTGGTAGTGTGTCACCTTCGATAGTTTTTGCATCATATTAAACATTACATTTTGAAATAAAGAAAAAAGACACTGCCTTTTTCAATGATTCTTTACAATTAGCACTCACTGAGAGTATCAAGGATTTTTGAACTATTATTAGTCATAGATAGTCTTTGTTCCCTCTAAATTTACTATTTACTCTAAATTTATATTATTTTCTCTCTTGATTCCATAAACGAAACATTGTTATTTAAATTGTTATTCTCTGAGAATTTTACATGTGAGTAATATATTTACATCATTCTTACATCCTCTTCTTCCTCTTGGGCGTCCTCTTCCCCTGGGAAAATATTTATTTTTGATACAACAGTCAGAATATATTTCAGAGGAAGGATCATCTGGAGGTTATGAAATGTAGAGGGCTGCCATTGGTTTCCTAGTCAAACATTACACTGGAGCTGAACTGGAGGTCTCCGTTTTCTCATTGTACATGGAAACATGAAGGATTAGGTTTTATGGTACTAAAATGAGGTAAGAGCTGAAATAAATCTGCCCATCAAGATTCATGAGACTACTAGAACGACAGTCACTTATAGAATGAACAATGTTCAAGTCACCCTTGTGAAATCTAGGAACCTTCCTGAAGGAAGCCTCCTTGGTTGCTGACAATGTCTTCTCTGTTTGCAGATCTAGCCAGCATGAAGGCTGTGCTTCTCCTCCTGTGTGCACTGGGAACTGCTGCCGCCATCCCGGTAAAGGCCCTTTCTTCTGTGTTATGTCTCTCTCTCTTCTGCCTGCATTTGGGAGCCATTGTCCTTGAGATGCTGAAGCAGGAGGCTCCATCTCAAGATCCCAGCGAGCCTAAAAAGATCCAGTCCCAAACACACACACACACACACACACACACACACACACACACCACACACACACACACACACACACCACACACACACACACACACCACACATACATACACACACACCACACACACCACACATACATACACACACACCACACACACACACACCACACACACACACACACACACACATACACACATACACACACCACACACACACACACCACACACCACACATACACACACACACACCACACACAGACACATACACACACACACACACACCACACACACACACATACCACACACACACACACACACACACACACACACACACACACACACGCACATACTAGTTCTTTTAGGATGGCTTTGGATTCTTTTTCATTCCAATTACATTCTCTATTGCCCAAGAAGTAAATGTATAAGTAAAAGGGAAAAAAATCAAGATAATATACTTTAAAAATAAGTTTTTAAACAATAAGGTAAAATAAATATGCAGCAGAAAATACTATCATCTTATTAAACAGAGTGCACCCCAAACAAACAGCCAGGGAGAAATAAATTAACTTACAGATCTGTGGAAAAATAAAGAATTTAACATGTGTTACATAACCATTCTCCTCCAGCATTTTCTCCAAGATCAAACGCATGCTATCTGATTTCTCAGACTGAGACTCTCTCCTGATAATCTATAGTCATAAAAACAGGAATCAGCGTGGTAAGACTATAAATGCTTTGGTGGTAATCATAGAATGGCTGCTACCTCATCGCTGCGCTGTCCAAGAAAGTGTGCTCCAAGTAGGCATGACTAGAGCATCCTCTACTTCCTGTTCAGGCACACGTACCCCAACATCATCTACAAGTGATAAAGCCGCTGCACTTAAATCAAACTCCTGGGGACCATGTCTCAGCCTCTCACTGTAGAGAGGTTTCCTTTTAAAACAGATCCTTGTGATCATTACTGATGTCCCACAGATGGCCTGTGTCGTCTTTCATTTATGCCGTCTGTTTTTTTTTTTAACCCAATGGAAGAACCAACCTCCTCTAAATAGACAAACAATCACCTCCTCTTCTCTGGTCTAGAATTCTGTCCTTGTGTTTTAGACGAATGGGAGCTGGTTTCTAACAGCTGAATCAGCAAAACCAAGCTCCGAGCAACCTTGATCGAGCGGCTCACAGAGAGAAAGAATTTATGACAGACGCTAAGAGTCATGCTTATCTCGTGTGGAGTGGTCCAGCTGAATTCACACACTGCACTCTGAAATTAGAGATATGGGACAAACTAACATCAAACAGAGTTCCCACAGAATCATTGTTTTTCTCCCGAAAATGTGTTTTCCCTTTGGAGTGGTCATGGATTTAGCTTCGTAAACAGGCACCAAGAGTCTTTGAACCAAATGTTTGGTGACACGCCCACACATAGACCCAAGCCAGATGTTTCCTTTCTGGGACAATTTATTATAAGCAGACACAGCCAGATGCTGAAAAGCTAAGTAACTTCACAAGACTGGCCAGCTTAAAATACTGTAGGGTTTTCCAGACCTGCTTGAATCCTTCAGCAATTCAGTTTCTGTGTGGCTGGGAGATTCAAAGCAGACTCTCAAAGGCCGTGAGAAATAAATACAGACATGACCACGCTAATGAAATAGATTTCAATCACCAGAAACTTCTGGAAAAAAAAAAAGAGCGGCCTGCTATACTAGTGTGCACTTCTTGGATCTAGAAGGAACATGGAGGTTCCAGGGGAGGAGAAGCTTTCAACAACAAGCCTAAGCTCTCTGTCTCCCAAGACACTCTGAGGATGAGAGGATTTACCAAGACACTCTCCATTCTTTCTTATTCCCCTCTTCCCTTCGGCTTCTTTCAAAACATTTTCAATGTTAATCTTCTCAGCTGAGAAGCAGATGGAATGCAAAACAGCAGTCAAATACTCACAGATTCTGTACCCGCTGGGCTCACTTCACAGCCACCATCAGCCCTCAGATAGCTGCCTTGGACAATGACAGGGCATGTGTTATCCTCGGGGAACACTACAGTCAGGGAGAGTCATTATAACTCCTTGAACTTTACAAAATAGTTTACCTGCTCTCTCTGTGTTTCTGCTCACCAGCAGTGGTACAAACCAGCCACTTGTCAGGCTCCAGCAGAGATTAACAAGCAGTCAATGCTTGAAGGGAGATTTCCCTCCAAATCCTGTTCCTCAGCTTCCCTGTGGTGTGGTGCAGCACTGCTCAGCTCTTCCCTGATGTCTGCAATCTTGAGGGAAGCCATTGCTCTTTGAAATCAGACTCCAAGGTTGCTGTTACCTATCAGGCTCCATTCCCTGTCCCAAGCAATCGCTGAGTTAGTTCTTAATTAAATCACTTTTTAGTCAGAGATGTTCTGATGCATGTTGAAACCAATGGGGCTCAGAAAAAAAATAAGCAATTTAGCAAAAATTGTATAATTTTTTCTGCTAAGTACCTGTGAGAACTTAAAAGCAGTCACGGGGCTGGACAATGCTATATCCCAAGGTTAATTTTGTTTTTCTTCAACTTTGTGCTAAATAACATTCTTCAAGGTTATAAAATATAACTGTTTTTGTCAACATTTAAAGATTCTAAAACTCAAGGATGATCATTATGGAAATGTTTTCAGCCAGTCTTTGTATATATAACCTTTCATAAATTTGACTATAATTTTTTTAGGTAACAGCATCTTTCAGGCATTTGCTTGTAGCCTAGAAAATTCTAGAGAATAGCATTCATTCGTGCTATAAATAAAGATCCCAGTACTGGTAATAATGACAAGAGCAACTCAGATTCTTTTCAGTTGGCATCTATATATTAGTAACATAAAGTCTTCACTTTTTCAGACAAGTGCAAGGTTTTTCTCTGATCATTCCAACCCAACCATCACAACACTGGTGACATCAGAAGATGCTACAGTCCCCATTGTCGGGGCTGAAGCTACAGCAGACATAGAAAACCATCCCATTGATAAGGTAAAACTAATCGTTATATTAATATCATCGTTTTTCATTTCCCCTGAGAATCCAGTGTCAAAGCATGCTTACAAGTTTAATATACTCGGCTTTCAGTTTAATTTTGTAAGTACGATAATCATACACACTATCTGTAAACACTAAAAGTTAAGGTGACTAATAGTACACTCCCTGCAGTGAAGTGTGACACAACCATTTCCTTTTACAAAATTCAAATTCAGGCTAAACCCGTTTCCTAGAATGGGAAGAACAACTCAAATATATTCATATGATAATGTCTGAAGAAACAGAAGGAAGAATGTCTAATGCTAGCTTTGTAGTGGTAAATAAGAATATCATGTCATTTGTTTCAAAAACAAACTTTCATTCATTTAAGGCTGAAAAACCTTCAGCACTGAATTCAGAAGAGGAAACCCATGAGCAGTCAACAGAGCAGGACAAAACCTACAGCTTTGAGGTGGACCTGAAGGATGAGGAGGATGGGGATGGGGATTTAAGTGTAGATCCAACAGAAGGAGTGCTGGATCTACAAGAAGGCACAAGTGAGCCGCAACAGAAAAGTCTCCCAGAGAACGCTGATTTCCCTGCTACTGTGCCCACTTCCTTTGTGGATCCTAACCCACATGCAAATGTCACAAAGGGAGAGGAGAGTCAGGAGCAACCTGTAAATGACTCACACCAGCAACCGAACCAGAGCAGCATGCAGACCCAAGAGCTAATGGACGAAGAAAGTCAGACACAAGATCCGGGCATTCCCAATGAAGGAGAGGAAGAAGAGGAAGAGCCAGAAGATATTGGTGACCCCAGTGATAACCAAGAGGAGGGAAAAGAACTCCCCGAGGAGCAGCCTACCAGCAAGTGGGAAGAAAACGGAGACCAATCTGATGACACCTTAGAAGAGTCTAGACAACCAACTCAGATAAGCAAGACACAGAAGAATCAATTTGAGCAAGGAAACCAAGGACAAGACGGTGACTCTAATGTGGAAGGGGAGGAGGACAAGGCAATAGGCAGTGAGGAACACGTTCCTCACACAGAGTGGCAGGGCCAAGAAGGGAAAGCTGTCCTTGAAGCTATTGGCAGCCAGAAGGACGCAGATGAAAAGACCCTTTCCACAGAACCTACCGATGCTGCCACGGCGCCTAGGAATCACGGATCCAGTGATAACGGTGATGACTCTAAGCATGGTGCAAGAGATGACTATTTTATCCCCAGCCAGGAATCCCTAGAGGCTGAAAGAATGCATTCCCTCTCCTATTACCTCAAATACGGTGAGGAGACGACAAGAGAGAGTGAGAACCGGAGTGAGGCTGGAGACAACCAAGGGGTGAGCTTATTTACAATGACGCTTGTCCAGTCAGTTAACCAGGAATACTCACAGCTGTTCTGCATGTTCCCGCACCCCATGTGTGTGTGTGTGTGTGTGTGTGTGTGTGTGTGTGTGTGTGTGTGTGTAGCAGTATAGTGCTAAAATAGAGGACAGGCTAAGCATCCCTCATGTGACATGACTGGCACCAAAGGCATTGTGATTGTTTTTGAAATTTGGAAATTGCATATACATAACAAGATATCTGGAAAATAGAATCTATGTTTAAGCACAAAATTTATTCAATTTACATACACTCTCTATGTGTGTATGTAACTTAAGTATAATCTTACACGATATATTTTGTATCTCTTTTAACTGTGACCTGTCACATGAGGTCATATGTCAACTCTCTAGCGACCATATCAGCTCTCAAACAGGAGCTGGACTTTGGAGAATTACATATTTCAAGTGCTTGGATTATGGATTCTCACCTTGTGCAATCATATATTTTTCTGCCTGTCTCCATCATTAGACTGAAAACATGTTTTATTTGGCCTCCTGTTAGAAGCCGACCTTGAATTTGAGGTGACAGTTATTTGAGAAGTACAAGACACAAAGAGATAGAAATGTAAACATTACACAGGGAAGGAAAAGAAGCTAACAAGACCTTCGTTAAATTCATAAAATAACAAACAAACACCTCCCAAAGATTATTCCACTTAAGAGAAAGGGAGCTGGCATACTTCTTTTGTCTGGGCCTTGCTAGAGAGATAGTAAGTCCCCAGCACATCCAGTCTGTCCTTTGAACAAGTCACATAGATGTGTACAGTTGAGGGAGCTCAGAAATGTAAGCAGTAGAATTAAAAATCCATGGAGCTATCTGGTGGTGGTAACGAATGCCTTTGATCCCAGCACTCTGGAGGCAGAGGCAAGAGGAACTCTGAGTTCGAAGCCAGCCTGGTCTACAGAGTGAGTTTCAGGACTCAGATAAACCCTGTCTCTGAAATAAATAAATGAAACAAACACACAAACAACTCCATCCTTGGAGCTGGCTAGAAATTTTGACAGACCTGAAGAATGTGCTGCTGTTTCAAAAGCTGGGGTCACGCTAATCCTGCTGAGCCCTGGAATCTGTCAGAATATCCCCAACAGAATCAGAGAGCCAGCAACATTTTTTAAAATTTACCATAAAAATTAAAGTTCTGCTCTATTGCACAAACACACACCCAGATGAAAACCTGGACGTTGCAGTAGGGAGAAAGCAAGGTTCTGCTTTGATTTGGTCGTTTAATCACCTTGGACTTTCTGGAAGCTTCCTAGCCACACCCCCACAGAAACTGACCACGTTTGGGGTGGCAGTACCCTAAGTCCTCTGACCTCTCCTGCCACTCTAAGGTAGGAAGTTTCTTATACCTCAAAACCTGCTGAGAAAGTTTTACCAACACCTCCATGTAGGTGACTGATGGACCCCTAGTCTCAGGACAGAATCCCAAGATAATGTTATGGGGACAGTGCTTTCCCGACTCTGAAGGGCTGATCCTACCTCACATGCGGTGACTCTTGCTCTCCAAGAGTTACTGTCTTGCTCTGCAGTTGTAGGGGTTTCCCAATTGAGATCTGAACATGAACGGCTCTGCGGAGGTAGGCATGGCTCCATGGAGTTATGCACAGCTCTGTGGAGGCATGCTCAGCTCTACAGATATATTCACAGTTCTTCAGAAGCATACACAGCCTGTGAATGTATGCATGGCTTTGCGGAGGTATACACAGCTCTACAGAGGTAGGCATGGCTCTGTGGAGGTAGGCGCAAGTTTTTGGTGGTAGGCACAGCTCCTCAGAGGTATGCACAGCCCTGTGGAGGTATGCACAGTGCATAGTAAGACAGAAAGCAAATTACTGCTCTCTTGATAGCACTGAAATTCTGCTTTCATTCTTTTCAAAGGCCAAGAAAGCTGAAAGCTCACCAAATGCTGAACCTTCAGATGAGGGCAACTCAGGGGGGCACAGTGCTGGTGAGTGGATGCTATGTGAACTGCAGCTGGTCCATGGGGGGATGAGATCTACCATTTGGGTTAACACCTCTTTTATTATGACCCAGAAATCCACATCCCTAGCCTCCCCAAGCGAACAGTTTATAAGGTGTTGGTATTTCTAATATATGTTTGATAAACTGTGACTCAATGTGTTTATAAACTAAAAGACCTGTTGAGATTGTACTCAGAGCTATCTGTATCCCCCACCACAGATGCCACCGGCTTTCAATTCTGAGAAGGATTGATTCTGCTGCTTATCCTCAAACCCATCCTTCCCCAACCACAAACATCTTTAATTTCAATAAACTAAATTCTCCTGGCTTAGCTTCAGACCTCTCTGCATCGCATTTTCTACACCTGAGATTCTGAGGATCTTAGGCAAGCCAAGAAAAGCTGGCAGCTCCAATCTAGTCTGTTGTAAGAAGACATCTAAACTCCTGTGCACACGTCTGATGCCAGAGAGTCCATCTGCAGATTAGCACATCAATCAAAGTGGTTTCCAGCATCTTCCTGCTTCCACATTCTCTGAGATCTGACTTTCTGTCTTATTTTGTTAAAATGAAGCTGACCAGCTAGATGACTTTGTGTTTAATACACAATTTCTCTGTGTCTCTGTTCCCTTTCCAATCTTTTCTGTTAGATTCTTGCATGAACTTCCAATGTAAAAGGGGACACACTTGCAAAACTGATCAACAAGGGAAACCCCACTGTGTTTGCCAAGATCCAGAGACTTGTCCTCCTGCAAAAATCCTTGATCAAGTAAGTATTCTGAAGAATAGTCCCTAAGATACACCTCCAAAACTCTAGTTTATTGGATGAAAATCGTTTGCAATTGAATCTATTTTATGATTAGGGATACAGGTTATTTAATATTTGAAGTAATATTGAATGGGAACAGATACCACAGAAATCAAAGTATTTGAACTGTGCCATAAAAAAGTATAGTGGGGTCGAGGTGATAGCCCAGTGGTAAAAGCCTTCTGTGTAGGTCTAAGGCCAGGATTTCGGATTCCCAGTACCTACATAACTGCTAGTTGGGAGTGGTAACTCCAAGACTCTCAGAAGGCAGAGATGGGGCTCACTGGATCAAGCTGACTGAGAAGACTAGTGGTATAGATGAGCTCTGGGTTCAACTGAGAGAATCTGCCTTAGCAAATAAGGTGGGGAGAGAGCAAAGAGAACTCCCTAAGCCCCTCCCACCACCAGCCTAGGCCCCGCCCACCATCAGCCTAATCCCCACCCATCTTCAGCGAAGGCTCTCCCAACATCAGTCTAAATCTCCCCCACATACACACTCATACATGTATGTGCTTCGCTGTGCATACATACGGAAACACAGTGTACTGTGTGCATTACAACCGTAGCACATAAAATATTTACTTTTCAATTTTAAAAAATGGTGCCAGCATTCATGGAGTAGAAATTTTGAATTCCTTTTATCCTTGGGGCATTTACAATTACAGTTCTATGAAGATCTACCTGGAGCTAAGTTATCACCATTGGCTTAACTTAGTAGGTTTTTTTTTTTTTTTTTTTGTGCCAAATTTGAGAATTGCTATTTTAATAGACTCTACCAGAGCACATCTTTGACACAGCACATTCACCAGGTGTTCTGTGAGTGCCGAGGAAGTGTTCTCCAGTGAGTATCTGGTTCCATCACCACTCCTTGCTTTCCTTGCCTAGGCTTGTGGCACTGACAACCAGACCTACGCCAGCTCCTGTCACCTGTTTGCTACCAAGTGCATGCTGGAAGGGACCAAAAAGGGACATCAACTGCAGTTGGATTATTTTGGAGCTTGCAAATGTAAGATACTGACTACTACTGCCAAACATCATTTGTGGGTGAATTTGGGGTGATTTTTATGCCTCTCTGAATTCTATATATACTGACCCAAAAAAAAAAAAAAAAAAAAAAAAAAAAAAAAAGGTTATATAGTTATTAGAGCAGTCTGAAACTAAGACCAAGTCAGGAATCCCCAGGCCCTAATCACAGGAGATTCTGATTCCATGAGACCACGTTGGAAGCATAGTCTTGTTTCACTATTTGTTTTTTCAAGAAACCTAGACAATTCCAATCCTCCCACCCCACCAAGTTCAGAGGCAACATTGTAATAAGCACAGACATGAAAGAAAGTATTTTCTGAATACTTCCTCCCAATCTAACTTCTTTGTCGAGAATTGTACTGCAGTAAATGCTTCCAGAAGTTGTTTAACACCGTCTTTCAGGATTTTCTCAGTTGTGTCTGGCTCCCACACTAGTACAGCCTGCTCATGTTTCTGCTTCTTCTCGGTTTCTACACCCACAAGTCTGTTGGGCCCCTTGATGTAAAGTGTTAGCCTCTGACTTGCTCTGTCCACTAATGTGGACAAATTCATCTAAGTACCTTCTAAGCAGAATCCCATGAAGGCTGGTATGTTACTCTGTGTTCTCTCAGCTTGTCACCACACACTTGTGTTGTGGTAGCCATATTGTTGAGCCCCAGGGAGACTGTGATGAAATGAGCCCTCTTGGCAGCTGGTACAGACTTGGATGGTCTGGGAACAGGCGTGGGAACATCTTTAAATGCAGAGATGTAACATGATTTGCTACTGCACAGGAGTTCAGCTCAACTTTATCTTCTGGGACTCATCAACAACCCAAGTGACCTCCATTTCTAAATTCCTGGTCCTTGATTTTACAGCAGCTGTCCTCAGTCCTTTACAGCATGTCAAAATTATTTAGAGATGTCTTAAAACATCCTGATACCCAGGCACAAAAAAATACCCAACAACTTGGAGCATGTCAGGAGCTTCCTGTGACTTGTTATTTGAAGTATGGTCACGTATTTTCTGCTTACCACAGCTATTCCTGCTTGTACGGACTTTGAAGTGGCTCAGTTTCCCCTGCGGATGAGAGACTGGCTCAAAAATATCCTCATGCAGCTTTATGAACCAAATCCCAAACATAGCGGCTATCTGAATGAAAAGCAAAGAAGCAAAGTAAGCTATGGGCAGTCTGCTGCCCAAGTGTCTTTCCTCGGGACCTGAGTGGGGAAGGGCATGGTAGGAGCTCACATAGCAGAGGAATCTACTCTGCTTTTCTGCATATGGTTAGCCTGCACGCATTAACATTGTGCAGTGCTCACCCTCCATGTCACAACCTTCATGATATGGCTAAACTACCCACATTCTACCCAAGGGCAGTGTCCTAGAAAGTGTCCTTTTAGTTGTGTCTACAGAAAGCTCTGATGGAGCAAAGTTAACAAATTCAGCATTTATGCGATCAGTTTCCCATGACTGAAACAAACACTGGAAATAACACAACTTAAAGAAGAAAGGTCCCTTGGCTCCCTGTTTTCGGAGTTCTAGTTTGTGACTGAGATTGGCTATGTTACTTTGGGTCTGAGATAAGACAGTATCTTGTGGAAGAGAACATGTATTCACTTCATGGTGGACCAGGGAGCAAAACAAGAAAGAGGTGCTGGGCTCCCCACATCTCCTTCAAGTGCGTGCCCCCATATGACCAGGAAACGTCCCTATCTCTGAACGGTCCACCACCTCCATGAGTGCCATGGGCTGGGGACTAAGCCTTTGGGGATTGAGTCGTGGGCCTTTGGGGGACATTATTTTTTCAGTCCCAACATGTTTAAATCTCACATTTCTGCCCTCATAGGCCAGACATAATTTCTGTTATAAGGAGAATTAATAGCTCATAATGTCAGTAACATGTAAAGGTTTAAAGTGCAGAACATTGAGAACACTGATTCCAGAAGTTTCAAGAGAAGATTAGTTCATCAGGTAGTTACTGAATACACCCTCGATTCCAGAACGGACCTAAGTTCTGAAGGCACAACAATGGACACACAAAATTTTCACCTTCAAAAGTTCACATTCAAGGCGAAGGGGCAGATTACTATAAAAAATAAGTTCATGTGTGTACAATGTCTGGCAATAAACTGGAATTTTATTCTGCTGGGTTGTTATAAACAAAAATAAAGATAAAGGAAGGTAGGCTGGCTGTATTGATTAGAATCCATTTTATCTGAACCAGGCTTTGTGTCCTGGGCAGGTTTCCTCTGTTTGTTGCTCTTCAGGTACGATTGACACGTGACAGTCCTACAACAGTCACCTGGTGTCTGACAATCTTCTCCCTTCTCAATCTCAGGTCAAGAAGATTTACCTGGATGAGAAGAGACTCTTGGCAGGAGACCATCCCATTGAACTGCTCTTGAGGGACTTTAAGAAAAACTACCATATGTATGTGTATCCTGTGCACTGGCAGTTCAATGAACTGGATCAGCACCCTGCGGACAGGTAGAAACCCTTTACATTCTCTGGTGTAATGATATCTATGTGAAACAGAACTTGAGCTCCAGTTGGGAACGTTTCCAGCTTCATTTTCGAATGCTAAATGTAAACCATCGTGTTAGAAATCTAATTTAAAAATCACTTAGAAGCTGGGCGGTGGTGGCTTTAATCCCAGCACTTGGGAGGCAGAGGCAGGTGGATTTCTGAGTTCGAGGCCAGCCTGGTCTACAGAGTGAGTTCCAAGACAGCCAGGGCTACACAGAGAAACCTTGTCTCGAAAAACCAAAAAAAAAAAAAAAAAAAAAATCACTTAGAAAATAATTGTGTCAGCAGCACAGTTCCCGAATTACCATACTGAGTTTCCTTATTAAATCTCTGAGTTTCCCACAGAGATGCCTTCAGTTCTCACTCATGAACTAAATCCCCAAGGTAATCTATCGACCCAACTCGGGTCACGTGCCACTTCTAGGACAACCCAGGCTAGCCAGGAAGTGAGAGACAGCTCTCACAAGCACAATTTCTGGGTTCACATTCAGTGCCAGGGATTGGAGGATTCCCAGTGAAGGGGTGAACCTCGGGCACCACAACCTGTTTTCACCTACAGCTTTTCAATTGGCTTACACAGTGACCTCATAGAAGACACCGTCCTTGGTGATGGAGAATTAAGTCCTCATGCACAAGCCATGCAGTTAGCTGACTGTCATTGTCCTCTTGCAGGATCTTGACACATTCTGAACTTGCTCCTCTGAGAGCTTCCCTGGTGCCCATGGAACACTGCATAACACGTTTCTTTGAGGAGTGTGACCCCAACAAGGATAAGCACATCACCTTGAAGGAATGGGGCCACTGCTTTGGAATTAAAGAAGGTAAGTTCATTATCAAAGAGTCATGTCTTTTTCTTCTTCAGATAAACACTGAGTCCTGTAGCCTGACAGCAAGATCCTGATGTCAGGTGTGTGCGTGCGTGTGTGCGTGTGTGCGTGTGTGTGTGTGTGTGTGTGTGTGTGTGTTCATGTATGGGGTATATATGTGTACACATGCACATGGAGGCAGAAGACAACCTCAGTTGTCTTTCCTCAGGTGCTGTCTACATTTTTTTTTGACAAAGTCTCTCAGTGGCCTGGAATAAGCCAGTAAGCCCTAGAGATTCACTACTTTCTTCCTAGTGCTGATATTACAAGCAGGTACCACCACATTGGCTTTTTTTAATGTGGGTTCCGGATACCAAACTTAGATCTCCATGCTTGCCAGGCAGACCCCTTACCAACTGAACTAGGTCAAGCTGCCGCCTCAAGGTCGTTTCTCACTGCCTTGGTGCACAGCAAGAATGAGTATCCACTGGGAAGTCAGCAGTTAAGCCTAAGAAATCCACTCAAAGCCAGAGTTCTGTGCTGAATCTCAGAAGGAAAGACTTTACATCTTCACTATCCTGAGGATAGGTCATTTGGAGATAAAATATTGAGCTTCTGACAGGGGAAGTATCTACTGATAACTTGGAATTCAGAACCCACCAACTCAACACGGATCTTACATCACAAGCACTACCTAGAATGGTTGATAGCCACATCCTCAGTAACAGGTGAAGGCAAGGATGGTTTTTACTATCCTTACAATAGCTAATTTAAATTTGCACATTGTTGTACTGAATTGTGTCTTAATCTCTACTCCCTTTCCTTTTCTTAAGAGTCGACTTTCATGAGTCAAAATACTTAGTAATGAGTTATGAGATATGCCCCAACTGTGTGCGTTGAAACTACTCATAGAACGCAGATCAAGTAAAACATCAGAGTGAACATTGGAGAGAAAAAGAGGCAGGCAGACAGACAGACAGACAGACAGACAGACAGACAGACAAGCAGACAGACAGAGACACAGAGAGAAATTGTCCAACCAAGAAGATGGTTCCTTTGATTCACTATTTGTCGTGTGAGCATGAAGACCTGAGTTTGATTCGCCACACCCATGTAAGAACGCCAGGCATGTTGGCAAGGATTTGTCATCATAGTGCTGACAGAGCCTCTGGGACTTCCTGGATAGCAAGTCTAGTCTCCTTACAATGGTTCAGACCATGGAAAGGCCACATCTCAAGATGGGTAAAGGGAATGGAGAAACAGCTCAGTGGTTCAGAGTACTTGCTGCTCTGGAAGAGGACTCAGGTTCAATTCCCAGCACTAAGCAGAGGCTCACAACTGCCTGCAGCTGCGGTTCTTAGGGACCTGATAGTCCCGACCTCCAAAGGCCCCTGCATGAATGTGATGCACGTATCTGGACTCAGGAACACACAGACACATACTCGTAAAAAAAGAAAATAATGTTTGCTATCTGTGTGTGTCTGTGTGTGTGTGTGTGTCTGTATACACAGGCCTTTAATCCCAGAACTCAGGAGGCAGAGGTAGGTAGATCTCTGTGTGTTCCAGACCAGCCTGGTCTACATAGTGAGTTCCAGGCCAGTCAGAGCTGCATCAAAAAAACCTTGTCTCAAAACACAACAATAACAACAACAACTAGGAAAATACTGAGTAACAACACTGAGGTTGTCTTCTGGCCTCCATGCACACCTGTGCATTTGTAGCCCCTACCCAGCCATGCACACACAGAGATGCTTTACAGATATATTTAAAAACACATATGGGTGAATATACATGCAAGCAGTAAGAAAAGCAAGATCATCAAAGGTCGAAGAAGTTATCTGTGTGACCTTCACCCTAGAAGCGAGACCTGATAGTGTCAGAACTGAGCTGTTTATAGCTCAGCTGCTATAAGACCCTGCTGCTGTAAACAGTTGTCTGAATAAGCTTGGTGATGAGCCTGTTTCTGTGAGCACCTCGCTAAACTACATAATAGATCATCCCAGATTAGGGGCTTAACCTCCTGCCAGGGTCAGGAGTCTGGAAGTCACTGGCCTGGACGGGTCTGGCTTAGAGTCATGTGATCGATCTGTGGGCTAGTGTAGTGGACTTCTGCAGGATCAGCTTCTAAGACTGGGCTTCTGCAGCTGGCTTCAGGCCCCTACCATGTGGTAGCCACCTGCAGCATGGGACCTGGTTTCTCCCTTAGTAACCCATGGCTGAAGTCCATGTCACTCCACCACATTCTGGCAGCCACACAGGACAACCCTGTCTCAATGTAGGGGAATATGGGCCATGAGGGATCATGGACCTTGACAATATTGATAAGAAATTAATATTTCTAATAACTTATTAGACTCAGACTGAAACAAAAATGTCAGTTTCCTTTCTAACACCTATGCTTCAAGTAGAATATTTATATACTCAAAGCTATCTACTTCAAGGAGAATATTTGTATATTCAAATATAACCCTCTCAAATGGTTAAGTCTGTCTGTTCAACTCCTTGCTGAAGAGACAATGCATATTGGCATGAAGAACTGAGGTGGGCCAGGACATTTTTGTTTACATCTTACAGGACTTGGGATTTTAAAGACCTGATTTAAAAAAAAAAAAAAAAAAGGGCAATTTGCATAAAGAGTTTTGCAAATTACTTAAGGAAAGAGTTTTGTTTCTCTGGATTCTTTGCAAAAATGTCTGCAAGTTCTTACACATGTCAGCCTCCCCAGGCTCTGCAGTGGGAGGTTGTCTGGGAGGAGCAAGAGAGGTCAAAGCCAGTGACTTGCAAAACTACTAATTGTCTTGTTTGTCACTGTGGTCTGGCTGGCGTGATGCTATTTTGAAGTCGGGAGATTATCACATACCAAGCCAATAAGGCCGTCATTAAATGTTCCATTAGAATAAGCAAACCAGTTATCACATTGGGATACAGCGGGGCAGGAGAGAGAATGGCATTTCTTTATAACTGTACTTTCTGCCCTGTGGAAGCTACTATGAGCACAGAAGGAGAAGATAAACTTTAGCCAGCATTTTCCTGGATTTCAGCTGCCTGTGATCTAAACTAGCCATGCCCATATGGCACAGCTCCGCCATTAGCCAGCTATGCACATCAGGGGATGCCACCTGCCCTAAGTCCTGTCTCATCTTTAGCTGTAAAAACAAAGTTTGGAAAAGTTGTGGGAGGATCTTCATTTATTTAGCTTTGATGATGTACCATGTCTTAGTTAGGGTTTCTACTGAGATGATCAACAGCCTGACCAGCAACATGGGGGAAAGGGCTCCTTCCATCTTACAAGTCTCAGGTCACATGATCCCTGAGGGAAGTCAAGCAGGACAGGCACTTGTAGGAAGGAACTGATACAAAGGCCATGGAGGATGCTACTTACTGGCTTGCTCTCCAGAACCCAGAGCCACCTGCTGGTAGAGCAGCCCCACTCACAGTGTCTGGATCCTTCCACATCAATCAACAATCAAGATGCTCCCCACAGGCTTGTCTACAGGCCAATCTGGTGGGAACATTTTCTCAACTGATTTTCGCTCTTCTAGGATGACTCCAGCCTGTGTTGAGTTGACAAAAACAAACAAACAAAACAAAAAACACACAAAAAAAACCCAAAACAACAACAACAACAAAAACCCAACCAGTACTCCACCTGTTGACATCTACTCCCATTATTCTTAGGGGAAAACTTCCAAAGGAAACTACTAGGGCAATAACTGAGACCACACAGTCTCTCCTAAGCCCTTTAAAGGCTTTAAGAGTGTTGGGGCATCAACAAACAGCAGCGTCCTCTGGTTATATTGTAGAAAGAATAAAGAGCAGCTGAGGATCTTGTGGTAAAACCAGGAGTTGATAAGAACCTGACTCCAAAATGGTGGTGGGGAAGAAGGCAATATGGTCAAGAAGTTTTAAAAATAGATGCATACTCAGCCTGGAACTTACCCGGCCTTGGAATATTAGGAGGCAAAGGCTGGTGGGAAACTTCAGGCAGGAAGCAGACAGCTGAGAGAATCCAGAGAATGGCCGCAGTGTCCCCATGCCTACCTTGGGCCCAGCAAGATAGCTGGAAGCACTGTGCTCTGAGGTAGGAAACAGAAAGCCAGAAGCAGATTTGGATCAATGACAAATTCCATTTGGGCATGCTGAAATTTTAATTAACTGTAAGACAAATACAATCCATAGCTCAACATTGAGTCTGGGTTTCAAGAGAGAGTTTAGAAATTGAAATACATACTTGGGAAGTTGTGAATATAATTCAGTGGTAGAATTCTCACCTCTCATGTGTATGGCCCCGGGTTTATCCCCAGGGGGAGAAAGAGAGAGATGGGCATACAGGAGGAAGCAGTTGAAACTGAGGAAGGAGATTATTATGCCAAAGAAACTTTATTAAGTGATCAAGGAAGAGGGCTATAATTGAACACCAAGGAATTACAAAGTGTGGATTACAGACAGTAGAGAAGGGGTTCAGAAAGGAGAATGAGCAGTCACCCCCAAAATGAGGGTCTACAGGACAGTTCCATGTCAAAGAAGGTGGTGCAAAGGAGAAGAGGAGACGATGCTGATTGTAGGAAGACCAAAAGAGGAAAATGTTTACAGGTCCATTGATGAAGAAGTAGGGATGCCCAGGCAGTCATGACACAGCGACCCTGGTCCAGAATGTGCACTGGGACTCTGGGAGGGCGAGGCTGTGCCTGCCATCCATGCAGCAGCAGGTATAGCTGCAGGTGAGGCCACTCAAACGTCAGCCAGGCTGCACCTAGACTCCCTCTGCAGCATTTCAGCCGCCCTCCTTACTTGGCACTTCTTGCTCTATTCCTCCCGATTGCCTGCTCTTCCTCCTTTGATGGTTCTCAATGGTACAAAGAATTTTAGAAGAACTGCCTAAGGATCCATATGACAGTTGTCTACCCCAGGGATTCTGATTCCAGAAGCCAGGGGTGAAACCTAGAAACATTTTCAAAAGTTCACATTATGATGAGAATCGCTTATACCGACTTCTTAGATGGTTTCGCTCATCCATGGCTCTAACCTTCCTTGCTTGGATTTATGGTTTCTCAGATGACTTTCTAAAACTTTGTCTGTCTGTCTGTCTGTCTGTCTGTCTGTCTGTCTGTCTGTATGTCTATCTATTTATTTTATTTACTTATTTTTGCAGAAGACATAGATGAAAACCTCCTCTTTTGAGTTAAGATTTGAGAGAACTGGAACTTTCCACCTGCCTCGCCTGCTTTAACCACTTCGGAAATATGAGCAGCCGTGCCACTCTTCATTCCTATGTAGCAAAACATGTGTTTGCATGTGAGAGAAGACAACGATAGTAATTGCTTCTTGGTGATATATATATATTTGAGCCAGGCACTTAACATTAACTTAGGAATAAAAGTTTAAAATTAAGTAGAGTCGATGTCTGTAAAAGACTGTCCTGTCTGGGGACAGTTACCCATGGCAATGTAACTCTGTGCATCTGCATTTATATCTAATAATCATAAACTATTAAAAAAACAGTGTTCACATTGTCCATAACATCTTCTGCATGCTAAGGGAGTAGGACACTGCTCTTTTGAGATCTTTTCAGTGTCTTGATGTTCAAATAAAAAGTCTTTAGAACCTCAAATGTCTGCTCAAGATTATTTCCAGTTTTAAAACAATCAAATGAAAAAGACCAACCCAGGGCTTACATTAGAGAATAAAATGGAACTATGCTTGTTAACTAATGGAAATTAAAAACGTGTTTTTAAAGGAAAGATGGAGGTGTTTTCTGCAGCAAAAAAAAAAAAAATTGTTACAAACTAATTGTAAATGCCTTTTGTCGTTATATACGATGTAATGGGGAGAGAGGGGAATGAGTTGAACTCAATTGCTTTTTAGCCAAATTCAGTTTAAAATGTGGGTGATTCTACATTGCTTTATCCAACCAATTCAAAACTCAGTGCAGTGGGGCATGTGCATTGGAAAGACAGAGATCTGAAAACTCTCCTTGTTTCATTTCTCAAAGTGAAAGGGAGAGAGGAAGAGTCGTGGGGTTGCTGAGACAGCCAAGGCTGCGAGGAAGCAGTGCTACTCCCAGGGCCTGCGTCTTAAAAATGTGTGTTTCTAGTTGTGTTTTCCTGGTATGCTAAAGCTGTGGGCATAATTATAAGCTCATAACTACATACATATATAACACTTATTTATATTTAATATGTATATATTATACATAATATATTATATATACTCATGTATATAATATATTTATAATAATATATTTTTAAATTATAATGTCTATAATTATAAAAGCACCATATGGTTTTCCAATATCTGAAACAAAAGTTCCTCGGATCTATTTTCTTCTGCTTTTATAATGTTTATAAGAAAGTGGGAGGTTATGTAGTTTTTTCTATTGAAATCAAAGCTATCAATACAAATATCTTCAATTGTTTTTATATTTTATGAGATCAATAAGTCACTTGTTCTTTAACTAAAACCACATTGTCCTTTCTAGGTTCAATTTGACTAGCCAAAAATCTAATTATTTATTTTTATCAAATAGGAAATTAATTTTAGAAGTTATTCTAAACTTCAGACCACATTTATGTATACCAAAGTTTTTTAATTAGAAGCCATTTTTAGGGCTATGTTTTAGAAATCACATTTTATAGTTATACTAGGCAAATGTCACTTAGACCTAAATTTTATTTTACTCTCAGGCACCTTTGTAAAAATACTTTAAAAATAAGGAAAACTGACTTTAATATTATTAAAGATGCCAACTAAACATTTACTTAAAAATTTTTATGTGAAAAATCATTTTCATTTTGAAATGAAAATCCTAGGAATGGACATATTGAAATCTTACACAAGTCTTAGGCCCCACATTACAGATTTAGGACACGTCACAGAAGCACATTCATGTTCTTGGTGGTTAGTTTTTAATAATCAGTTGGTTATGATAAAGAATTGCTCTGATCCCAGCCAAGGAGATGAGGCCGTTTTCTTAGTAATCAGTCTTTAAGTCTATCTCTGTAATTGTGATCTTTTAGAAAGCTGAGTTTCTCGTCTGAAGCCAATTGCTCAGTTTAGCATTGAATTGGTGAGTCATATTGCCCATGACCATGTAGGCATTAGAGATACAGCTTAAATACTAGCCAGGTAGAGGGATGTCAGTCCACACTGCTTCCCGAATCTGTCGCTCCAGGGACCATTTAAAGCACAGGTAATTAAAGCGATATAATTTATTACTGTTTAAAGTATGTGGGATATTCTTGGGTTGAATAGTTCAATGATTTATACCATGTCCACTTACTAAAATAAGAAAGAAATTTTAGAGTTTGAATCCTGAAAATATGCCAAGGAAAAATATGAGACAGAAAAGGAAGTCCGAGCTCAAGCCCAGTGATTCAAACTCAGCCTGAGTTCAGCTTAAGCACAGGCAGATAATCCAGAGGTGGATGGAACTTGCCTCAAATGTTGAGGACCAGTCTTCATAAAAATATGGTGAAGCTGTTCTTTTATAACCAAACTCTGTGGTACAATAATGTGGCTTAAAATGCAGTGGGTAAGTTAATTCTAAATAAATACGATTTTACAAACGTGAAGATTTACTTCAGAATGTTGGTTCCGAAGGGCAGAGCAAACCTCCTTCAGTTGCTTTATCAAATTTACTCACGTTATGATTATTCTTATCAACCCATTACGCCTTGCAAAGTTTTCTCATATAATTTCCTTC
>JANHMN010000006.1:94447334-94477109 GCA_030674055.1 Rhabdomys pumilio
TTATCAACCCATTACGCCTTGCAAAGTTTTCTCATATAATTTCCTTCTTAAAGGACTATAATTGTCAACAACATCCAGGGCACATGGACTGGTCAGTCTCAGGAAGGCACACGCTGTATCTGTGCATTCTGCAAAAACTGTTCTCACCTTTTAGCCATGATGGCCACGTCCTCACTGTAACATTAAAGACAACAACAACAACAACAAAAAAATCTGCACAGACGTCACAGTTTCAAGTCACTTCAAGGGCAGCAGAGCTGGATGTAGGCAGAACTGTAGGGTGTAAGAAAGAGGAGGGAGCTGCCAGTATTATAACAAGCCGGAGAATGTCTAATCTAAAAGCTTTTTAAAGTTTTTCCAAACTTAAAAATAAAACTTGCAAGTGTAGAGGCAGGATTTCGCCTGACCACCGTCAGCATGTCTACCTCAATCATCCGTTCACTATGGAAACAGGACAAGGAAGGAAACGAGACGGGATCACCTAGTCCTTCACCTCCAGACCCTCCCTTCAGAATGAAGCTTTTGCTCCTGGCGGCCCTGCTGAGCACCGCAGCTGCTCAGCCAATCCCTGTAAGTACTCGGCTCTCCCCTCAACAACCATGATGAACCTTCAGATCTCTGAGCTACAAAGTATCTTTACAGTTCACTGGGAGAGGAAAGTGGAGTTCAGGAATGTAATGGGGTCGATCATTTCTCTGGGTCTAAGGCTCAATGTGTCAAAGCTCAGCACTACAGACAGTGGTGACTTTGGGCAGGAAATAACTCATGTTTTCCCTGTCAAATGAGTTAGAAAGATAACTCAGAGTGTATAAATGATTAAAAATGGCTCTAAAACACTTAAAATCCTACTTGCAACAGAAAGCTCTCAGCAATATAAAACAAGTACTCTACAGGGACCCAGGTGGGAAGTTAGCAGTTGAGCTGAGCTTTGTGTATACTGCCCTACGTCGTCGAGGGTAAAGGCTTCCCTCAAAGATGCCCTGACAGACTTGATTTTACAAAGAGGGATATTTAAGACTACCTGCACTAGTTCTAAGATAATATTTAAAATGTTGTGTCTAAAATATACAGCCCAGGAGACTGACAAATCATTAAAATATTACACATGGGATGTCTTTCCTGTACCATCTTGGAAAAAGAGGTTCGGATAACAGCCTATGCCCGTGTGCAGCGTGCTCAGATAACAAACAGTGTGTTGTATTAGGTCAGCGTGTCTCCTTGCAGCATTAACAAGAACTGCCAGTGGAATGCACTCTTGGTGGTGCTGGGGCTCAAAGCCAGGGCACTGCACAATCAGGGCATATGCCTTTCACCTAGTTACATTCCCAGCCTGGACAAGCATTACTGTCCTAAGTACCAAATGAGACACGCTGCTTGTCTCTGTAGGAATGAATGCTGTGCTAATGAGACTGTTGCAGCATACACATTTAACTACATTCGGCGTGTGCTTCCTTCATCTGTGAGTGTCTCTGAAAATGAGTAATGTCTCACCCACGGTGTGATAACGCATCATGCCCACTTAACAGCAACCCTTGCTCTGGTCTGTGAAATCATGGCGCATTTTGTGACACCACTCTGAGCACATAAGACACAGCAATAAAACACCACCAGCTGAACCTTTTGTTGTACACTGGCTACAGTGTACAGTCACACTCTCCACTTCTGTAATATGTGAGACCGATAGGAACAACTTACATTTCTTATAAATAGTGTCCAGTACCAGTTAAGCATGAAATATTACTATTTCATGCTTATTATTGCAACGAGAGGGCTTTCAAAGGAGTGGGAGATTATTCAGAGGTTGTGGGGAGATTTCCGAATTTAAGCTAAGACTCATACTCCCTTCACTTTGAACTTCTACATACTGAAAGCAAGTTGAGATCTGTACTGATGCCAAATATTCCACTATAAGGCATGTATACCTTACCAACATCAGGTGTGTAATCTTAAAAAGAACTTTTGGGGGTAAAATTTTAAAGCCAAAAAAAAAATGCTTGGTGGTCTAAGTCATTGGACAAAAATCAACTCAGCATTTCCCTGTGAAATATGAAACTTACTTCAGAGGCAGATGCAAGGCTATCAGGCATCCTGTGAGCACAGGACGCATTTAGGCTGTTCTCATATAAAATAAAATGTCTTCATGGAGAGTGTGAACAGCTTCCAGCTGCTTCACTTTGTTGCTTTTCTTGTTTTCAAGTTTGGACAATCCGGAGGAAGTTCCAGTGAACAGGTACACTGTATTTCAAATGACAGTTCACCACTTAAAAGCTGTCAAGTTCGCAACTGGAATGATTCACATGGTGCTTCTGTTTACAGAGATTTAACTTTTACCCACCACAAATCCTGCCGTTCTTTCCTCAGTTTCCCCTTCCGCAGGCTCCTCTGGTAAGTAGGGTGTGGGAAATCTCAAGTCTATCAGCTGGGTGATGGTTCTCAAACTTTCCAAACTGTGACCCAGAAATATGACGTTAAAAAAGAAAGCTGCCAGCTGCTCACAGTCCTCTCCCAGCACAGCTTGTATTGGACAGTGACAGCCGACTGGTAAACCTGTGTCCAACACTGTGACTTGCTTCTGACACAGTGGCCTCTCTCCATGTTCCCCCTAGTCAACATATGCTTGTACCAATAATACTGACTGTGAAGGGCCTCACTCTTCATGAGGAGAAATGCTGACCACTGTGACAGCTATTCTTTGGCTGTTACTAAACCACTTTTCTACTTTCTTTTCTCCTATAAAAATGTCCTCAGGTTTCTATAAGTTTTTGTTACAAGTCAAAGCAAACATTTTTCTTCTTTGCTGACCCCTCGGTGTCTCCTAACAGTTGGATTTTTAGAGCTGTCTCGGTGAGGACTGTAAAAATGAGGACGTAACAGGGGCGCTTTTGATACATGCTCCCAGACAAAAAGTGAAACTGGCTAGGTTTTAACTCAAACCCTTCCCAAGGAAGACAGGCCCTGGGCAAAAAGGAGTCCGTGGTATATGGTGGAAGCTCTTCCTTCCCACCAGCAGAGGGCAGACTGTGTGTTAAAGCAAGCAGAAGGTCACCCATGATGGAGAACAGGGGAGAAATTGATGGGCTTACAAGAATATGAACACTGGACAGAAGGCAGATCCCCAAGCACTTAGTTTAACCAATCAAGCAAAATAATTATGATTCCTAAAAGGAAAATAGCATATCCAATCCAGAGCTTTGTGAGGACAGTGGTCTTGTTTATTGCTGCTCCAGTCCTAGAGGCATAAACCCACTCAACACACACTCAGAGACTAAAGGGATAAAGAACAAAAAGCAGCAGGGGAAACAGGCTTGTCTTGTCTCACCAACAACTCTCCTTCCTTTTCTTTTTGTAGATCCCAATTCCTTTTCCTTTCCCTTTTGATCCAAATCAGGTAAGTGTACTTAAAAACCTCCCTTAAGAAAATACTTAAATGATTAAAACTTAAAACTTATTTTGTTTGATTTAAAGAGCTTAATGTACAATTCCCACATATCTCTGACCTGAAGTGCCTACACTGTGTGTTTATTATTCCGTATCATCCAAATTTTAAGTACTATTGGGATTGTGAGAGGAAACCATTGGCTTTCTTTCATGACCATTTTCCTCTAAGTATAACGCAGTGAGCATGTGTGAGTTATCATCACAAGATGTCCCTACTGTGCAGAGACCCCACAAGGCAAACTGTGGAGTACACATTTCCAGAGATGGTTTTTTAAAAAGGTGTGGGAGGGGTTGTAAACTATCAGTGATACAGATATAATGAGGGAATTTTAGAACTGCTAGGCGTCTTAAGACTATGTTTCCACTTACCAGGCTAATTCAAAGTTGTAGATCAAAGTTGAAATGCTACATTGTAACTCTTGGTTTGTTCTGTTTCTTTTATTCCAGGTTCTGACGCCTAATCAACTTCTGGGGGTAAATACATTCTGCTCTGTCCATCTATAGGGTCTTTAAGAACACAGCACCTAATAGCATAAAAATGAGCCAGTTCATTCTGGGAACCACTGCACTTATTAAGTTCATCCCGACCCACAGTCAGACACCTGTTAAATCCAAAGGCCAAAACCAACCCAGTGCAGGACAAGAGTTCTTTTCATTCATTCAGTTCATCCAGCTATAACATGACAAGGCAATGTCTTTATTACTGATTCCAGTTAAGGGACAGAGTAAGGAGTTGGAAAACCTAGAGGGACAGAATAAAGTGCTTTAGGAAGAGAAGATAGATGAATTGCCACAGCATGTAATATGTGAAGCCTTATCAAATCTAAACCCCAAAGGAGGCTTACTTGTTTTTGAGACAAGCTCTATATAGTCCTTGGTGGTCTGGAACTCAACATGTAGACCAGGTTGGTTGTGGGTAATTGGCTGGAGAATCACAGGGCTCCTCACGCCAGGCTGTGGGTAGTTGGCTGGGAACGCTCTGGGTTCCTCCAGCTGGAAGTTAGGCCCAGCTGCTATGGCTCACTAAGGGCCTCTCCACGGCTCCTCATGGTGCGGCCCCAAACACAAGAAAGTCCATGGGTTTTTACAGGCTTTAATGTCATGGGGGATGGTGGATGGATCTAGATGCACCCCCTCCAAAACCCAGAGCAGACCTGAGTTAAATAGGGAGGAAAAGAGGGGGCAGGGGCTGGGGAGGAATGCTTAATTGGTTCCACCCTCTGGCCTTCAGGTACCTCATTAGTATGTAAATCTCTCTAGGGCCTGGGGCCTGTTAATCACGCCCTCTGCCTGTGCCCTACATGACTGAAGGGTGAAGGTTGAATGGAGATTAGACCTCCTGTCAGGAGCCTGGGTTCTGGGGGCATGGCCAAACACACACAACCCAAGAACCAGGATACCCTTCCATGGCCCAACAGCTGGTGGCAACTTCTATGTTGCCTCTGCCTCTCTGCCTGTCTGCCTTCTCTGCCTGTCTGCCTCCTCTGCTTCTCTGCCTCCTCTGTCTCTCTGCCTCCTCTTCCTCTGCCTCCTCTGCCTTTCTGTCTCTGCCTTTCTCTGCCTCTCTGTCTCTGCCTCTCTCTGCCTCTCTCTACCTCTCTCTGCCTCTCTCTGCTTCTCTCTGCCTCTCTCTGCCCCTCTGCCCCTCTGCCCCTCTGCCCCTCTGCCCCTCTGCCCCTCTGCCCCTCTGCTTCTGCCTCTGCCTCTACAGTGCTGGGATTAAAGGCATGCACTGACATATCTGACCCACAAGATGCTTTTTTAATTAACTGCACATAACTCAACTGTTTAATGAATTGTTTACTGGTTTGTAAATTCCTTAGAGTATCACTTTATGAAAATATCAAAGGAATACTTTGAATATTACAAAAAATAAAACTAAAAATTTCTAGTTCTGTCTAAAACACACAAACATTTATGAAATAGAAACATATTTCATAATGAATAAAACATTATTCCTTCAAATGTTATCAATAAAACAAAGCATTTTCATAGTTACTGGTGTCTTATAAACATGGGCATGCAGTATTCTTTCAAAGACCAGAAAGCTGGGCCACAATAGCTTATGTGTGTGAGATAAAATTTCCCAGAATCTTAAAATTCAGACTGGCTCAAGTCATTTTGAATATTTAAACGTACCAGGAGGTCAACTTCAGGCCAAGAAACTGGTGCTCTTCCCACAGCATACCCTACTGATGTTATAATCCATCTCCAAAGATCAAATCATAAAACTCCAAGCACTCTTTCACTAAACATGCTTCAGGGCCTCCCTCTGTGACTGATTACTGGTGATTTTAAAGTCACCAAGGGGACCTTCCAGTATAAGCCCTGCACAGGAGCACCCAACATCCAGTGCTGGGAAACAAGGTCCTGATGTCACCTGTAGAGTTGACCCAGCTTTGTGGCTTTGCTCAGTTTGCCAGCTTGGAGAGCAATGACCTGCCTGACCTTTGAGTACGTGCTCTCTTCAGAGAATCTGACTCACTCAGATTACCAGGGGCTTTCTTAGAGAATACCAGGTCTTCTCCCTCCCTCCCTCCCTCCCTCCCTCCCTCCCTCCCCCTCTTCCCCATCTCCCACTACCCCTTTCTCACCCTCCCCCAACACTCAGTCCCCAGAACAAAGCTGCTTATACATAAGAACGCTGAAGCTGGCTTTACTATTCCTACATGGTCTGGAGCAGGCAGCTTTGTACATATTACAGTTGGACCAATCCAATCTCTTGAAGAAGCTACAGAGCAACCATCTCCAGTGAAACAGCTGTGTAAGCAAATCCACAAGACAAAGCTCCCACTCATAGCATTGCCTGCAAAAAGCATTCAACGCGGCATTCGGGCATTCACATCCATAGTCAAAATGCCACTTGCTCAGAGTGGACCAGAGTTTCTTCAGCTTTCTAATTTTCAAATATAGTAAATATAGTTAGAAGGTATAGAAAGGTATTTCTGTAAATTAAAAAAATTTGAATTATCTTCAATCCTGTATGAGTCAAGTATAATTTCCAATTAAACATTCACATACAAAACATTTCAACTGACACATGTACTGAGATGAATATAAATCAAAAGGCAAACCCACTGAGAGCACTTACCCTTTTCTTCTTTTACAGCTAATTACTTCTATTTTGAACCAACTGCAGGTAATTCTTATTTTCATAAACTACAAAGTCACTAAGTGAACTGTGGTTAATATTTAACTCTTTTTTTCTTTTTCTTTCTTTCTTTTTTTTTTTTAGGGTTTCCTTGGGGTAAGATTTTATTTCTGGCTATATTGATAAAGGTAACATCCATTGTCAGGGAAGGGGAGAATAACTTCTCTAAACCAACCCAATACATTAAGCCAATTACAACCCATGGCGTTATGGATTCAGTTCCCAGACCTTTAAAGCTGAGTTTTTGCATCTCTAACAGTAAATATCCTTTCACAAGGTGAGTTTCACAAAATTTAAGATTATAGATACCAACACAATCTTAGGTCATGAACTCTCAAGTACTTAACACTTTACCTTAGGTTTGCTTCTGTCTGATGGACAATTCACAGTAGCAGACTGAGGGAAGTCTACTGTGAAATTACCAAACCCAGCCATGGCCTGACCTCAAGGCAATATCCAATCCCAATTTTAAGGGGGGAAAATGTGTTTTTACCCACCAACATTCCTAGTAGTAAGTTTCACAGGTCTGGAATACTACTGGTGCTTTTTCTTTACCACTGTGAAGACTCCCCTCCGTCAGGCCTCCACACACCACATGGAAGAAACTACCGTCTATTTTACACAAGACCCTCAAGGCTTCAGTTTCTCAGTGTTCACAGATTACCAAAGCACACGATTTTCTATGACAGTCACATGATCACACCAGTATTAACACATCAGCAACAGAAGAATCATAAGAAGGGAAAGGCTGATGGAGGTGGGAAAGGAATTCTGAAAATGTTTCAGATATTGACAGTAAATGTACGATCTGTTTCAACAGAGATAATCTTCACTGCTACATCATAAGACATGCACGGTGAGTAAAATCTTTCATGAACTAATATGCAAATTAAATATTTCAATTTTTTTATCATAAGAGTTTTGTCACCACAGATGGTGTGTCTTGTTAGTAAATTAACACCATGATAAAAGCAATTCAGAAGACCAATATAACCACACAGGGTGTGTTTCTCCAAGGATGTTTTATAACTATTTAAGTGGGCTGGGCTGTGGTTCAGTGGGAAGACAGCTTGCCCGGCCTGTGGAAGGCCCTGGGGTCCACCCAGAGCACCATAATATAATAAAATATAAATTTATTTAACAAGACTCCAGAAATATCCTAAAATATATATATCGCAGAAGTTCTGAGTATTTAAAACTTATCATTTTAAACTGAGTGGCCTTAAAAAATAGCTTGAATTTTCAAGTTCTTTATCTACCACACTTTTAACTTTTAAGATAATTATGACATTAAGTAAAATGAGGATCTAATATTTATGTTTAAAATGTTTTTAAAAGCTCAAGAGTGCCTGTGTCAGACAAATGCTGACTGTGGCCATTAGCCTTAATTTAAGAAATTATGAAATAAACTGTCTTTGGCCTAAAATTATGCACAATTTCAATAGCACTAGACAATCAGACAGAGTCTTTTCACTCTGTATACTACCATGGCTCCTGAAGCCCAGCTTATCTATCAGAATTTACATCACCACACAGTTTAGATAACAGCCTCCTTGAGGATCAATGCACAAAGGCGTCAGAACCTTGGTGTAGAATATGGCAGACAAGGGTGGGTTCTGGGGTCTGGGGAGGTGGAGACCGAATCTTAGCTCAGTTCCTTAGGGGAAAAGATCTTGAACAAACCATTCCAAACCCAACTGCCTTATCTGTGAAATGCCTAAGGCTGGAGTGGCACTCAGTAAAAGTGACCTAGCTTTCCCAGTGACTCTACCAAAGCCTCTAAGAGGAGAAAACACGCCAAACATGATTGAACACAAGAGGTTGGGGAGACGAACCCCCAGTGACCAGGAGTGCACACTCCTGACAGGAAGGCCAGAAGCTAATGGTTTCAATGTCTCTTCTATTGCAGGTGGTCCAGGTTACTTGCTTTGTTATCTGCAGCTTGCAATGGTCTTACCATCTTGTAGACTCTATAGTAAACGTTCTGTGAAACATCAAATACCACAGGCAAATCTACTATCTACAGCTGTATACTCTAAATAAAAATCTCACTAATACTCCTGTGTGGATTCCAGTTCAGCATTGTAGTGACTGCTCAGTTTCTTGAAAGCTTCTGAAAGCAGTTTGGTCTCAGTGCTTGGAAACAGCACTCCCTCCAAGCCAGGGTCACCCAGCCCCTCTGAGCAGCCATCCTCACCAAGACCAAGAGCCCTTGATATGCCCTAGTGCCCAGCATTTCTGGACTTTGAAAAATAACCCATCAAAAAGAGTTCACTTTGCTCTTGCCTTCCTCCTCCCGCTCTGTCCCCTCACCCCTTCCCTCTCACTCCATTTTCTCATACCCAGTCTCCCCCTCTCTCTCTCTCTCTCTCTCTCTCTCTCTCTCTCTCTCTCTGCCTTTCTCTGCCTCTACTACCCTCTTGACTCCCCTCTCCATGCCCTGAATAAACTCTATTCTATACTAAAGGGAAAAAAAGGGTTCACTTTGAAATCAAACATCTCAAAGCTCCTCCAAAGACATCATTATACTACAAAAAGGTTTCCCACAAGCTCAGCTCAGCTCTGGTTTACCACAGACACGTCCAGACAACAAACACTCCGCCCCCTTTGTGTTAACTGTCTAGCTACAGATTGATCAATATTGTCAAATCCCAAGAAGACAGAAGCACCACATCCTTTTCCCTACACCTGAGTCTTCAGAGGTCCCACTGCAATCCAGATGAAATAAAGCAAGCATGAACCCCCAGTTCAAGCTGACTGGACTTGCCAAGGGACAGCCCTGACCAGCATGTGACACCTGGATTCATGGAGTAAGACAGCATTTCTTCCCTTTCGTTTTCTTTCGAAGGGACCCCACCAACACATTCTCTGCTTCACCTGAGATTTACAGTATTAGCCACAGGCTCTCGGTCCTTGGCCTTATCCTCCTGTCAAAGACCATCTGAGATAACAAAGGCTCCCTGCTCGCGCCTACTTCTTCACTGTGTCTGCTCTGTCTTACAGTAGATACGACCAAGTCAAATCTCTATAAGTTACTAATTTACCTACGCATATTTTTAAGTTTTAGATATCCTAAAATGAGAATATGAATTTCTATTCATTTTGATCTATGACTACAAGGATAACTGAGACACGGTGAGACTCTACCTATCAATACATCAATCAATCAATGGGATAAGTGAAATTCCATTACAAAAACTGGTACCTCAGGCTAGAGGGACGGCTGAGCAGTTAAGAGATCCAGTGCCCTCTTCTGGCCTCCTCAGGCACTGCATGCACATGGAACAACATGAAGCAGTTAAAAGGGAATCAGGTGGGCCATTAAGTGCACGTGAGGGGCCCCTCCAAAGGAAGTCCAATTCAGCAGTACATCACTCGCCTCCAAGGGCAGTGAGAAAAGAACCAGAAACACAAGTCACCAGCAGTTGGGTTTTATATTTATTGCAACTACAATTTTTCAAAGAACATTAACTACTTAAATTTGTTCAGACATGCGTAAGTATATACAAAATGACAGTCTCTAATCCCTTTGAGAAGGAAGCTGAACACTCAGTGTTCTTCATCATATTCAGGCATTTCACCGTGTTGCAAGCATTTCCAAGTGGCCTTAGTAAAGAGTCAGTCCTGCAGCACTACTGTGTGCAGTACAGCCTGCGGCCGCTGGCTCCCAAGACAGGCTATAGCCCGCGGCTGTCAGCAGCACAGTCCTCGCTCCAGTGGGCGTCTCGCTTCTCTGCCACGAGCTTGATGAACTGAGAGTGACTGGCATACAGCTTGAGCTGGTCGCTGATGTCCACCCACTTTACCTTCCCGGCGTCATCTCCAGCCTCCAGAGTCAGGTTGTCCATTGTCTCTCCTAGTTTCCAAAGACACAGCACAAAAAAAAAAAAAAAAAAAAAAAAAAAAAATTAGGGGTTAGTCCATCGTTATTAGGTGGCTATGGAATTAAAAACCAGAATATTCCAAAATGCCTGAACTGTAACTAAATATTAGATGAAAGGGCTAATAAGAAAGCTTTTCTCCTTTAGAGAGAGAAAGAGAGAGAGAGAGAAAGAGAAAGAGGGGGAGAGAGAGAGAGAGAGAGAGAGAAAGAGGGGGAGAGAGAGAGAAAGAGAGAGAGAGAGAGAGAGAGAGAGGCCATTCTACATGAAACCTTTTTCAAAACTAAACTCCAGAAGGATTAGAGCCAAATAAAAAAGCCTAAAAGTAAATTTCTAACTCATTTTGTGGTCTAAATGCTATATGTAATTGGATGCCAAACCGCAAACTGAAATACAATATATTTACAATTGTATTTATTATTTATAAATGTCATCATTGCTAGAAATGTAATGGCTATTTCTACAGGTTAAATTGATGGCGTTTACCCAGTGTTTTCAAAAATAAATTCTCCCACTTACTCAATAGGTGTGAATGCCTTGAGTACCAGACTCTGCTGTAGGCACTGGATATACGAGAAGTTTACAGGTCCAGGATTCAGCTCAGTGGTCAGGACCTACCTGGCTGACAGGAAGCTCTGGGCAGCAATGCCAACACCCCAGAAGACCGAGGCAGAAATATTGTTATTCACTCAAAGCAACCCTGAGATACATAATGAGACTCTGTCTCAAAAAATTATCCAAAGGAGACAGAGAGAAAACTATTCAAGGCAACACATATGTGTGCTTTATGTCTGTATGTAAATACATATATGTGCTTTATGTGTGTATATAAACATGTGTGCTTTATGTGTATATAAACATTTAGTATTATATTCTACATGCTTTAATTTTTATTTATTTTTATGTGTATGGGTGTTTTGCCTGCATGTATGTCTGTGTACCACATGTGTGCCAGGTGCTGGCAGAGGCCAGAAGAGGGCACTGGGAGTTGAACCTAGGTCCTCAGGACGAGCAGCCAGTGCCCTTACTGCAGGGCCATTGCATCTCTCATTCTTAAAATGGGCAGAATCAAACTTTTCACCTTTACAAACCAGGTTAAAGAAGTAACAGTGATACACAATGGGGTGCCACATTCATTAAACACAGAGGTGACTGAGCCTGAGACGTGGCAGTCTGCAACTGTAATCCCAGAGTTTGGGAGTCAAAGGCAGGAGAATTGCCTGTGAGTTCATGGTCAGCCTGGGCTACACAGTGAGCTCAGGACAGCCTGAGCTATGTGGCAAGACTATCTCAAAATAAAAACAAAGAAACCAACAATGACTGGAGCTCAGGGACGCTGCCAACAAACAGTGCCCAGAAAATGTTTAAGTGAAACGTCAAGGAAACAGAACATGCAACGTAAGCACCTATGTATCTATCTACTGTAAAGCTACGCAGAGTCTGCAAGAAGCTAAGGCGACATGTTAGTTAAAGGTGGTGGCTCACTGTGTCTTCTTCACATCATCTACTCTCTAAGTAAGTTTCAATTACTTTACCTATGTAAACATCACCACTGCACTCAGACAACAGCAGCCCTCCTTAGAAGATAATGTTTTGGCAACAGGCGCTGAGTGGCAGGCTGGCCCCCAGCTCTATCTGCATTGCAGCTCCGGGCACCTCCACAGCCGTTATGAAGCTGTTACCTCAGGATGCCTCCAGCATCCCATGTTCTATCTGAACCAATAACACCTAGACTTCCTTTTACTCCTCTGACCACTTGATATATCACTCAAAACAAAACTGTTTAGTATTTAAAGACACAGAGTTCAACAGCCACCTCTCTTACAAGAAGAAAGCTGAACTGAAAACAGACAGTTCTCAGATCTAGCAAAGAGCATGCGTCATGGGAAACACTGCCAAAATCTCCCAAAAAGGGAGAGGGAAACAGCAACCAGTCTGAAATATACCATTTACTGCCCCTGAGAACAATTATACCAAGGGATTGGAAAGAAAGAGAACACACCTTAGGTCTTACCAAGGAGTTTCTAAGAGACACCCAAAGGTGCCGGGAGGACAGATCCGGGAGACGAGGGAACAGGCCTCGCCCCTACAGCTATGGTAAGGGGATAAGTCAGCGGAGCATATTCCTCTGCAGGATAACCTGTAAGTCCATGCTACTTGCCTTAATTCCTTTTGTTAGACAAACCATGACCAATCTAGACAGGCAAAGCAAACACCTTAGAATGCATGAGCAAAGAATTTTCTTTTTACAGAAAAAGAAAGATCAATCACGCACTGGATACATAATCCACCTTAATCTCTGGTGGACTGTGCACAGTTAAGCTGTGGAAGCCCCATTCTAAACTCAATCTGCACGTATCTTCTAGGTTCTTGTATTAAGGGATGAACTCAGCATCTTCTTGGAGCCGCTGCAGAGGGAACAGAGATGGTGCCAGAGTTTCCCAAGGCCAAGGAAAGGCCGAGAAAAAGGAGACCTCCCAAGTTCTGGCTGCCCAATGAGGACAAGTGATTAGCATAAGATTGGGCAGCTCAGCTAAGAGCCAGAAGAACACAGAGTTCTCTGAAAGCTGGCCTTGTTTCATTACTCTACAAATGAATGTGAAATGCTTAAGACACCACCCAGCCTAGCAAGAAATGACGTTCTGTGGACATGGCTGATGTGTAAAGATCTTAATCGTTCTGAAGACAGTGATTCCCTTCTCTTCTGTAGTAACAGACAGTCTCTCCTGATAAATTCTTATACCTAGAGATCAGGAAAGCGTGTACTTAACAACACATGCTTATTACACGCATGGCAAGCGAGCCCAAGGCTGCAGCCTGGGAGGCTCATACAGCAAGGTAAATGTAAACGCCATTTTTTACCCCATCACCAAACTGCCCCACCCAGAGTTTTACCTGCTTTTGCAATAATTGCACTAATTAATTGCTGGGTTTACATTGCATTATTCTAGCCTATAATCCAGTCTTAACTTCACATGACATCAATGGATTAAAGACATTTACTTAGTTACTACTGATAAACTTTGCAAGCTTTGCCCTAAGTACTCCTTTAATGCTAACAATTTCACCTGCAGGTGAACAACCCTAAGCTCACCAGTTGATTGGTTTAAGAAGCTACACCCTAGACCCGATGCTATCCTAGTAGACACCTTGGCTTCAAGCTAGTCCTCCTGTTCCAGTTGTATTTGAGTATAAAATTACCTGTTTCATCATGGTAGTTCACAGCTTCTGTCTCCATCCATGCATTGTCAGTGTTCCGAGGGTCATCAACATACCCCTTATATATCTATTTGCAAGAGGAGAGAAAGAACAACAGTCTAGGGTGAGGCCGGAGCAAGTGGACGACAGGCGAGCTCCTTCCCTAGATTAATACTTGTAAATACCCTGCTGCACATGTCACACCACTGAACTGGACAGTTGAAATGGTTAAGAGTTTGTTATATTACATGTTTTTACCACAAAAAAAAAAAATGCTTATAAAGAAATATAAGCCGGGCAGTGGTGGTGCACCCCTTTAATACCAGCACTTGGGAGGCAGAGGCAGGTGGATTTCTGAGTTCCAGGCCAGCCTGGTCTACAGAGTGAGTTCCAAGACAGCCAGGGCTACACAGAGAAACCCTGTCTCGAAAAAACAAAAAACAAAACAAAACAAAACAAAAAAAGAAATATAAATGGGGGCTGGAAAGATGGCTCGGTGGTTAAGAACACTGACTACTCTTCCTGAGGTCCTGAGTTCAATTCCCACAACCACATGGTGGCTCACAACCATCTGTAATGAAATCCAATGCCCTCTTCTGGTGTGTCTGATGACAGCTATAGTGTACTCATATAAATAAATAAACCTTAAATATATATATGGCACAGAATCAGTAATATAGCTTCATAGATGTGTTTATATTTCCCAGGGGTCAATATTCTCCTTTGAGGTAGTTTTAAAATTCACAAAATCCTCGGAAGCACACAATTTGAGAGAGGCTGGGCATAGCTCAATGGTGGAACATGCATAGTGTGCTGGAGGCCCCAAGTTTGACAGCACCAGGGGAAAACTGAGAGGAGTCGATCTGAGCTATACTTTCTGCAAAGGTTCCATAATATAAACACATTTCTATTTTAATAATTTCTGTGATTATAACTTCATATATTGAAAATTTTATTATTATTAATAAACCTAGATAGATAATATATAGATAAATATTAATATAATATAAATTTAAATGTAAAGCTTATTAATACCAGAAAAAAAATCTAGGTCTAGTCATCCAACACAAACGTGGGTAAGACAGTCCTGACAGCAGATGTCAGAAGGTACCCTGGGAGGCTGAGGAATGGAATTAGGAGACCCAGTACTGGGCTGGAGAGAGCTCAGGCAGTAGGGCGAATGCTGGGCACGCACGGGGAGACAATAGAGCCCTGGGAATCCACAAGCCAACCAGGCCTAACCAATGAGATATCTGTCTCAACAGCAAGGTAAATGGCACCCGAGGAACAACAACTGAAGAAGTCTTCTCCCTTCAACCTTACCATGGACAGATAGACAGACAGACACTCAAACATATGCACACCTGCACATATAAAGACAACCTGGGTTACACAACAAATACTTAACCAGGCTGAGCTTTGTGTTACAACCCTTAAAAAAAAAAAAAAAAAGTTAAGAGATCCCAATTTTGGAAGACAGTCAAAAAGAAAAGAAGCTCTGTCATTTCATTATTGATGCCCACAGGCTTTCTGTGGTGTCTTCTTTTACTAACACAGAGTCTATAGACAGTACAGGCATATAGACATAAACCGTAAGTCATTAGCAATAAGAAAAAAAGTATAAAGTAAATCTAAAATGTAAAGGGTTTTTCATAGCAAGCTGAATTTTTGTAAACAACAAGATCTGTTTAATGGATTCTAAGTGTGTAAGAAATTAGCCTATTTGTCATGGAGGTCAGCCCTCAGCTAAAAAAAGGCGGGGTGAGGAAGGAGCAGTAAATGATCACATGAGCTAAGGCCAGGCTATAAAACCTTCAGCAAATGTGCTTTGGGAACAGACATCAAGACCCCGCTGACAGAACTGACTGAGGAGCTCCTTACCACGAGATGCTCCTGGCTGAAGAGCGCGTGCAGCTTCTCCTCAATCTCCCTCTTCTCCGCACTGGATTTCTGTAACGAGTTCAGGGCTTCCTCACCAAACTCCCTTTTCAGTGTGGCACTGATCTTCTCTCCGGGGTCTACCATTCCCTGCAGTCACATTTTTGAGAAGCGGTGAGCTTTGGCTCATTCCACACATATTTACCGAGTGGCAAAATAAACATGTCTTATAGTGTCTGCACAGTGTACTTACTCCCGCCCCTCTCTGAGAAGCACTTTTTAAAACATTCCTTTCTAGCAGAAGCAACCAAGAAAGGCAGCTCACACAATGGGCCACAGTCGTCGATACCGTGTTAGGCTATGGCAGACTGGGCCAGGCCACAACACTTCCTGATACTTTCCAAATTCAAACTACAAGGCCTGGAGTCAAGGAAACAGCACAACAGCTCTTCCCACCCACTCATCTAGTCCATTGCGCCACGATGGCATCTTTAGAAGAATGTACCAGAAGCATCCCCTGAGGGGCTGCTTCACTGAGTTTATCCAAAATGTTTCTCCTCAGAATCACAAGTTTCTCCACAGATTCATTCAGCTCCTTCGAGATGTCATTTAAATATCACTTCCCCTAAGTCATCTTTTACTTCCTGCCCGCTTTAATCAGCTACTAGCATAAGATATTTACTCATCTTGGGACACTGTCTGCCTTTCCCACTGGAACGAAACAAAAGACAGGGGTATATGTTCACGTGGCTGTTATACACTGTCTACAGTATTAACCCACAAAGGTAGAGTCAGTGAAGGAGACCAACGGGTCTCAGAAGGCAGCACCTACTGCAGCTGCTCCCGTGATCAGAATTTCAAATGGAAATAAAAACCATGAAATCATCACGGTGCGAGAGAAGCTGACTGACCCGGCTCACGGTGACCAGCCTACGCTAGATCAGTCAGCTACTGTCTGAAACTCTCCTGGTTTTAACCACAAAGGAAAACATATTCTTGCCCACAGCAGGGTATGTGTAAAGATTGGTGTTCACGTTGGATACCTCCTCGGCCTCACAACATAACTACAAAGCCTCTACCATACTGAATACATGCTTTAAAGGTCACTTCAAGACATCAACGCAAAAGTGCACTCCTCCTGATGGGGACCTGGAACTTCAAGGAAAAGTCCATAACAAGTGTCATCTTTTCATTATGTCTAAAAATTGTAAGAATCCAATAAGTAATGCTAAAAATATAAAATTGAGTTTAGAGTAGGGGATTGAAATGGACCTTACATAATTAATGCCAACCATATGCCTGATATTCAAAGGCACTCTGAGGTAACTATGGCTACCTTCATTTTAAAGATGAGCACCTGGACTCACCCAGTGGCAAGTGCATGGGACAGAACACGAGCCTCGATCTATCCAGACATTCATGTTCCTTCTAGATGCTAGAATTGTCCTTGAATTCTAAAAGCTTCATGTCATCCTAAGCTTGGTGACAGTGGGCTGAAGGAGCAGATTCCTCACACAGGAGGAATCACAGCAAGCAGCCAAGCAGTGAGCAGTGCCCGCCCCAGCAGCCCCAGCAGGGGGCGCCATGCTTACCCCAGGGATTGCCCACTCTCCACAGTCTTTCCTTTTGATGGCAACAAACTGCAAGATGCATTTCCCAGAGACAGGGTGTTTGATCTTATTCCCGCTCTCGTCCCTTTTCCACCTGTGGACAGGAACACAGAACAGCAAAGGCTCCAGCTTCCACCCTCAATGACATTAGAACGTTTTCTCTAGTACAAAGTACAAATTTACCTAAAATAGGTCAGTTTAAAAACCTGTTTTTATTAGACAAGTGCTATGTTTATCCCAGTTAAGAAAGTTTAGTTCACATAAAGGTGCTGTATTCTCTGCCAGGAAAATTTAGATTATACACAATTCTTACTACTTAAAGTCTGTCAAAAAAGAAGCTTAAAAGCAGAACATGATTTGAAGAAAGGGTTTTAAAAGGTGTTTCATGGTGTTTTCCACTGAGTATCCATTTTAGAAACTGAAATGATAAAACAGACTTGGTAATGCCTCTATTCGTCACGATACCTGTGATACCAGAAAAGCAGAAACTCAGTTTCAGCTGAGTGTAGTGTTCTCAGTCTTTATGCCATCTTAGATTGGGGGTAGGGGGACCTCCATCCTATACTAATTTATGTCTTGAATTAAATCCCACGGTTGGGAAACAATCAGTTCAGAACACACACATCTCCTCTGAGGACATCATCTTTTCTGAGGACAAATCTCCCTTCCCTTCCTAATCTACACCCCAAACTTCTAGGCTCTTTCTAAAAGTGGTCTTCTAGACAAAGGTAAGGATTTTGTTCTTGCACTAACAACTGGGAAAAGAAGGCCCAGGGACCGCCTCTCACTGCAGGGAGGCAAAGCACACGCACACGGTTTAGACAGCTCTCCACATTTCTTTATCTAACTCACAATTCCTCATCAAAGAGCTCAGGTTCTAGAGCAGAGCTAACACCAAAGTGGCACATCATAATAAGACGCTTCAGACCAAGGAGCACAGTAGACAGGAATAAAAAAATAATTAGTGCAATGTTTGTTTTTAAGATACCAGACCCCAAAGTAACATTAAGAAGATATGAAGCAATGAAATACTGGTCCACGAAACTCAAGGTCTGGCAAGTGAGAGGGAGGCTGGAGCATGAAGCTAAAGATGCCGGTGAATGTTTATACAGCAGAGTTCCTAAGAGAGAGTACTGCTCACTGGGGAAATCCCTCACTGCCACAGAGATGTGGAGTGACTCAGGCAAGCAAAGTGACCTAAAGGACAGGTGAAATGCCGCCACCATCTGCACGTGCTGTTTTTCTTTCTGCTGCCTGCCAGATACTTAATAAACTCACTCACTCAAAACTGAAGGTCCAGCTCCCACAGACCCCCTCCCTGTACAGTGTTCTCTGGAAAGGGCAGTGACCCTGTGCAAGTAGCATGTTCCATGGCTCCCTTCAGAGCTAACAGTTTGCAAACAACTTCACTCTTTCAGATGTTTGAAACCAGGGGGTAAGAGTGACCCGTCCCTTCCTGAGAGACCCTCAAGGTCTTCCCTGTACCTTTCCACTGAAAGCTCTGGATTCTTTTTAGTGACTTCCTGACTGCCGTATGAACAAACAGGTTTTCTACAGAACACTAGACCATGCTACTCCAGCTGACTCACAGGCCTTATGTTCAGGAAGTCTCTTGCATTAAGAGGCCGCGGTGAATGACTGGCCTGTGTCATCTAGGCCCATATAAGTACACTGTGTGACAGGCACACAATGAGGAAATTGCCTAATGACACATTTCTTGAAACTTGTCTCTCATGCTGTGCCATGCATGACTGTATTAGACATATTTCATGTATTTTATTTCAAACTTTCAATCATGCAAACGAACCTATAGATTTTTCAATGGCCAAAACCTTAATTCTTATACTTTTATACTCTCTAATGTACCTCCTCAGTGCTGAAAAAAAAAAAAAAAAACCCTGATGTTTAATAAATATCTTCCAGGTGCATTCAAACTTTTGACACTGTAACATGATTTTGTCATTTACAAACCTCATGTTTGAGAAATGGGCTTGCTGGGCGGTGGTGGCGGACACCTTTAATCCCAGCTCTTGGGAGGCAGAGGCAGGCAGATTTCTGAGTTCGAGGCCAGCCTGGTCTACCAAGTGAGTTCCAGGATAGCCAGACAGCCAGAGCTACACAGAGAAACCCTGTCTCAAAAAAAAAAAAACCAAAAAAAAAACCAAAAAAAAAAAAGAGAGAGAGAGAGAAATGGGCTCTCATGTTATCTGTCCCCTGCCCAAAGTCATCTCGTGCTTAAGTGAGGGTATCATGCTATGCTGGGCCACAATCACTGGGCATAGCATGTAGTTTGAGGGCAGTAAGCTGGACATGCTTGGTAGATAATGCGTGGTGCACACCCACAACATAAAACCACAGCTTGATTAACTGACTGATTGCTCCTTTTGAGGTTTTGAGACAGGCCTCAAATTCATAGCAATTCTCCTGTCTCAGTCTCCCATATATGGGGATTATAAGCAGAAACCACAACACCTAGCTATAGCACATCACTGTGATGTCACATAAAGTCCCATGTTCTTACAGACCAAACACGGGGGTGGGGGGTGCGGAGGGAGAGCTGACGTCTGTATTTTTCTGATCACTTAGCTCTTTGCTACTCAAGCATCTTACCCAGTTTTTACCTGGTTATAATGGGATCTGCAGCATGATTTGGACCCCATCTCCCCAGAAGACCCCGGCCAACCAGTCCTGTCCTCCCTGCAGGATTTCTAGGGTAGAAAAGAACGAAAGACCACCATACAATCAACTGAATGCATTCATTTTTAAAACTCTAGCTTGACACGACATGCACGTGTGTACACACATGTGAATGTGTGTGGGCAGGTATTCGTGTACATGTGTGCAGGTATGAGCATGACATTAGGCCTGAGGTGTCTCTATCAACAGCTCTCCAGTTTAGTGAGGAAGGGGCAACAAGCCAGTTTAAGGCAGCCTAGCTAGCCAGCTTACCCCTGGGATACCCTGTCTCTGCTCCTTTCTTGAGTCCTTAAGCTACAGGAGCCAGCATGCCTGCCCAGCTCTCCTGTGGGCTCTGGGTGTCCAAACTCCTATCTCTAAGCCTGTACGAGAGCTTTATCCAGCAGGTTATCTTTCCAGCCTGCAACTAACATCGTAATCTAGTCCACAAGACACTCACACCAATGTTTTTTACTGCTGATAAAACTGAGTGACTTTTCGTATGTTTTGTACTAAACTCACAAGTATTTTTTAAAAAGTGTCACCAGGATAACTGACAATAACTTTTTTTCAAAATCACAGGACAGGAATGGGAGGTGAGCCAAAGGAGCCTTGAGGTTAACATTACTGGGTTTTACTTGTCTTTTGAATCACATGTGTGTGTGTGTGTGTGTGTGTGTGTGTGTGTGTGTGTGTATGTGTCAATCATAGAAGAACCTATAGAAGTCAATGTCTCCCTCTACCATGTGAGTCCCAGGGATCTAATGCAGGCTGTCAGCCTTGTCTCAGACCTTACCTACTGGGTAATCTCACCCCAACAAAGCTTTATTTTTAGTCTTAACATGGCTTACATGTTCAGATAAATTCTTTCTTTAAGCCATTAGTTCATTTAATAAATAACCACTGAAAACATAAATCTTAATCCTTTTTATAATTTATTCAATTAATTATTTCAACCTTCAAGATAAAATTATGAAAGCATACCTTTAGTTCTTGAAAAGAATTAAACCTTTTCATTTAACGTGTCTGTAGCACTTACTAGTTGTATGCAATTGCTAACACTCTTTCCCAACCTGAGCTCAGTGAAACCGTAACTTCTTCACATACATACACTCTCACCGCGTCTGGCCCTTACAGTCGTACTCTGAATGCCGACACCTTCTCTTCCCTTTGAGACTCAGTCCCTTCATCCCAGCACCTACCTGGGTCTTCCGTTTTCAATCTCGTACAGGCCGTTCTGGCTCTTTCTCTCAACATGTCCATCCTTTTCATTAAATTTGGGAGAGAAGTTGCTTTCACTGCAATGAGAACGACAATGCACATAAAGTAATGATTAGATATCACCCACAGCTTAGCAATATAACTCACTGCTATTTATAGTAAACAAAAAAACGGTAAAAATGTTTAGGACTGAGTTCTGACTTACAAATCATCTTATTCAATCAAAAAAGGCTGTGGGGCAAAAAAACTTTCAGCCAAAGCAGAAAGGGATGCAGTATTTATGAGCGGTGTGGTGCTTGACAGGGGGATGGAAGCCCCTCCCACAGGAGCAAAAATGTCCGCATAATACCAGCACGCAGAACTACACTACAGCAACTGTTGGCTCCACAGATTCCAAATGCAAGACTTCTCTGAACACTCTGATATCTCTACTGTTCCAAAGTAAGCTTGATTACTTTAATTTGACGCATATTGGTTAATACTGTCAAATATTCATATTAACAAAATTCATAGGGGCGTGAATTTATCCCATCAACTATAAAAGAAATATGATATTTAAAAGACATGACCCTCTGGAAATGCTGGAGATCCTGGCCTGAACTGCACGTCTGCTGAGCTGCACTTGCACACTTCCGAAATGAGTGCTGACCGCACTTAGGTCGTGCCTCAACAGAAATACTTTGTAAATAAACAGTATTAAGAAACTTGCAAATAGGCCAAGCATGGCACACACTTTTAGTCTCTGCTTGGGAGGCAGAGACAAAGGGATCTCTGAGTTTGAGGCCAGTCTGGTCTACAGAGTGAGTTCCAGGACACCCAGGCCAACACAGAGAAACCCTGCCTTGAAAAACAAACAAACAAAAACCAAAAAAACCCAAAACAAACAAAACAAACCACTTTGGGAAATGGACTGAGAACCCACACAACTCAATGAATTCCTATATAGTTAGCACAAACACTCAGAACAGAAGCTGTGAATTTTTATATTACATTTATACTTTCTGTATCAAATATGTTTTATGTACTTATGTCCCACTGAAGCCAGAAACTCCATGAGAATTAGAAGAAACAAACAAAGCATAGCTGTGTATGCTCTTTGTCACTCCAGCCCACCACCTGCACTGGGTCCTTCTCCGCTGCTCACTCTCAGCCATTCCTCTTTCTTCACTCCATACCGCGCCCACACAGACATTTGTTTACATATGGGCATACAGTACATGATAGACTGGGCTCTTCTACGAGTTATACACTGATGTCGTTGGCATGGCAAACAGTGCTGCTTCCTTTTTGTCTTTTGAATTGATACATAAACATTCAATAAACTGTAAATATTATAGGTACAGTGATGATCCGATAGTCATAAAAGTGTGATTTTAATGTGATGACCACATTAGAGTCATTAGCATTTATATCTTTTTAACACATTTGCCATTTCTTTACATGGAGAACTTCCGAAATTCTCTTCTCTAGCTCTTTTTAGAATCTATAACAAAGTATTGTGAACAGTAACACCCGCTATCCCATAAGACAGCAGAACTTACTCTCCTCCAGACCCTATGTGAGGAGCTGCTGGTTATCCAGTAGTCCACTTCCGCCTCCTAGACAGTAGTTAGCACTCTCCTAACATCTACCTCAATCATCTGGTTTGTTTGACTTTCGTTGTTAGAAGTGCTGGGGTTGGTGGGTCAACCTTGATGGAGGTCAGCCTCAGGATTCTCATCTGCTCTTTGAAGAGCCTCTTACTGGCTTGGAACTGGCCAAACATGCTAGGCTGCTAGCCAAGCTCTGGGATCCCAACCTTGCCTTTCCAGCACTGGGGTTACAAGCCCATGCCGTCCCTCCGCCCATGCCATTCATCTGCCCATGCTGTCCCTCCACCCATGCCGTCCGTCCACCCATGCTGTCCGTCCACCCATGCTGTCTGTCCGCTTATGCTGTCCCTCCTGGCTTCTTCCATTGGTGCTGGAGCCCAGTTGCTTTCACAGCATACAGGCTCAACATCAGGTTTTGGTAATCGGGAAAGAGTCTGACAGATGTTCTCATCACCTCAAATACCAGCCTAGCTCTGTCAGGAACAACAGAGGTACGCAACTGTGAACCCAACGAGCACATGCAAACAGATATCACCGGCTGTTATTACTCCAAAACAGCAGCAATTTCAAACCAAAATAGATTCACCTGCCTATTAGGGGAAGTCCTCACAAAACTCGGTGAAGAATAAACAAGCAGGGACCGGTCAGTTTGGGCAAATTCAAGCAAATGCAGAAACTGACTTCTAACAACACCCAGCATGGATTAAAGTGATTTGTTTTTTCAAATATCAAATGATAATTTAAAACCCCCAACTTTCCGTAAGTCTTAGACCCAGTTACCTACTTATCTGCTCACCTGATCTGCGGGTCCGCCCACTGGGGTCCAGCCAAGACGGAAACTGCAGTGTACTCCACTGGGTTGTAGTCTTGCCACTCAACAAGCCAGCCCACCTTCTCATTCGGAACCTGACTTCGCTCAACTTTTGAACCTGGGTAAGGAGATGTCCTGGCCTTGTTGTGTGAATTCTCTTTGGCACCATTAGAACCAGACATGATGTTGGCTTGAAGGTGAAACCCACAGGATGGAAATGGGTTTCTAAGGAGAGAAAAACAAGAAAAACATTTTATAGACATTCCAAAAGCACATGAATTAAAGGACATACGTCAAAGATTCCTGAAACATTTTTCAATTTCTAAAACGTGTAAAAATCAGAAAATAACACAACGGCGATTGCCTGTGTGTATTGCTCTTCCAGAGGACCCAAGTGCAACTCCTAACACCTAAGTCACACAGCTCACAACCACCTATACTCCAGTTCCAGGGTATCCAAGGCCTCTGTCCTCTGAAGGCACCTGCACTCCTATCCACAAGACACACAGGCATTAAAATACAAAATAAACTTTTTTTTTTTCAAATCAAAAAGTTCAAGTTAAAAAACATCCATGAAAGGTTTTTCAAATATGAATATTTTAAAAATAGCTAAATCTGGACTGGAGAGAGAACTCAGAAAAATGCTTGCCACACAAGCATGAGGAACTGAGTTTAGAGCCCCCAGCACCAGCATAGACACTGGGCATGCAAGCACCTATCTGTCACCACAGAGACAGAGCAGGCAGAAAAAGATCAATAACCAACCAGCCTAGCCCATAGGTGAGCTCTAGGTTTAGTAAGAGACCCATCGTGACAAGGGACTAAGGAAGACATCCAATATCAACCTCTGGCTGCTACACACACACACACACACACACACACACACACACACACACACACTAGCATGCATATATACACACAAACTAGCTAATCATATTAACTGTTGCCTACTGGCTGCAGTTATTTTAGAGGAGAAAATGGCAGAACTTTTGTTTTCTGTTCTTTCAGGAAAGGGGCATATGTTCAGAGAACTCAGCCATGAACACAAATACAAGCAGTTTATAAATAAATATACTAAAAAGCTTATATGCAAGTTTGTGCAGACATGAGTTTTCAGCTCATCTGAGTGACACTCAAGGTGTGACTGCTGAGTCCCACCAACACAGCATGATTGTTTTTGTAAGAAACTCCAAACTGTTCACTGTCTGCCTGCAGGAGGCTCCATCCCATTGTCTGTCTACAGATTTAAGTGTAGGACAAGCTGTTTGCTGTCACAGCATAGGAGAGTCCCCTGCTGCTTTATTTGCACGCACCCTGCATCCGAAAGGCAGGTCCACAGCCCTAAGAGCCTGGGAGCAAGTGTGAGGTAGGGCTCACACTTGTTAAGTGAAAGGTGCAATACCTGAGCAGTGGGGACAGCCAGGGAGGCCGCCAGATCACAGCCAGCCTGGCCTGCTCAGCACAACTGCCTCACAAACAAAGCAAAGTGGTACACTTTCCTTATTTCCCTATCTGATGGCATGCTTGCTTCAGCTGCTACAGATCTGGAAATCCAAGTTACAAATTCTCTGAAAAACGAAAATCTTCCCCACTTAAGCTTATACTCAAAAATAAGTGTGTGAAACACTCGTGTTTGTCTGAATTAGCTGGAGAGGTGACACTTCTGCTAGGACAGCTACTTACCCAATCACCATGGACTAGAGTTCAGAGCCCAGTACTGATGTAAGAAGTCAGGCATCCCACACACATCTCTAACTCCAGGTGGAGCGTTGGGGCACAGAGATAAAAAGATCCAGCCTAGCCAGAGTTCAGGTTCAGGGAGAGAATCTCTCTCAAAGGAGTAGGCAGACAGTAGGTGCAGACACATACAACTGCACACACGCACATGCACGCACGCACGCACGCACACATACACAAAACACCCATAAATATTTAAAAAAAAATAAATGTCAAAGTATAACCAGACTATGCATCTTCCCCACAGAGGAGTGCTAATCTATTTATATCTGCTCTCCAATACGAGACAGTGCTGGCTGCTGGAACAAGAATACGCACATATACAGAGCCTAAATCTTTTTTATTGCATTACAAGACTGTGTAATTAAGAGATAGAAATTAGGAAATTAATAAAAATGCATCTTGCAAAGCAAAGACCAGTTCCTAAGACTGGCAAAAAAGAAAGGAAGAAAGAAGGAAAGAAAGAAAGAAAGAGAGAAAGAAAGGGAGAAAGAGAGAAAGAAAGAAAGAAAGAAAGAAAGGGAGAGAGAGAAAGAAAGAAAAGAAATCCAATCACTGCATGCTGCTATAAACTGAAGAAAATCTTCAGTACTATAATTCATAAGAGATAAGTGTACCGCTGCAAGGACTCTTCTAAGCACTGGAAATACTGTCCACTCATCTGACCACACACATCCTTGCTATGAAATCAGTCTGATATTTCCTATTGCACCTCCGCTGCATTTCTAGGTCACACGTGTGACATGTGAGCACACTAACAAACCTACATCACTGATAAAGCCTGTTGAGGAGCGGGAACCTGACTTTCCCAGTTTTTACTAATAAAGAGCTTTGAAATTAGGTAAATCACAAATTCTAACTACAAAACTATTGTGCTCTGGACTCCCCTGCATTGTTAGTCACAAGATTGTTTTAAATATACTTTTATTCACTTACTCTTAGAGAATTCTATACACATAGATCTCTCACACTGGAAACACCTGTGTATACACACACATGAATGTATTTTGATCATATCCGCCCCCCCCCAACTCCTCCCAGCTTCCCACCCCATCAGTCATGTCCTCCTACATTTTTATATTTTATTTTTGATTAGATGTGTGTGTTCATGCATGGGTCCTGCACAAGGGGACAGTGATGGCAATGAAGCAGGAGTTTACACCTAACATGGGAGCTGAGAATGAACGGGCAGTCCACTAGAACTCTCACCTGCTGAGCTATCTCTCCAGCCCCCTGTTACTCCTCCTTCTGTTTCTTTTTAGATAACCTTTTTAGATAGTCTAATTAGTGCTATCTACATAGTCAAGGGTGCAGAATGTGGCCAATGAGGGGCCATACCCCTAAAGAAAACTCTGGAAGTTACATGTCTTTTGTTTCTCGCCAGTTTTGCTTTACAATAAATATTAGATCAGCAGGCACTCAATACATACTTGTTAACTTAGCTTGGGCTTTTCTTTGGAATCTGCAGTTTCGGTTCTGGATTTACCTACCACTTTAAGAGTTCTTTTATCTATCGCACTGAAGAATCTGGGTTAGGGTTAGGACCAAGCAGCTTTACACTGTTCTGGTAACAATCAACAAAAATGCCATTAGTGACTTCCAAATAACTGGAAGTTCTTCCCTCCGAAAACTCCACTGAAGATGGTGTATAAAAGAAAGTTAATTCACACCAGCAGAGAGAGGACACTCTGACTGAGGGGTTTTAAGCATTGTCAGGAAGCAGAAAACGGATGGAACCATGGGGCCTACACACCACAGCAGAAGTAATTCTATTTTCAAAAAGATGAAGAAGATGTCACTCCTGTTAGGGGAGCCCACAGAAATTCCAAATTCTGTCTCACGCCGACCAAAGAATCAGGGAACTAACCTCCTTCCTCTTCGGAAATGAAGCTTGCTGAGTTTGCCTCCTGGATAAAGGCAAGTTTGAGGCAAGGGTGTAAGGAAGACATGTGTTTTAAGGAAGACACTACTACAGACACTGGTGTCAGAGAACTTAATAGAACCAGGCTTATAAACTTTCCAAGTCACTAGGAAATAAAGTTGCGGCCACCTAACACAGGCGAGAAGGAAAAGAGCAAGGTTCCCAGTCCCGAGGCACTTGCTCACACACTTAATTTCCAGTCTAACCTAAAGCCAACAGTCAGCGCCTTCCAGGGCACAGAAAGCACTGCTACTCAGAGTAACAGTACATATGTTTCCATCGTATGGATTCAGTATCACCTCTAGCACGGGGCGACACATCATAAATGCTCTTTAAACTCTGGTGATCCATGAATTAAGGTTGGCACCGTATCTAGAAGGGCAAATTTAAAAGTCAGACATCGAGAAGGGTCCTTGCTATTGGTTTCTAAAATCCAGTACGCCGGCACAGGCTACATAACCGTTGGGAAAGGAAGGAAGGATCGCAGGTCCACTCGAGGTCTGGGAGCCGCAGCCCGTCCTAGAAACGGGGTACCTGGGTGAGGGGACGGCGCGGCAGCCCGAGGCCCGGACAGTCACAGACGCGAGGGCTACCGAGAGCGACACGGTGGCTACCGCCTGCCCCAGGGAGCGGCCGGCCATCGGCGCCTGGCGCGCGGCGGGCGAGGGGTCAGAGATGGCCGGCCTCGCCCGGAGACTCGCCGAGCCCCGAACCTGCAGACAACGGGCACTAGGACCCGGCCGCGCTTCCCCAGCACAGGACGCCAGTGGCCCGCAGCGCCCGCAGCCCCACGACGTACTAGACGCGCGACAGCGCTTTACGGCGACGCCGCAAACCAACCTGTCTGCCCGGCCTCTCCGTCTGCGCAGGCGTACTGATGTGCTGAGCCGCGCGGCGGGACGCGGAGACCGAGAACATTGAAGCGGAGCGGAAGGAGGGTCAGGGATGTGATGTGACCTACGCTGAGACCACGTGTTTCCAGGAGAGGAAGGCGGTGCGGAATCACGTGACCACTGCGAAGTTTGAGAAGAGGTAGAATGAGACTCGGTGGTTTGGTTTCCAGAAGTAGATTAACTTGTTTTTCGAAACTCGCCCGCATACTGGGTTTTCCGCCGGTCACGTGATCACACCAATCATGTGACCGCTCGCCCCTGGAACCCATAAGAAAGGACCACCAACCCTGGAAAGCAGCCTGAGCTCCCCAGAGCCCCCTTCACTGTGCTGTCCGCGGTGGTAGTGAAGAATGAAAAATTATAAAAAAAAATAGTTAATAAGATATATACAGGCTTTTCTTTAGGTTTTTCTTCAAAGGACATGGAAAATTTCCTCTGAAATGAGCCAGGCCAGTTTTGGGAACTGGCTGTACAGAAAAGGAAAGTAAAGATTATAAGTCATTTAGGTGGTGAAACACAATGACCCGGCTGTGGCCGGAGCAAGTGAGAAATAGTTAATCAGAAATAGATGGTAAATGACAAGGTAGGGCACAGTGACATGGTAAAGCTACATTTTTGAGAAGAATGGGTGTACAGAGAGATTTTCACATGACACTAAGTCATTCTGGGTGGGTTCCTCTGGAAAGTTTTGCTATTTTTATGTGTCCTTGACAACCCCTCACCCCCTCCTCACTCCCCTGGTTTGTGGTTTTCCTCTTTAAAAGGCCCCTTAGCCCGCCACTCAGGGTCAAACTCCACTCCTGGGGTCAAACTCCACTGACCGTTGGCTGCCAGCTCTCTTCCCTAATAAACCTCTGCTGATTGCATCCAGGTACGGTGTCTTGTGGAGTTTGTGGGTAGCCATGATTTCCTGAGACTTGAGTAAGGGTCTCCCGACTTTGGGGGTCTTCAGTAGTATCTCTGATAAGTCTGTTGTCCAAAGGACAGCCAGCCTCAGTGTCCCACTTTTGAAACCCCAAACCAAAACTTCGAGACAAGCTGTGAAATTGGCTCTCGGTCTGGATAACAGATAACAAACGAAGGACTAAAGTTAGCCTAGGTTGAAAGTGGTAAAGCCAGGCATGCATAGTGGCGTTCACTCCAGCTTTCATTCGTTCACTAGTTGATGAGACAAATTCTGTTTTAAGTCTATCATCAACTTTGGCCTTTCGAAACACACCGTAAGGCTCTTAAAGCCAGATCGATCAAATACTAACTGTATCCTGAAATCTGCACTCTTGAGATGGGACAGCAAGAAGAAACGACTCTGCAGTAACACTTTAGGTGTTGGCTTCATGACTATACTACACCCATTAAAATGCCCACTTAGAAAATCTAAAAGTATGATACATTTCCTCCCCACCCCCAGCGCAAACCTGGTTACAGATTCTTAGGTCCCTGGAGCAAAGTAGAGATTAAGTATATTTTCTTTCTCTGCACTTTGGGGTGTATGCCTACCACCACACAGTTTCCTGGAGATGTGATAGACATGTCTTTGAGGTGTGAGTACTCAGGAAGATAAATCACCTTAGGCTCCAGTCCCTTCCAGAGATGGCTGTCTTCAGCTTGATCCACTGCTCCTGTCATAAGAGACATGTTTTTTCTCCTCTGAACAAGTAACAATTAAGAACTCAAATATCCTAGTCACAGTCAGTACACACACGAACACACCTAACATCCTGCAGCACTGTTCCCAGGCCCTCAAAATCTCCCTCCCTCCCTCCCTCCC
>JANHMN010000006.1:94482245-94496322 GCA_030674055.1 Rhabdomys pumilio
GCATTCTAAGATGGAGCATATCAGGGGTGTTCAGAGAGCCCAAGAAACACTCTGCCACTAAACAAATGAACAGCCTTGGTTCTATCTCAGAGTCGTTGTTGGGCAAGACAGACTTGTTCAAGGACGGTGTTTATGGTGTGTTGCTATGTGTTGCAAGAAAGATTTCAGGAGATGTACTTTTGTGGTTGAAAATAAGTACTTTTCTGTTGGGAGCCGACTTTTAGCAGCTAGAAAGCAGCTGTCATCTTTGCAAACATCTGGAGTCATATACCCTGATAGAGACTTGTTTTTCAACAGTGTACAACAGCTGAAGCACACTCTGATAAACATCTTGTTTATCCCACATAGCTTGTTTTGTTGTTTAGTGACCCCAGCTGCAAGGCACATGTGATATCCATGCCTGCAAAGTGCACGTGGTAAAGTGTCTTCAGCTATGTTCCCCTGCTTGTGCTTATAAATACCCAGGATTTCCTTGCAAGAGAGAGACAATAAGAGAAGGAGACAATAAAAGGAAAGCAATAAAGGGGACAATAAGAAGAGAGGAGGAGGCAATAAGAGAGAGAGAGAGGCAATAAGAGAGAGACAATAAACGAGAATCCATTCTTCGATCTCTTCCCCTTCTTCCCCACTCTCTCTCTTGACCAGAGCACTTAGCCCCAAAGCATGGGGCACTGTGGGCAGCAACATAATGGCCCCCAAAGTGTGGGTGTCAACACTTTTCAAGGTTTTTAATCAACATTTCTTACATGAAAGAAATAAACTTCTTTAAGAAGTTAGTTGGAAACAAGTATGCACAAATTTTATTTTTAATAATTTCGTTCCCTGTAGTGTGTATTCCACAAGGAAACTCCCATCAATACATTAAGATCAACTAGAAACTACATCCTGAAGCCAGGCATGGAGCATGTACCTGTATTTCCAGCAGCCAGGAGGCTGAAGCAGGATGATGATGATGATGATGATGATGATGAAGAAGAAGAAGAAGAAGAAGAAGAAGATGATGATGAAGATGATGAAGATGAAGATGATGAAGATGAAGATGAAGATGAAGATGAAGGCAGCTGGGTCTGAACAGCAAGACCTATTTCAAAGAAGACTGGGATCACTTCAGTTGTTTTGAGTATACACAGTTAAATGGAGCCATAACGTATGTATAGTGCATAACCCATGTGAATATCCAAGAATTACCCTTGAGGACTACTGCTTTCTAATGTCCACGTGTAAGCCATTAGCAAATCCTTATTGCTCCAGTTCATTTTCACTCGGTCTACCTCAGTCACTATTCAAACCATCGGCCCTTTTTGCTCTCCTGTGATCATTTCTACTTGTCTTCTATGATTCCTCTCCCAGAAACCAATTTCCTACACTGGTCTCAGAGTGCTGGGTTTTTCTTACCTGGAGTCAGATCATATGATTCCATTATTTAGAATTTTTTAGTGGTTCTGTCTCTCTGCCCACTCTTTAAATGTTATGTATGTTAAGTGCAACAAGTACATGCAGTACCCATGGAAGCCAGAAGAGGACAGCAAATCCCCTGGAACTAGAGTTGTAAGTCACCATAAGGGATCTGGGAAACAGCTGAGCCATCTTTCCAGACCGCCCCACCCCCAACCCCACCTCCACCCCACCCCTGCCTTAATGATTTCAGATGCACTTAGAATTCAGATAGGGGCCTGTAAAATGCTTGCCACATGACCCTGATAACCTGAGTTCACAGCAGTGCGCGCGCACGCGCGCGCGGACACACACACACACACACACACACACACACACACACACAAACACACACACTTTTTTTTTTTTAAATGAAATCAAATTACCACAGCTTGTAAGATTGTGAATACTCTAGCCTCGGCTTAGTTTTAGAACTTTACTTTATGACACTCTCCTCCTTGATCACTTTGTCAGCTATGTTCTCTTATCACATCTTTTATCCAGTCATTGCTGCCACAATCAGTTTTGCTCACGTCTAAACTTAACACAACACACCAAACTTGCTGGGCAGTGGTGGCGCACGCCTTTAATCCCAGCACTTGGGAGGCAGAGGCAGAGGGATTTCTGAGTTCGAGGCCAGCCTGGTCTACAGAGTGAGTTCCAGGACAGCCAGGGCTACACAGAGAGACCCTGTCTCAAAAAACCACCAAACTCACCTGGACAATATATCTATCTGCTATTGGGCTTTTCTGATGTCTAGGTTGTAAGATACACCCACAAGGGCCCAATATGATTATACTAGAGGCCATCTGTCCTCCTGGAAAGTGCAAAGTGACACTCCATGAACAGGCCATTGAGCAACGGAGAGCGAGAACCTATGGATGAATTCCCTTCTGCTGTTTGGGTGGAGATTTCTGACTAGCACACGGCTGCTCATCAGAACCACAAGTCTCAGCCTCCTACGTCATCACGGGCGATAAGCACACCATTGCAGTCATTGGCTTTGACTTTCCACTGTCTCACAGTTCCTGTTTTCATTACGCAGAATCACTTAAAAAGACCCTCCACTCATGTTTTAGGTTCTGCTTTTCCGACATCTGAGCTGTGACCTTGATACGAGAATTGCCTGACATTGAGCTGTCCAGGGTAGGATTCTGATTCAGTACGAGGACATCATGGAAGATGATTAAATGGAGAGATGACAACTGATGCAGTACAGTAGGAAAATCCCCACCAAGCCTCACGCATGTGGGAGGCATTGGCTCTGCTGTGATCGGAGACGTCATTAGTCTAAGGAATAAAGTTGACTGGCTTAGAAATGATTCAGTCAATCATCTACCCAAATTTAAAATATGATACCAAATTTAAGTCTTTTATCACCATTTAAATGCCTTATATCACTCAACCATGTAGTACATTGAACTAAAGTGCAGGCCTAAGGTTTAGTTATAAAGATAGTTGAAATTCAAAGATTAATACACTTTTCCTAAGTGTCTAAGGTCAAAGTCTGGGTCCAAGTTGTTTTTTAAAAAAAAAAAAAAAGAGCAAGATGTCAAGGGCTGGGATAATTATGTTTGGGGTAGAAGAAAGAACCTAGAACTTCCGGGTCAGGCCAAGTCCAACAAAATGAACAACTAATTCTAAGAATCTACTAATTCTAATTCTTAATTATTAGTAATTCTTAGAATCTAGCAGGATGCAGGGTTGGGCACTGAGAAATGGAAGTCACTAAGAAGAGAGGCACAGCAGGGTCTGATACGATAGGGACAGAGTGACCAAGTCGGAAGAGCATTTCTTTACAGGCTCAGACAAAGACCTGCTTGAAAAGGGTGTGGCCACGGTTTACTGGATGACAGACCAGTGATCTTTGTCCACCCTCAGAAAAGTCTGGAGGTTACCTCCCTCTGTCTTTCTAGGCTGCCAGAAAAATCTGTTCAGAGAGTGGTTTCTTCCCCAGAGTTGACAGTGAATGTCACTAGTTCTGGCTGCCGGCTGCTGTGCACTGCAGGAGACAGGTGGCCTCAAAAGCCTGCAGACACAAGTCAAGATCAGGAATTCTTTCCTTTTTCTTTTCTTTTTTTTTTCTTTCATTCTTTCTCTCATTTTTGTTTGTTTTGTTGTTGTTGGTTGGGGTTTTCTTTGTTTTGTTTTTCCTCTAATAACACAGCAGTGAAGGCTTAACTAGCAGAGAAAAAAGATCTAAAGGAATCAGGTGTTTTTATAAGTCATATGGAGAAGGGAGGCTTTGGAATGGAAGACACTAAGTAGGCAACATAAAAGCAAGGAACAAAATCCAGAAAAGAAATGTGAGTGTGGGCAGATGGCTTGCTGCACAAGCTGAGATCAGGAATTCAGGTCAACTCCTGCATAAAACTGGGTAGACACGCTGGCCCACCTGTAATCACAGTGCATATGGGGCAGAGACAGAAGATCCCCAGGGCAGGCCAGTTAACTAACTAGCTGAATTGGGAAGCTCAGGTCCAGTGAAAGTAGAGAAAGATCAGTCAAGGAAAATACTACTGGCCTCTATTACACACACACACACACACACACACACACACACACACACACACACACGTACCATACCACACATGCACACATGTCACACATGCACATCACATCACACATACATCACATCACCCAAGTAGGCAAAAATAAATGTAGAAGCAAAATGTAACTGCAGACATGTTATTGACCTGACAGCGTCCCCCTTGTGACTCTAGGTTCTACGAACCTTGGAGTTGGTTCTAGTGTATTGCTGGAAGGCCTCTGTTAAGCCACAAGAGCCTGCAGAAATGAGATTAAAATGTTAGCAGAATGAGTTCATATATAAGATGAAAGAATCCACTATCTGTGTCCTCTAAGAAGGTCCAGAAGACCTCAGAAGCCAATCTCAGTGAAGCGAAAAGCTCAGAAGACCTTAGTGTCTTCTGCAACTTGATAGCCAAGATCCTGGTGAGATGCTGCCATGGAATTGTGCTTCCTCTGCTAGAGGAGCAAAAAAAGACTTCAAAATGACCAGCACCACAGAGGCAAGGTAAGCATAAATGCCACAAAGGGCAACAAGCCCAAAGGAGAATCATTGCCAACCCACAGAGAACCATGACCATGACACTAAAAGATTCCTAAGATATATCTGGGTATAACTTGAATTAAAGAGGGAAAGAAAGGAAGAGAGGAGGGAGGGAGGAGAAACTTGCCAACAGAAGCCACAGTAGATAATCATGACCTTTTGCCCAGTTTGTCACTTTGAACTTTGATTCAGAGTCACTGACCAAAGGAGAGTGCTATACTGACACCGCAAAAATACAGATAACATATTCCTCTAGTCCTTTCCCAAACGTGTTTATGACTCTTCAGCAGAGCATTTGTATACAAGGCTAAGGTAACAGCCAGACTTTATGAGGGCTCCTATTAGATGCAGTGTTTGCTCTAATACTCTCATACCGTGGTGTCTCTTCTAGAAATTCACCCACACTAAGTGAAACATGGAATCTTGGCTACATTCAAGGCACAGCGGATCTTTTGGCTCTTTGAGCCCACCCTATAGTTATTTTCTTGATCACCAATAGAAACTGGAATACCTGAGCTCAGGAAGGGCCATTGGGGAAAGAAGGGCCAAGTAAATCAGAGGTAACCTCACAGTGCTGCAAAGAACAGCACCACTATCAAGAGATTCTGTGGCGTAGGGGGGCCATCTTCATTGGAATCTCTCTACTCAGTCCCCCTTGCCAAGGCAGAGGCGTACGGTGGGTGCTAGCAGATAGACTCCCAGAGAATTAATCGGACAGGAGCCCCAGTCTTAGCCGCTCTTCCACCCCGTACCAATCTCACTACAGCTTCGGCACTCAGTGAACAACACTGACCTGGTGCACACTTTCCTTCCAGTCATTTTAAGGAGTAGCAAGTGGTTTTCTTTCACAAATGGCAGACCCACATTCCCTGTGACCCTTTCAGCTCTTTCACCAATAGAGCTCACAGGGACCTAACACTCTTCTGGCTCATTATGTTGATAACATCAAACTGCAGGGATTCAGTGGTCAGCAAACATCTCGTAATCTGGATGTGCTAATGAGACATACAAGTACCAGAGAAAGGAGATCAAACCCCACTGGAATCCAAACATCTGTCACATCTATGAAGTGTATAGATGCCCAACACTCTGAGGTGTCATTGAAGGTAAGATGCACGTTGTTGCTCTTTCTGTCGTGTCCTACTGAGAACAGGTGACAGCATGGCCTCTTTGGGTTTTGAATATCATATGTATAGGTGACCACTGGGAAAATGGCTTTGGCATATTTATTATCCCAAAACATTTTTACTTCTGAATAAGACCCAGAGGAACACGTGTTCTAGATCAAGCCAGCCTGTGCTGAGGGACGTGATTTTGCCCCAGAGCTTTTTTTTTTTTTTTTTTTTTTTTGGTTTTTCGAGACAGGGTTTCTCTGTATAGCCCTGGCTGTCCTGGAACTCACTCTGTAGACCAGGCTGGCCTCAAACTCAGAAATCCTTGCCCCAGAACTTAATCTGTGGAGGAGATAAGAGACAAAATGGCATCTTCTTCCAGTGGAGAGTCAAAAGCAGGAGGTCCTGGGGCTCTGGAGCACAACTATAAGTGTTATTGCTCAGATACTATTCGGGACCAATTCCAGGCCTGTTCCACAGCCCTAGTGGATTACCAGTCACCAACCATAGGAAATCAAGTGACTATGGTCCATCAAGTTATTAAAATAACATTTAGTACCCAGTGAAGGATTCTACAAATGTTCTTCCAAATTCTGCAAGGTCAGTAAATATTTTCTCCTCCAATGCTTTTTGGTCAATGTTTTATCATAGCAGCAGAAAGGCAAACTTGGATCCCAACCCTCCCTTCCCGACAACAGTAGTGTGTGTGCCTTCCATCCTGCCTCTGAGAGTCACATTTTTCTGTTTCGTTTTGTTTTTTTAAACTTTCTTTTTTCCCAAATAATCTTTTATCAGTTCACTGGCCCTCAAATGTTAGATACTAGAGTGTAAAGTATTTCCTCTCTGTCAACAGAGCCCTTGGGCTCTGAGAAAAGATTGTTTTTCAAGGACAGAAAATCAGTTGCTGTTTAAAACCCAACTCTATCTCCAGATGGTCCCTCCTTCAGTTTCTGTCCCACAGTTTGTCTCCACATTTGCTCCCTTGAGTATTTTGTTACTCTTTCAAAGTAGGACCAAGGCATCCACACTTGGTTTTCCTCCTTCATTGAGCATCATGGGGTCTGTGAGTTGAATCTTGGCTATTTCAAGCTTTTGGGCTAATATCCACTTATCAGTGAGTAGATACCATGTGTGTTCTTTTGTGATTGGGTTACCTCACTCAGGATGATATTTTCTAGTTCCATCCATTTACCTAAGAATTTCTCAAATTCCTTATTTTTAATAGCTGAGTAATACTCCATTGTGTTAATGTACCACATTTTTTGTATCCATTTCTCTGTTGAAGAACATCTGGGTTCTTTTCAGCTTCTGGCAATTAGGAGACCATTCCACCTGGGTATCCATCCCATGCACAGTCACCAAAGGTAGACACTGATGTGGATGTCAGGAAGTGCATGCTGACAAGAGCCTGATATAGCTGTCTCCTTAGAGGTCTGCCAGAGTCTGACATATTCAGAGGCAGATGCTCACAGCTAACCATTGATCTGATCATGGGGTTTCCAATGGAGAAGTTAGAGAGAAGACTGAAGGAGCTGAAAGAGTTTGTGGCCCCATGAGGAGAGCAACAATACCAACCAACCAGAGCTCCCCAGAGTCGAAACCACCAGCCTGGGAGCACATAGGGAGGGACCCATGACTCCAGCTGTATATGTAGGGGAGAATGGCCTTGTCGGGCATAGTCAGGAGAGGAGATCCTTAGTCCCATGAAGGCTGAACACCGAGTTTGGGGGGAATTCGAGGCTGGGGAGATGGGAGTGGGGTGGTAGGTAGGGTCACATCCTCATAGAAGCAGGAGGAGGGGGGATGGGATAGGGGGTTCCTGGGAGGGGAATGGGGTAAGGGGATAAAATCTGAAATGTAAATATAATATCCAATAAAAAATAAAAACAAAACCCAACTCTATCGAGAAGAGGGAACCTCTGCCGATGGCTGGAAGGGATGAGAGATGCCTGCTGGGGGCCAGATCACCTTTCCATGGCAACAGTGGAGGAGACAGTTCTTAGGACTCAGGTTCAGGGACTCAGGTGGGTTTGGTAATGAGAAAGGAATGCTTTTTTTGGTCAGTTCTATTTTCACCATAGGCCATGACGTCATAAGATGAAAGGGAGGGTAGGAAATGTAACACAGGCAGTTTGAAGAGTGACAGCAGTCCCTCCAGGAGCCTTGGGATTTTCCATCAGCAGTGATTGGGGGTGGTTGGTTTGGGGAGGGTTCAGCTTGCTGCAGGCATATGAGAAAATAGCAGGAACCTCAAAAGCACATTAGAACAACCAGCCTGGGTCCACTCAGAAAAGTCAGGAGATGGAATGTGGAAGTGACCCTTCATTAGAGAAAGACTGGCAAGCAGAGAATTTAGAAGGTTCACTCAAGTGGGTAAGGTAGAGGGGCTTAGGGTGCTGAGCAAGGGGAGCTCTAAGCTGGACTAGAGATCAGTACAGTAATTGAGGGGCTCAAGGTCATGAATACAAGCATAGGTAATAAAATCAGATAAAGGGGGGGTGTCCACTGTAGTTTTTTACTTTATACTTCCCCGAAAAGACTGGTCTCTAATGCATAATATTGTGTGATGTTTTCACCAGTGTGCAGCAGGAAGAACCCAGAAAGTGGGCTTCCCCCTTCCCCAATGTATCAAAGAGCAGTGAACTCCCCAGGGTTATCACACGTCATCACTGGCACAGATAACACGGTAAGTCAACTTCTTATTTAACGGTGATGATAATAAGGGGACCAAGGGTTCTGGCAGTTCCCTAAAGCCTTCAGGGAAAGCGAGCAGGTAAGTCTTGGCTTGGAAGGCTAAAAAAAACAAAGATGATCTTTGAATATGTAAGGACTGGTGAGTGTCAGGTGGCTCTGTGCTGAGGTGACCGCAGGAGCAGAAAAGAGGAAGTGCATTAATCAGAGTAGAATGTCCCTCAGGCAGTAACTCAAGGACTTTAGCTCCTTTTCTCTCACCTCCCCAGGTGTGAATACTTTCACACAAAGTAAGGTATAATGACTATCCATGTTAGTCTGAAGGGAAGACAAGGATAAGAGAGGTGGAGACAGGGAGAAGGCTGGAGCCTCTTTCCCATGAACTGCCTGGGTCAGTAGTCACCGGAACTGGATAAATCACACAGACAGCACAGTAAATGCTGGTGTGAAGCATAAACGCTCATCCCTTCCAATGTTTTCCGTTAAGAACAGTTTCATTTTGGCTAGATACGGGGCTTAGTAGTGGCATCCTTGGCATGCTTAAGTTCATAGTTCGACCCAGTACTGAAAATAATAAAGATAAGAATACAAAGGTATACTTTGGACACCTGTAGTGAATTTTTTTTTTTTTTTCGAGACAGGGTTTCTCTGTGTAGCCCTGGCTGTCCTGGAACTCACTCTGTAGACCAGGCTGACCTCGAACTCAGAAATCCGCCTGCCTCTGCCTCCCAAGTGCTGGGATCAAAGGCGTGCGTCACCACTGCCCGGCATGAAATTCTTAAATAAGACATCTAGATCTAAATCCACATAACACTTGATCTTTGTGTATCTAGTCCAACGCTGGCCTCACCACTTTAGAATGAGTCCAGAATTAATTTACTTTACTCAATGAATGTTCTGCTCAAGTTTTCCCATACTTAGGAACTGATCCATCATAGTTTTCTGAAATTATTCTGTGGCTGAGTTAGTCTTCAAAACGATGAACATGTAAGGTTATGTGGCCACCCTTCCTCTGATTTCATCTTTAAACATAGAACACAGAGTCAAGGCTAATATTCCAGGTCAATGACAAGTCTGCATTTTAAAGAACCTGAGGAATGACACTCGGCTATATTCCAAAAGCAACTCACAACTTATGCATGGCCCAGCCATCAAGAAATACAGTCAAGGGCTTGAGAGATAGCTCAGTCCTCAAAGTACTTGCCACATTAAGTGTGAGGACCAGAGTTCAGTTCCCAGAACTAACATAAAAAGCTGGTGGTGCACATTTGAATCTCAGTGATGAAGAAGAGGAGACCAAAGGGTCCCTGGGGCCAGGCCAGCCCAACTGCAAAGGCCCAGAGACTATGTCAAAAACAAAGATGGACAACTGTTCTCAGGAACATTTGAGGTTGGCTGACTTCTGGTCTTCACATGAGTGCACACGTGTTTGTATCCTTGCACATATGCATGTACCACTGCACATATGAGCACACACACACACACACACACACACACACACACTCAAACACATTGAATATAATCCCGTATTTATGCTACAAAATTAACGTGAAGCAGCTGAAGATGAGTGGAAATGTGTGCTCAGTAGCCACCTTCCCTTCTGTTGTCACCACACCTGGAGCTAAGTGTGATCAGATGTAAAGACAAAGACCGGGGAGTTTTCATCAGACTTGCCAGAAATAGTGCCAAGAAAAAAATCAAGAGAGAAGCCAAGAGCATGTAGTCATGTCCATTGTGCCAGAAGATAAGGATAATGACTACTTTTAGCAAGTAGGAACTAATTTCTTAAGTACCTGAGGGAATATGTTGGCTTCTGTCTAAATGTCAGACTTTAGGAAAAGGAATTTCTTGGAGCCTAACAGCTATTAATTTTGTTCACTCATTTTAAATACGATCAAAGGCCTTTGCTGGCTGTGGCATTCAGGAGAGTTGATCCTACCCCTCAGTAGTGCAATGCAGGATTGCTGTCCCTGGTGATATGGGCACAGGAGAGCTGGCAGGCTGATCAACTCAGCTACCACCCAGGCCCAGATCCAGGACTTTGAGTTGGCTCACCCCAGCATCTACCCCATCAATGGCCTCTGGAAAGGGCCACCCCTGCAGAGCCAACGCTGCAAGATCTCCATGACACTCGGCAACAACAGGACACTGGAAAGGAGTTCTGGTGAGAATCCAGTATTGATAGTGTGGCAGACGCCAAAGGCCTCAAACCAGACCAATGACTCATTGCAAACATTTGCAAATAAAGCTGTTTGGACAAAAGGGTGGACTGCGTGGCATGCCTGTGCCGCACTGCAGATATTTTTAAAATTTATTTTATTTTTTATTTTCTTTTATTGGGGAGGTTACTAGTATGGAGGGCAGCTGTGGAAAGGCTGGGGAAATGAGTGGCACTGGGGTGCATGATTGGGGTGAAACTCACAAAAAATCAGTACAAATTATTTAAAAATGCTAACAAAAGAAAGCACAAAGTAGAAACAAAGACCTTTAAATCAAAAGGGCCACAATTTTAAAACAAAACGTCTATAAATAAATCCTGAGTTCTTTGTCTTGGGCCTGAGGAACCCTAGGTAAGATGACTTTACATGCTTTCTGTATTTGACACAAGAGAAGGAGCAGAGGCAGCAGCCGGACACCAGCTCTGCAGGAGGTTTGAAGTACTAGTGTATTTCATTCTGTGCATCAGATAGAAAATAGCCCAAAGCTACTACGCTGTAACAGTTACCTCCATTCCTTCACTCTCTCCTACCTGCAGTCTTCTACAAACAAACACTGTACTTGCATAAGAACTAACCTGTGGAGCTGAGGAGCTGTGGGACTTGGGAGAGCCCGCCTGCAACAAGAATGGTGTTGAGTCATGTTGTGAGGTCAGCAATGTCCAAACCCCAGAAGCCTTGTCCTGAGATCAGCAGGAGTAGGATCACTCCCCCTGCCCAGGGCCTGTGTGTCCTTGCACACTTACCCCTTTTCCCCTTTCTGTTTCCCTTTCCCCACCTCAGGAAGCCAAACAGCCCAGTAGCCAGATTAAACTTCCTTTCTTCTTATAAAGTCATGTCCAGCAGCACCTGCAAACCCTCCTTATGCAAATGAGGCATCCTTACCCCAGCCAATGATGTACACTCACTCCGTAGCCCCTACTCACCACGCCCCCCAAAAGTTTAAATAGCCTGTTTCCCCCATTAAAGGGAATTATCTCACTGAAGCTGTCTCACTATGGTCACCTTTGACCACACTCACTGCTCACCGTTGTCACCTAGCTCCAGGCCAGCTTGCCCTGCTTCCCCTCCCAAAATCCACCGGTTGCAATGGTGAAGCGATCACACCACTGCTACAGGTGGGAAAGCAGACCCTGGACAGCTTTAACCTTCTGATAAATTAGCACCTTATTAACTAGCTGGCCTTGTCTTTTTATTTTTTTTCATACTTTATACTGTTGTTAAGTTGCTTTATTAGGTATATCACAGTTTGTATCGCTTATGCAAAAATATGAAGAAAAACAAGCTGCAGTGGTACTTTCTCATAGTTTTTAACTCAGATCACTTGTTGGTGACAACTTTGATCCACAGATAGAAATGATTTTACCTGAGTGAAGAAGAACAAAGATTAAATAGCAGTGTGTTTTCATTATATCATTACATCAAAGGCAAAAAAGTAACACATTTAAAGATTGACTTTTATGTGCAATTCTAGATTTGGGAAACATCATTTTATGAGTGTGTTCAGGTAAGTTAAATAAGAGTTTAGTTTCATAGGAAATACTGACTAATCTGTGGTTGTGTTACCGAGGTATAGCATATGCAGCATAAACAATTTCCTGTGTTCCTTCCCCACAGTGAAAAGAAGGAATAGAGAATGGTTGAGCAAAACAGAACAGATAACAGAGGGATTTCAAAGTCACTCTCCTTGTAAAGGTTACAGCTGAGAGGACTTCCTTACTAGGCCACTGTGATAACCTATGTAGAACATCAAAAGCAACAAATAGATAAATTAGACTTTACAAAAATTAAAAACATTTAGTGATTCCAAAGGCACTATTGACAAAGGGGGCAAGTCAGCCTATTGAATGGGAGAAAATATTCATGAAGCAAATATCTGATATAGGCATCCAAAACATATAAAGAGTTCTGGAGACTCAGCAGCTAAAAGATTACCTAGTTTTGTTTTTTGTTTTTTGTTTTTTTAAAGAAAAGGAATTTTATCAACATTTGTCAGAGAAGATGCATGGCCAATAAAGACATGTTTAAAAGAGAATACAACGTTGAGAGGAGTGGGAAGGTAAGGGTGGGTCTAGGAAGGCTTATGGGTAGAAATACAGTGAATATCATCAAAGTATGTGTATGAAATCCTCAAAGAATTCACTAAAATGTTATTTCAACATCATTTTTTATTAAACACTAATCAGAACCACAATGGGATATCACATATCCACAAGATTAATATAAAAAGAATTTTTAAAATGGAAAACAACAAAATGTACGTCAGGATGTGGGGAAATAGGAGTTTTTATACATTGCTGGTGGAGATACAAAACAGCCAAAATGTTAAAGAGATATCATATTATCATACAGCCTACACCCCCTATTCCTGTGCGTGTGCGTGTGTGTGTGTGTGTGTGTGTGTCAGAAAATTGAAGATATACAAAAACTTGTTCATAAGCGTTCATAGTAGCAATTTTAAACAAATAAAATTGGTTAAAGTCACTATTGTGAGTGTGAGCACACACACCATGGCACATGTGTATATATCAAAGACAACTCTACAGAGTCAGTTGTCTTTCATTTTGGATGGGGCTCAGGCCACTAGGCAGGTGCACTAAGGCTTTGTCACTGAGCCATCCTGCTGCCCCCATAGGAGCAATTCTTAATAGCTCGGCATTACAAATGTGCTAAGTACCCCACAATGAGTGGATAAACAAAGCGTGCTATAATTGTTCAGTGGAGTAGTATCTGAGGAGGGAGCATGGGATAGGAGTTGAGATAGCCTTGAACCCTGTGGTAGGTGAAAGAAACCAGTCTCAAAAGACAACTCTGTTGTCAGCTAAAGTTCTCTATAGAAACCACATTTACTTGAGAGCATCCTGTCAAACCTTGGTTAGCAAGAGTGCCACAATTATGGAGAAATGAAATATTTCAGGACAAAAGCCAGCTTTACTCTGGGCTAATACTGTACCTTTCAAAAGGCATTTATTGTCACCACTGTGTCTGACCTAAGCCTCCTGACTTCTGAGTCACATCACTAAGCTTCAAAGACTTTTTACCTCCATCAGTTCTAAAGCCAAGACTGCAGAACATCAGGAAAATATAGAAAGGACTTACCTGCCCTTCTATAGCTAATCTGACCTGATGGCCACACCAGTGTAGTTGGTAAATATATTGCCTATGGCCTTGTTCTGTTCTGTGATTACCAAAATGTATTCAGTTCGTCTAAGTTGGAACATGTTGTCAGTCTAACATCATTTTATGCTCCCAGGCCATGATGACCTATATTTGATTCAAAATAAATTCTTGTTTCATTATAAGAGTATTTTTTATACTGACAATGTGATCGAACCATATAAAGTGATCGGAATGAGCATATGCATCCTGAGGGAAGGGCCCAGCAGTCGTGTTACACTGAGAGAGGGACCAGCAGTCGTGTTACACTGAGAGAGGGGACCAGTGGTTGTGTTACACTGAGAGAGGGGACTAGTGGTCGTGTTACACTGAGAGAGGGGACCAGTGGTCGTGTTACACTGAGAGAGGGGACCAGTGGTTGTGTTACACTGAGA
>JANHMN010000006.1:94496332-94516765 GCA_030674055.1 Rhabdomys pumilio
TGTTACACTGAGAGAGGGGACCAGTGGTTGTGTTACACTGAGAGAGGACACCAGTGGTTGTGTTACACTGGGGAAGAGAACATGGAAGCTCATGGGCCTACCAGTGAGCCTGAGGTTTCTTTGTGGGATAGTGAGAGTTTAATCTGAGTTTTAATGATGATCACACACTCCGAGGGTATTCTAAAATCCTTTGAGCTAGGCTGCATGAACTGTTACTTAACAAAGTTGCTTTAAAAATGCTGTGTGTACAGGCTAGAGAGATGGCTCAGTGGTTAAGAGCATTGACTGCTCTTCCAGAGTTCCTTTGTTCAGTTCCCAGCAACCACATGGTGGCTCACAACAATCTGTAATGGGATCTGATGCCCTCTTCTGGCACGAGGGTACTCTAGCATTCAAATATACAATATAAATAAATCTTTAAAAGAAATTAAAAATGCTGTGTGTTAAATCCTAGCCCTGTTCACAGAAGGCAGTATCTTCCTAGGCAGTCATTTACTCTCCTGGAGCTGTCTCTGTGAAAACCAAGTTTTGTTAACTTCTCTCAGAAACATTTTTTTCCTCATTTGTTCAATATCTGTTCCTTCTACACCGCCCCCACCCCCCCTCCCAAGGGAAACTGAACAGCCAGGGCTATATCTCAGCGAGATCTTCAACCTAAAATGGTGACTGAAGAATCAAGTGTCTGTTGTCCTGGGATAACTCACTCAGACCCAGAGAAGGAGGCTCTTAGTCACATAAAGACAGTTTGTCATGTAGCAAGCCCTACTCTGAGCATTTTGCAAGTGTCTCATTTATTCATCACAATAAAGATAATACTATAATTCTCCTCCTTTCATTTATGAGGAAGCAAAAAACAAATAGTAATAAAACTTGCCTTGGGCCACGGATAATAGTTAGGTGAACAAAGATTGAACCTCCAGCCATCTAGCCCCAGAAACTACTCTCGGTAACACTCTGCTGTCTCCAAAGCAAACATCATAAGGTGTGCACGTGCATCCTCTCTGGGACCCCACCTCCCTTACTGAAGCGGGTTACATAGAATCAACAGTTGCCCTACTTGGAGGCTGCAGGAAGAGTAAAGACACTAAATAGTTTTTGTTTGTTTCAGAATAATGAAAGGGAAGACTCCCCAAGGCTCCCACAGTACAATAATGACGTTTTCTTTGATTCTTTTAGGAAAGGTTCTTTCATTTTCAATTGCTAAAATTTTAATTTTGGAGTTTTGGTAAAAAAAAAAATTAAAATTAAAATTAAACCAGAAGGTTCCATAAAATTATAGTTTTCAGTAAGTAAATTCTGAACTTGAATAAATCAATGAAATCATGTGACTTTCTAGAATGATCTTTCTAGTGGGACTGTTTGCATTTTGATGTTTGGGCCAAGATACCATATACAAGATACAGCCTCCCCTTCTAAAACCTGAAAATTCAGGATGTGTTTGGAAACACGATTGAGGGAAATCCCACATTTTAGAGAATCCGAGTCTTTTGTTCAACAGGAGAGGAAATGGGAATGCTTGCATTTGAATCCCTAAAAACCACAGCCAAGAGCTGGCGAAATCCCAAGGAAAGCAAAGGGCAGAGGTGCCCCTGCAGCATGATCCACAGAACCTCTCAGCAGAGGCCCGTGTGTCCTCCTGTGTGCGGCTTCCACAGCCATTCGTGTGTGTGATAAGGAATTCCTGCCCTCTGTCCCTTTGCCCTGTATCCGGAGATCACTTTTCCCTTTGTTTTAGTCAGGGCAACTCTCCAAGACTGAAGCAAACCCTGAGCCTCTCTGGACTTCAAACACAAGTGTGTGTTCCAGAGTTGTAGAATCAACTACACCTGTATTTCATCAAAAGCTGTCAATAGTTAACATCCGAGTTGCTGCCCTGCTTATGGAGAAGGAGGAACTGGAAATCAGGACAATTTGCCTTGATATTTTAGTATTTACCTACGTCTTTAAGAGAGCCTGAGATTGCCGGCTGGGCTCTGGGTGTGGTTCCTGGGTTCCTCCTCAGCATCCCCACAATAAAGCCTTAGGGCTAAGGGTAAGCGAGAGTGAAAAACCAAATCTGATAATTAAACCTCCTAAGACAACAACACTTGGGGACTGACTGAGGAGTTGGCTCTCTGGTTAAGAGCGTTTGCTGTTCTTACAGAGGACTCAGGCTCTATTCCCAACACCTACATGATGGTTCACAATCGTCCTGTAACTCTGGCTCCAGGGCATTCAGCACCCTCTTCTGACTTTAGCAGGTGTCAGTCATGCATGTGGTGCTCACACATCTATGCAACACTCAGTGACTGTCCCTGTGAGGAATGACGTTAGGCACAATAGTATTTTAAATAAGACTATTTTTAAATCTTACCTAATTTACTCCCCAGGGGATTCTTGTATTTATCCTCTCAAAATTTATAAGGCATTTAAAATTTATTATTATTCAGAAAGATTAAAAGGCATTTGTAAATGCCTGTAAGGTAACTATTAATATTCTAATTTTAAGGGTAAAGAACCGAGACACAATGTTTTGTCATTCAAATACATCCAACAAGGAAGTGACAAACAGCATCCTTTCTTTGTGTTTTATTTATTTGGATATTTCTGGTTTTGTTTTGAGATAAAGTCTTTCTACATAGCCCTGGCTGTTTTAGAACACGCTATGTAGACCAGGCTGGCTTCAAACACAGAGATCCTCCTGCCTCTTGCTTCCCAAGTGGTGGGCTTAAAGAAGCATGCCACCATGCCAGGTTAACAGAATCTTTTATATATAGCTCAGGCTGGCATGGAACTTTGGGTTTTCCTGCCTCCACCTCCAGATACTGGAATCCTATGTGAGCGCCACTATGTCCCGTGAAAACCCAAATTATAACTTATGATAAGAAGATTGGCCTCAACACCAGACTGCTTCAGATCTAAAGTCCAGTGGGTCTACATAGTTCAACATTTCAGGTTGACACTGTGTGCTCTGTCCCAGGCAGTCAACCCTCTAAACAGAGCCATACTGAGGAAAGTCACTTTTGATCCACAAGAATGTAAATGTTACTTACTGACTTTCAGTTTTTAGAATGAACTGGTAGAGGGAACAAAAAACAATGGCTGCAAGATAGAAAGTAAATCCAATCAGTCCTGACTGCAGGGAAGTAAGGCTACAGAAGACAGAAAGTAGGAATTAGAAAGAGAAAGACCCTGGACAAGGGGCTGAGGTGCCTATTTTACATACCAAAGCAGACTTGGCCTCCAGGTTCTCCCAGAGTCCTTCAGTCCCTACCTGGCATACTCGGTCCCCAATCTTGAACTTTCCAGCCTAGGGGCTGGGCTGCCCTTGCCCCAGAAGCTCCTCTCTGTATAATTCAGGCATTTTGGCCTCTATCTTCTTTTCCTCTTCTCTCTCTTCCCTATCCTCTGCCCCTTTTTGCCATGGTGAGGTCCCTGGCCTTGGTCCTTGGGGCCAGTGAACTCAGACACCCAGAGCAGCTTCCCAATAAGCTTGCCTTTAATATAATTTAATCTGGCTTAAATTGGTTCTATTCACAGGTGGTGGAGAAATAACCTACTAGACTCCTGGGGAAGACTGGGACATTTTTTTTTTCTCCTCCAACATCTGTAGCCTGTAGTTGTTGGAACAAGAAAGAAAAAAATAGAAGTTTGTTCCCTAAAGTTACCAATAAAACAACAAAAGTAGCAAAGGGAGAGATGATTATATTGGGATGATAGGAGACAGTAAGATAAAAAGCAAGCAAGCCACATTCTCAGTGTCACGGGAGGAGAAAAGTCAACGGCTAACGTTTGTAGTTCATAAACCAACCACTCAACAGACAGGCTGTTAGCTTATTCCTGCTGCTAGATAAGACACTGCCTCAAAACAACTTGGGGAAGAGAGTTTCAGGCCAGCCAGAGCTACACAGAGGAACCCTGTCTTAAAAAGTGTGTACTGGGGATGGGAATGCTGGAGAGAGAGAGCTATAGTTCAGTGGTTAAGGGCACTGGTTGTTCTTACTGTGGACTATGGTTCAATTCCCAGTGCCTACATGAAGGTTCACAGCTCCCAGTAACTCCAGTTCTAGGAAACCCAGAACCCTCATCTGCCCTCTTCCCCGACCCCACCCCCACTATGAGCAAAAATGGTGTGCATACATGCAGGCAAAACACCCACTATTCTTGAATATGTTTTGTTTCTTGTTTCCAGATTCTCTGAGGCCAAGTGGGAGCTGATTGCCCGGCTGCACGGCTCTTCCCTGGGGAAATGGGTATACTAGCGTGCAAAGAAATGGGTTTGTGACTTTTATACACAAACGTGCCATTATTTGTTCTAACTCGCCCCTCCCCCATAGCCGTTCTCCCATCCCCCTCCCCCTTGCTACTTCTCTTCCTTTCCCCCAAGAGTCCCCTTCCTTGTTTCCTGGTCCTTTAAGGTGTGGCTCCATATTTTTGAAACCCTTATGCAGGAACAGGCGACTGTCCACCGCAGCCTGAGAGCTGCTAGCACTGCCGTTCACCTTTTACTGCGCGGCGTAAGGACCTCTCCGAGGTCTGCCGCAGACAGGGAGGGGATTTTTCCAATTTAGGAAAGCCTGCGGTAACTAGCGCTCCTAGGAGGAAGTCCGTGAAAGCTATCAGGGTCGCACCGCCCTAGGGGTTGCCTCTGAACTTCGTCCCTCCCAGATTTCCAAGCCAGCGAGCAGTTGCTCTGACTGCAGTCCGAGCCAATGGCAAAAACCCTCCTGAAGCCCGGCCCCGCGGAAGGAATGGTTTCTGAGTTGTTTGTTTCTCTTTAATAGGGGAACTCTGCTTAAGCTTTTACTTCTGTGCGTGACCGACACCCTCCAGAGGCAGCTTAGGACCGGGAACGAGAACACTGGGCAACCGAAAGGATGAAGTACCTTCTTGACTTGATCCTGCTGCTGCCTTTGCTCATCGTCTTCTGCATTGAGTCTTTTGTCAAGCTTTTTATTCCCAAGAAGAAAAAATCCGTCGCCGGAGAGATCGTCCTCATCACCGGAGCTGGTCATGGGATTGGAAGACTGACAGCCTACGAATTTGCCAAACTTAACACCAAACTGGTTCTCTGGGATATCAATAAGGTAACTGTGCTTCATCGCTGTCTTTTCCTTTGTGGTCCACACTGGCAAACAACCACCCTTTACAGTTCTCTGTAGAGTCCATAGAGCATTTAGTTACTATTGATATTTTTTCAGATTGCGAGAGAGGCATAAATTGATATCTGTTAAGATCACACGATGAACAGACCTATGAGTGATAAGAATCTTGGTTACCTCCCTTCGCTACATTAACACCGTAAATCCATTCTGAAAATAGCCAGGAATCTACTCGTACTGACCCTCATAACTGACCCTCATAAACTTTTGGAAAAAGTTAGAGATATGCAGCTGTCAAGTCTCATTTGCAGCTACTGAGATGGGTTCAAAATGACACTCTACAGGAATCCCCATTGCACTGTCAGAGCTGCCTAGAAGAGTCATTTAAGCCACCTTGTAGAAAAAAATAATTAAAAGTGAAATAACTTCAGTGTGGTCTCCTGTACCTGCAGGTTGAGGTGTGAGGCAAGTTAGAAGGACCTAGCAGTGAAGTGTTAATCTGGCTTTTGGTGGATGACAAAGGGATATCTGAAGGCATCTGCTGGCTTAGCGTGCCCCTCACTGCACTGTCTGTATCCATGCTGTAAACAAGAGGTCAAGGTTCATGAGGTTAACTAAAGGCTAACTTTAGAGTGATTGAGACAGCAAGTTATCAGTATTCCATAGTATCTGCAGCCTAGATATTAAGACCTGGTGGCAAACAGGGGGGGGGGGGGGGGGATCCTTGAGTCTGGTGGAGAAAACAAGTAATTAGGTATTTATACAATGAATGGAAGATGCAAACTGGGCCAGCATAGGTCAGCTGGCCAAGGCCCCTCTTAGTCATATGGTCAGGCACAAAATGGCCTCTGCTTCTTAACTGAGAAACTTGGCTTCCCAGGCCTTTAGGTTTCAGAAGGCCACGGAGATGATAAGTTAAACCATGACATAATTTGGCCAAGAGTCTAGCACATGGCATGCAAGCTAGTCTGAAATTTTATCCGTTAGCAAGAGTGATTTGGGTTGATGGCTTCTAATCTATGCAATTTTCTCTAAAGTGTGTTTATCCATGAGTGTTTGATGACCCTACTGTCTTCTGGACAGTGTTATAATACAGAACTACAGATACCAGTGATGAGAACAGCCTTCAGGAGCTGCAGACAGGCAACCTGCACAGTAACATGCACAATTGGGTGGCATAGCAAAGAGAAGCAGGAAAGGCGCATGGGACTCTGGGACGGGAAAGGCAGATTTCCGGTTGTCAAGGTGGCCAGGGAAGGTGTCAGAAGACGGAGTCAAGAGAGGCTGGGATTGTAGCTCAGGTTTACAGTGCTACTCCCGTATGCGAAAGGCCCTGGTTCAGTTCCCAGCACCAACACACACACAAACACAGACAACAAATTCAAAGCCTGGAACAGACTGAAGAGAGGAAAAGTCTAAGATCTGGATCAAGGTCTGAGCTGAGAATGTAAGTAGACGCCACCCATCCCTCATGGCTGTTCAGGGTAGATAGCCCACTTGATTTCAACCATTTAGTGTGGAAAGAGGGATGCACAATATTATACCGGTAATGTTGAGGACTAAGAGTTCGGTGGGGAGACTGGGTTAGATAAAAGGGTAGAGTGAACAGTGGTTCTGAGTCAAATGCACAGACTTGGAGAAACTACCATTAGATGGCAGTTGGCTGTTTAAGTAGTAATAGTTCTGCCAGAACGTCGTCACTTGTTTTATCTGTTTCTACTAATTCACTCTGATTTGTGGGCTGTACATAATGCTTTAATTCAGCCTCGCCATGCTTTCTAACATATTTAGGCTAATTGTAACAGTACAAACGCCTGTGATGTAAACAACCAAAACATGGAATCCTGAGGGAACAATGCAGAGAGAAGCACTAAGCACAAGGTCACAGGGGCCCTGGGGGAGAGGCGCTGGGAGAAGGGCTCTAGGGAGACAGCTTAGTTTATAACATGCATGAGGACCCAAGTTTGGAACTCCAGTGCCCACTTAAAGATCCAAGGGCAAGGGGGCCAGGCCCTGTAAGAACTGTTGCTGAGTGGGGAGCCTAGAGGATCTGTGGACCCTGCTGGCATTAGGTAGGTAGGTGGGTGGGGCATGGAGGATCTGTGGAAGGGCAGGCACTTTGTGGGGGAGTAGGGAATAACCCTGGAGGATCTGTGGACCTTATGGGCAAGCCAGTCCAGTAGACAGGGTGAACTCCAGGCTCGGTAAGAGGTTGTTTTAAAAATAAATAAATAAGTAAATAAATAAAAAAATGGAAAGTGGTTGGAAAAGAAATTGTTGACCTCTAGTTTCTATGTGCATGTGTACCACTCACATAAGTGTGCATATGTGAACATGTATGCATACATGTACATACATGTATGTATGTATACACACATCACACACACCAATACACACACAATCATACAATGCATGTACTCACAGGGACACAGGCACACTTGTGTGTGTGTGCATGCACACACAAAGGAGCTGCTCGTTTATGTCAGCTGAAGTGTGTTCTGCAGTTGACTGTAGTCCCCTTAGCTATCCGAATCACTGTGACTTGATTGGGCCGATCGATGTACAGTAGCTTGTCAGAGCGCTGTCCCATCCTGACTTTTGGCTGTGTTGTATTTTGCTACAAATATTTGGGGGGAAAATGCCTTTAATTGAATGCACCTGAGAAACAAACTGTTCCACTCATCAAAAAGAATATTCTGCTAGATTAAATTTTATTTTTATAGTATGCTACTAGAAAAATTAAAAAGAGGAATATGACTCTTATTACCCTTTTGGAGAGACCTAAGGCCAGGAGCCTCCATTCAGGGTACTTTGGTTTTGACTCCTGGAGGCAGTGTTTGGAGATAATTTCTACTGAGGAGGAATCCTCTGACCACCAAGTAGAAGGGAGTGGAGAGGAGGCATGGAAGGAGGGGCTAAAGGACAACAGTTAAGACACTGGCAGCTGTGGTCATTCAAGAGAGTGTGGATGCCTGGATGAGCAGGTGTCAAATCATTAAAGACCAGTGAGCTGCTTAGGTTAGCTTGGTTTCGATAATCCGCCTTGTAATTTAATAGTATGTCTTCTACTTGATCCTCGGCTTTTGATGATGTGTCCCCATCATTTACATTCTCCATTTGCTTTCTTCATGGTTTTTTCCTAGAATGGCATCGAGGAAACAGCTGCCAAGTGCAAGAAGCTGGGTGCCCAGGCCCATTCCTTTGTGGTGGACTGCAGCAAGCGGGAAGAGATTTACAGTGCTGCGAAAAAGGTAAGATTCCACGTGTCCTTAGAAATATGTCGGGGGGAGCTAGGAAATGGGTTGGAGATAGTTGCATTTGCTCATTACACAGAGTCATTGAAAAGCATTGTGGCTTGCATTCCCCAAGACTGTGTGTCTGGTTAATAACAGTCCTGGAAGTACACCGTGCAACTGAGAGACTCAGACTTCTGTGTGCTCTACAGTCTCCCAGGGAGCTTACTGACTGTATCCTCTCTTGAGGAAAGATGGATGGCTCCGTAGGTAAGACAGTGATTAAGCATGCCTGTTACACAAGCATGACAGCATCCATATGTAAGACAGCCACATGTGCCTGTCTTAAGGTTTAATGGCTGCCAGCCTGGCTTGGAGCTCAGGGATAGACTTTCAGGGGAACAAGGCAAAGGGCAATAGAACAGGACAACTTTGTCCTCCTCTGGCCTCTGTGAGTGTACATAGGCACATGTACCTACATGTACACTACACACACATTGAACACACTATACACAACACACACATTACACACACTATACACAACACACATACACACACATCACACACACTGTACACTAACACACATCACACACTATACGATACACAAATATCACACATTATACACAACATTAACATCACATACACTATAAACACATACACATACCACACACTGTACACAGCACACACATCACACATACTATACACTGCACAAACAAATACAGACATACACCACACACCCTATATGCAACACACACACACACACACACACACACACACACACACACACACACACATATTTTGGGGGTATTATGTGGCAAATTTTAGCAAGTACAAAGTCTGGACATCAATCTCAAGAAAACAACCACCAGGTGTGTGTGTATGAAACATGCATATAGGTCAGCCTCAGATCCAGTGGTTCTCTTTCAGTAGGGTAGAGCGGAGTCCAGCAAGCTATACTTTTAGCACCCTGTGAGCTTCCCTCCCTCCGCCATGGTCTGATACTGTGGAACACCCTTAACGGTCACCAGCCACTTCCCAGCACTGACAGTGTCGTCTGAAGCCCAGTCAAGGATGTGGGTCTGAAACTCACAGTATGAGGGTTTTGTCTGAATGGCAGGTTGATGTAGTCCCAGCAGGCGTGGCCGTCCTCCTTTTACCTATACATGAGATACTCTCCGTATGAAATGTGCTCTCTTTTGTGCCTCGTGGAGGAGGGTCGTCAAAGTAACAGGCAAAATTCTCTAAAATTTGCATTTCTACCAGAGTAATCTTACCTCTTCCTCAGCTAAGTGGACACAAAGACCCCGATTCAACCCAACTGAGAGTCTCTTTGTTTAGATTTAGATATGGTTAATTTTTTTCCTTCTATTTTTAAATAGTCTCATTATTTTGGATTTTTTATTTATTTACAACTTTTTTTGACATTATAATATGATTACATCATTTCTCTCTTCTCTTTCCTCCCTCCAAAGCCTCCCATACACTCCTTCTTGGTCTCTTTCACATTCATGGTTAGGCGTTTGAGTTGATGAGATTCTATAGACATGGCTTCTAATATTAGGAGACACAGGTTCATAGTGAACTCACAGACCCTCTGGCTTTTACAGGGTTTCTGCAGTGTTCCCTGAGTCTTAGAATCAAGATAGTTTTATGGAGGTATCTGTTGGGGCTTGGCTTTACAATTCTGCATTTTGATTGGTTGTGGTTTTCTTTCTGTTGCAAAGAGAAGTTTCCTTAATGAGGGGTGAGGACTACATTTATCTGTGGGATAGGGACAAGTATTTAGAACACTCCGAGGAATTAAGCTGGTTTAGTAACGTGTGTAAGTTCCCCTCCAAGATCCATGCCTTTACTACCCCTGAGTATTTAGCTAGGTTTCCAGTACAAAATATTAGTCTCCTGTTGAACAAGTCTGTAGTTCAGTTAGGGAGGTGTTGGTTACTGACATAGTTAGGTTGCTACTACTGCTGTGAAGAAACACAATGACCAAAATCAACTTGAGGAGGAAAGGATTTATTTCGTTCACAGTTCCATACAACAGTTCATCATCAAAAGTGGGGAGGACAGGAACTCACATGGGCCATGAACCTGGAGGCAGGAGCTGATGCAGAGGCCATGGGTGGCGGGGGGGGGGGGGGGGGGGGAGTGCTGCTTACTGGCCTGCTACCAGTGGCTTGCTCAGCCTGCTTTCTTATAAAACCCAGGACCATAGCCCAGAGATGGCACTACCCACATTATTCTGGGCCTCCCCCATTGATCACTAATTAAGAAAATGCCTTACAGTTGGATCTCAGTTGAGGCTCCTTCTCTGATAGCTCTAGCTTGTATCAGGTTGACATAAAACCAGCTGATACAGTTACCACCAAGGGATGTGTGTCGCTGCTGTAGCTTATAGTTCTCATGCCTTGCTGGCCGGTGTTACGGTTCATGGGCATCATAGTTGGGTAACCCTGTTGGTTGCCTCCCTCCTTTGGAAGCTGCATGGTGCCATCTGCTACCATAGAAGCTAGGCTTCAGGGACAGGGCATTTGTAATGGCCCGCTCTGTTCCGTTCTGCCCCTCACTTGGGGGTCACTATGTTGCAGAGCACTCTGCCTCACGCTTGGGGCTAAGTGCTCTGGTCAAGAGAGATAGTGGGGATGGAGGGGCAAGAGACGAGAAGAATGGAGACAAACCAGAGTGTGTAGACAAGTCTGGTTACTCCTTTATTGCCCCCTCCTATTGGCACATATTGTCTCCTATTGTCTCTCATTGATTGTATTGACACTATTACAAGGAAATCCTGGGTATTTATAAGCACAAGCAGGAGAACACAGGTGAAGACATTATGCCACGTGCACCATGCAGCTGGGATCACTAAACAGCAAAACAAGCTATGTGGGATAAAGAAGATGTTTATCAGAGTGTGCTTCAGCTGTTGTAGGCTGTTGAAAAACAAGTCTCTCATCAGGGTATATGGCTCCAGATGGCTGCAAAGATGATAGCTGCTTTCTAGCCGATTTCTGCTAAAAGTCGGCTCCCCAACAGGCATTCAGGTCAGTTCCTGTTCAGATGCATCTAGGCCCTGTGCTAAAAATGTATGCTATCTTCAGCAATAAGGACTTACCTATTTGGTTTCTTCACAACAATAGAACTATGACTAAAACAATTTGTCTTTTGATATATATATATATATACATATATATACATATATATATATGTATATATATATATATACACACACATATATATGTATATATATGTATATATATATATTTTTTTTTTAGTTCTTTACATATTTTTTCCTATTAATCCTCTGTCAGATGTGTAACTGGCAAAGAGTCTCTCTCACTCTGTGTGCTTCTTCTTCACGTTGACTCATTCTTTCTTTCTTTCTTCTTTTTGGTTTTTTTGTTTTGTTTTGTTTTGTTTTTTTCGAGACAGGGTTTCTCTGTGTAGCCCTGGCTATTCTGGAACTCACTCTGTAGACCAGGCTGGCCTCAAACTCAGAAATCTGCCTGCCTCTGTCTCCCAAGTGCCGGGATTAAAGGCATGCGCCACCACCGCCCAGCGATTATTTCTTTAACTACACAGAAGCTTTTTTGTTTTCTGAAGCCCCACTTGTCAAAAGTTGGCCTTAGTTCTTGGGCAAATGGAATCCTAGTCAGAAAGTCTAGGTACCACCGTTGGACATGCTGTTTTCCCAGCACTGTCTGTTGAAGATGCTTCCTTTTGTTTTCCAGGCTACGTTTTTTTTTTTTTTTTTTGCATCTTTGCTAAATATTAAGTGCCTAGAGGTACATGTACTCATGTTTGGGTCTTCGATTTTGTTCCGTTGTCTGCATGTTGTTTTTGTTACTATGACTCTGTGATGTATCTTAAGATCTAGAATTAGAAAGATTAATCTAGATTAGAAAGATTCTTTCTAACATGATTCTTTTTGCTCAGGAATGTTTTGGCTATCAGGAATCTTTTGTGGTTCCGTATGAATTTTAGGATAGTTTTTTTTCGTTCTCTGAAGAATGAAATGAGGGCTTTGATTGGGATTGCATTGAATCTTTAAGTAGCTTTTGCTAAAACAGTCATTTTCCTAATGTTAATTCTTCCAATCCCTGAGTGTGGGATGTCTTTCCATTTTCTATTGTCTTTTTCTCTCTCTCTTCAGAGGGTCAAAGTTTTCATTTTCATGGTCCTTTGCTTCCTTAGTTGAATTTATTCCTAGATATTTTTTTTTTGAGGTCATTGTGAGTTGGAATTCACACGCCCATGATCTCCTTTGTATATGTTTGTTCTTGGTGAATAGACAAGCTATTGGTTTGTACAACTTGATTCTGTGTCCTGCTGCACTGCTGAGTTTATCTATCATTTCTAGTTTTCTGGCAGAATTTTTGGGATCTGTAATATATAGTATCATATCATCTACAAATAGGGATAGTTTGATTTTCCCCATATTTGTATCCCTTTAATTTCCTTCTCTTGCCTTATTGCTGTAGCTAGCACTTCAAGCACAATATTGAAAACGAGTGGGGAGAGTAGACGTCCCTGTCTCGTCCCTGACTTCAGTGGCATTGCTTCAACCTTTGCTCCATGTATGATGGCGTTGTCTGTGGGTCTCTCATGTATAGCTCTTATTATATTGAGGTATGATCCCTCTAGCCCTACAGTCTTTGGGACTTTTATTATGAAGGTATATTGGATCTTGTGAAAGGATTTTTTCTGCATCTGTTGAGATGATTGTATGTTTTTTTGTTGTTAAGTCTATTTATGTGGTTCGTTACATTTATTGGTTTATAAGTGTTTCAGGGATAAAGCCAGCTTGGTCATAGTGGGTAATCCTTTTGATGTCTGTCTGTACTCTGATTGCCAGTATTTTACTGAGCATTTTTGAGTCTGTGTTCATCAGGTAACATAGTTTTCTTTTTCTGCTGGGTTTCCTGGTTGTGGTGTTCCAGTGATACTGGCCTCATAGACTGAGCTTGGGAGCACTCATTAATGTCTCCATTTGTTCCAGTAGATTAAGAATTGGCCATTGATCTTTGAAAGTCTGGGCAAATACTGCTGTGAATTCATTTGGCCCTGGTGTTTTTTGTTTCATTTTGTGTTTTTGTTATTTTTTATTTATTTATTTTGTCTAAGAGGATTTTTATTATTATTTTGATCTCCTTGTTTGCTATGGGTCTGTTTAGATTGTTGAGGGTTTTTTGGTTTAATTTTAGTGGTTTGGCTGAATATAAAAATTCATCATTTTTTCTTCATGTTTTCAAAAATAGCTTAATGGTATGCAGGTTTCTAAAAATATTCCCTTGTGTTATTCTGAGTTTCTTTGGTCTCTGTTGTAAAATTTTCCATGTTTATTTCTGATTTTGTTAATTTAGGTCCTCTCTTTCTCTTTTTTGGCTAGTTGGGCCAAGGGCCTGCCTATCTGTTTATTGTCTCAAAAACAGCACTCTTACATTTGTTGGGTTGTTTGTATTGCCTGTTGTTATTGTTTCTGGTTCCTTGGTTGCTGCTCTGACTTTTTTTCTTCCCATTTAGTTGGGTTTGGATTTGGTTTGTTCTTGTTCTACATTTCTTAGTTGTATCTTTAAGTCATTTATTTATACGCTTTCTGATTTTTAATGCAGCCATTCATAGCTGTGCATTTCCCTCATGAGACACATTCACACCGTACCCGAGGCTTGGCTATGCTGTGTGTTCATTTTTATTTGGTTCTAGGAAAGTTTTTGTTTATTTTTGAATTTTTTTCTAAGGGTCATTGCTCATTCAGTAATGTGCTTTTTAATCTCCAAGAGTTTGTGCATTTACTAAAGATTTGTCTGCTGTCAATTTTAATTTTTGTTGCTTTGTAGTCAGATAGAATACAAGACGTGATTTCAATCTTTTTGAATTTTTAAAGATTTGTTTTGTGGTCCAACTTAGAAAAGTTTCCATGTACTACTACGTAGATTGTACATTCTTTGGTGTTTGATTAGAATGTTCTGTATCTGTTGAGTCCATTTGATGTATGATGTAGTTAATTCTGGTGTTTGGTTCAAAAGCTCATGGAGATGATGGGCCTGTGGGTTTTGAAATCGCCTACTAATATTGCCTTGCTATTAAACTGTGTCTTTAAATCCAGCAGCAGTAGTTGTTTTTTTGTTTGTTTTTATGAAATTGAGTGCCTCGGTGTTTGCTACAGAGGATAATAACATCTTTGTGCCTAACTGTCTCCTTGATTAGACTGGTGTGTCCCTCTTTGTCTCTTCTGACTAGTTTTAGTTTGAAGTTTACTCAGTCAGATTATAGTATAATCTCTCTGTGTCTATGAAATGTACTGGGCTATAGAATACCTATGCCACAGAGCTATTGGTGATAATTAAATTAATTAGCTATGTGAACTTCCTAACAATTCAACTGTCAGTATGCTTTCTGTACTAAGAAACATGCAAATTTGGCAGCATTTCCACTCTGAAGGGAGAATAGATAATGAAAAAGGGGTTTTGTTGTTGCTTTTGTTGGTTTTTTTTTTTTAGGCATCTGTAAATAAATTACTAAAACAGTTACAACTGAGAAACTTCTCAGCTTTCTGGACCTAAGAATGTAAGATTATAGATTAAAATCCATATGTCCCTAAATAGTCAAGTGGATTATTAAACATTAAAAACCTTTCTTACAGATACAAAACTGTAATGTTTTACTAGATAAATATACTACGCACACATCCTCTAAATAAATAACTATTTTTAAAGGAGAAAAAGTTGATGGCATTTAGGGACATTCTTTAGTAACATGAGACAGCAGTCCAAGGACATTATTAACAATTTTCATTCTGTGATAGGGATGTGAGGATTGACTATGGATAAAGGGCAGCTACTGCAGCTTGGTGCTTATCACCTTAATTACACCCTGATATGATTCAGCCCTGACTAATGAGACTACGAAATGTCAACTGAAGCTTCCCTGGGCACTGGTGAACCTTTGTTCCCTGGCAGCCTTTCTGTGTGAGGTCCTTTGTAGAAATCTGGAACAGTTCAAGTTCCTCCTTTAAAAGCCTAAACCATTCTATTGGCTCCTGTTTCTCAAGTGGGCAAACAAGAGCATTGCCTTAAGTATTGTGGTGAACATCAAATACAAAGAAGATGAAACCACCTAAAACCAAGTGCGGGCAAGTAAATGACCCCATGGGGCGTTTGCCGCTGTCCCTTCAATCCCAGCATACCATAGCCCTAGCTCTAAATCATGGCAACTTTCTTAGGAGAAGCTTAGCTTTTTATTAGAGCCCAATATATAGCAGAGTGCTGTCTGACTCTAGTGTGTACACAGTCAATAAGTTTAACTGCTCGTAGGCTAAACAAAATTCTTATATAATTTCCTTGCACTATTAGACCTGTCTGTCATGCTGCTCTGGTCTTCTGAAAAAGAATCTAAGCTTTGGGAGTCTGCAAACTTTCTTATTTACAGGCGCCGCTAGTGATTACAGTAGAATCCAGAAGATGCAGCAATCACTTGGGAAAAAAAATACATCACCCTAAGTTCTTCCTTCTTGAATATGAATAGGCTTCCCTGCTCAAAGGATGCCTTGTACAGTCCTTGGCAGGCAGCCCTGTTGTCTTGCTTATATTTCCTCAACTGAAATCATTTTACCCATCGCTGCAATAACCTTTGAAAGTTGCAGTGACTTATATAACAATATAATCCCTTTGGTTTCTCAAATGTTCTTCCTTCTGAACTGATACCAAAGGGAAAAGTTAATCATCAAGGGGAAAGACTTACATGGCATGTAAGTTTTTGTGCTTTTGTTTTGAGACTATGTAGCCACAGCTGGTCTAGAACTCTTTACATAGATGATATTGGCCTCAAACTCACAGAGATTACCTGTCTCTGCTTTCAGAGTTATGAAATTAAAGGTGTATACCACCATTTCTGGCTATATATATAATATTTATATTATTTCCCTCATATATATCTCCATATAAAGACCTTCTCAGATGCCTCATAAGGCCAAAAAAAGAATCTACAGACATATCCCCTGGACATAGGTATAAATAGATGTGTATCAATGACATAATAACAATAGCTCATTTGTTCCAGATAGCTCATTTACATGTTTCATTGTTTCCACAGTTACACAAGTTATATTCTTAACTTTGTTTTAAGCAACGGGAATTTTGAATCACTTATTTAAAGTCCAGAGAGCATAGTCAAAACTCTACTCAAGGCTGACCAAAGCTCCCCTACCTGACACTCCTAAGCCCTTTGCCACCTCATGGAGAATGACTGGTGAGCAACGGGGAGGAAAGTAATCATGGAAATAAGGTAGCTAAGATGTGACCATCTTAATAGCGTAGTCAGTGTCACGTGATGCCTCACACCTGCCCTAGAATCTGCTAATACATTGAACTCATTTCTGCTTACCTTTTGAAGAAGCATTTAAAAATCAATGCTATTTATCCAAATATCCCTTTAGCCATAGTCAATAGAGTAAGGTCAAGAGACTAAATTACAAAAGAATTCCACACAGAGCCACTTTGGGCATAAGCACGAATATAGAAAGTGTCTTTTACACCATGTTGGCATAGAGGTAACAAAATTGCTTTTTTCCCCCATGCCTACTCAATAAAAATGTATCTATCCTCTTGGGGGCTGAAAAGATGGCTCAGCCTTTAAGAGCACTGACTGCTCTTCCAGAGGACCTGAGTTCAATTCCCAGCAACTACATGGCCTCCAGTGCCCTCTTCTGGTGTGTCTGAAGACAGCTACAGTGTGCTCCCATACATAGAATAAATAAATAATTCTTGGAAAAGAAAACGTATGCTCTTTTAATGATCAGGATATGCAAACCTACAGCCAAACCACTTAATGCATATGGTTTTCTTCTTTGATGGTTTAAGGTAAAGGAAGAAGTTGGAGATGTTAGCATTCTGGTAAATAATGCTGGCGTCGTCTACACTGCAGATTTATTCGCTACTCAGGACCCTCAGATCGAAAAGACTTTCGAAGTCAATGTGCTTGCACACTTTTGGGTGAGTGTGATTCCTTTTACAAAACATTCCTTTTTGAAGACTCGAAGATTAAGTGCTCATTTCTACTGATGTGACTACAGTTTAGCAGCAATTGCACTCCCAAAATTAATAATGAGGTAAATCATTGTAAGTTTCAGTTATTGTGGGTATCTCAGTTCTTCTGACTTTTGGCATCAAGATCTCAGGCATCACAGGCTGGCCCTAAACTCAATATATAGCTGAAACTGGCTTTGAACTCCTGACCCTCCTGCCTCTGCTTTTAAAGTTCTGGGTTTGCAAGCATGCCTCACCATGCTAAACTAGATTTGATTCGAAACTAGATTTGCACACCTCTCTTTGATAATATAGATAATACAGAAAAGAAATAGAGACCACCTGAGTCATTGTCTATGATAGTGTAACAAGGGTGAGTGGGGCATGCTTTCAAATTCTCTTGAGACCCAGACCCATATTATTTCCTGGCCTCAAAAGCTTCAGACTTTATAATGGAACTCACCATTTAAGCACACTAGTTGTGGGGGTTAGAGAGATGGCTCAGCGGTTAAGAGCTCTGACTGCTCTTCCAAAGATCCTGAGTTCAATTCCCAGCAACCACATGGTGGCTCACAATCATCTGTAATGCGATCCGATGCCCTCTTCTGCTGTGTCTGAAGACAGTGACAGTGTATGCATTAAAATAAATCTTTAAAAAAAAAAAAGGACATTTACAAAACATTCCTTTTTATATGTTTCTGAAGATGCCACGTAGTTCCCAGAGAGCTAGTTTATAAAAGACCCCTTGGTATTTTCTTAGGTGTGAGCTTGGAGGGACTGGAGCTGTTGGAAATGCAGCTTGCTTTTACTCTGTTTTCCCCAAGCCATTGATACTTATCTTCCTCTGTTTGTGTTTGGTAACATATAGTGTGCTACCTCATTTATTTCTGTATGTCCCCAGCACACAGTGGGGACTCAATAAATGTATCATGTACAAATTAATTCATAGCCATTAGAAGATTGCTCTTCGTGGTATTTTGAGATCATGATCAAATTATTGTCTAGTCATTTAATATTAACTGTTACTTCTTGTACACTAGTGTATCGTTTCTATTCAGTATATAAAATGATTGAAGATATCAATGGTAAGAGGTAACTGGTTAGGGAGATAAGTAGTTAGCAATTTAAATAAGATGCGTTCTTAACGCTTTTGGTGTGTTTTGCAGTTTTTCCCGTGTGACATGCTGTCTATTTGTCTTAAGCTAGTCTTGGTAATCGGAGGTTTTCATTTGTGTCAGGAACAATGTAAGGAAAGTATGGCTTTGTTTTAAAGTATTCTCCATGAGCTGTGAACCAGAAATAATACATGGTTTCTTTTTAATAAAAATTATTTCTAGACCACCAAGGCATTTCTCCCAGCGATGATGAAGAATAACCATGGCCATATTGTCACTGTGGCATCCGCAGCAGGGCACACCGTTGTTCCCTTCTTGCTGGCTTATTGGTGCGTGAGTACTTTTCCTTCAATGACTCTAACACTTACCTTGTGTGTTTTTATGTCTCATTAGTTTAATTTATGTCTTTGTAAACTTTTATATAAGGTGCACAGATATCTTACATAAAGATAAACTATCTACCTTTATACATGTCTGCATATTTACACACGGCTATAGTTACATTTACAGACACATACATGATCTGAGTTTGGATGCTTAATTTTTCTTATCCTAGCTAGCGAGGACTATCTTTGTCATAATCATATACTTGAAGTTGCCAAAATAGGAAGAGCTCCACAAAGTCTTGGGATTAACAGTATCATCAACTCTTAAGCCCTCTTTCAGTTCACTTCAAGGGCTATTTAGAAGTCTCCCGAGGAACTACGAGTAGGACAATCACTTAAAATATTTCCCGGGAGCCGGGCAGCGGTGGCACACGCCTTTAATCCCAGCACTTGGGAGGCAGAGGCAGGTGGATTTCTGAGTTAGAGGCCAGCCTGGTCTACAAAGTGAGTTCCAGGACAGCCAGGGCTACACAGAGAAAACCTGTCTCGAAAAACAAAAAACAAAACAAAACAAAACAAAACAAAAAAACAAAAAAATTCCCGGGAGCTAGAGAGATGGCTCAGAGGTTAAGGACACTGCTCTTCCAGAAGTCCAGAAACCACATGGTGGCTCATAACCATCTGTAATGAGATCTGGTGCCCTCTTCTGGCATGCAGGCATGCATGCAAGCAAATGCTGTATACATAATAAATAAATTAAACAAAAATTCCCATGCCTTCCAGCCATAAGGAAACACAACAGTAATGTTTTTACATAATGAAGATGGCAGTAAAATAGCTTATAAAGAGTCACAGCCTTTTCCAATGACAGAGTCTGAGACAGCTGTGAGCACAGAGCAGTGGGTACACCTCCGTCCAAGCTCTGTGGTGTCCATGCCATGCAGAATGCCCATTGTAGCTCCCAGCTGTCGGCCGTATCAGTGAGCCTTACCTATCACAACTGTCTTCACTGGTTTGGTTTTGCTTAGAGTTTGCTCAGTGCTAGAGTTTTCACAGAGATACTATGATTTCTCCCAGCAGAAACCCTTCTCTTCAGCTGTTGTGGACAAGTAGGCACCTGAGCCTAGATGCTTCTAAGCAAACACAGTACTTTCTTTTTCTTCTTTGTGCCCCCTCCCTCTTTCCTCCTCTATCCCTCCCTCTCTCCATCCCTCCCTTCATTCCTCCCTCTTTTTTATTTTGGAGTTTTTTGGTTTTTTTTTTGTTTGTTTGTTTGTTTGTTTTGTTTTGTTTTTGAAACAGGGAATCCTGTAGCCAAGCCAGGGATGATCTTGAACTTCTGATGCCTTTGTTTTTACCTCCCAAGGCCTTGCAGGTGTGTCAATGTGCCTGGTCTACACAGAGCTGAGGACTGCACCCAGGGCCTTGGGTATGCTTGGTGGGCGCTCTACACTGAGCTGCATCCTGACCTTGACACTTCCTTTTAATCGTAAAGCTTTTTAAAAGCATAACACACATTTATAACAATGAAAATTGCTTCAAAGTAGATGCATGGATTAAAAAGAAAAAGACATTACCCCAGGAACCCTCTTCTGGATTTCCTTAGTTACCACTCAAAGGTAACCACATACTGGCTTGTAACTTAGTTACCACTCAGAGGTAAC
>JANHMN010000006.1:94516775-94530854 GCA_030674055.1 Rhabdomys pumilio
CATATTAATAATATATGCCAGCATCGTTTTCAGTTCCCGTGACATACTCGATTATTGAGACTTTTACACAATTCTCTCAGTTAATAGGAATACAAACCTCCAGACCCAGGAAGAGTGCAGAGTGAATCTCTGGCTGGCTTCTTCCCTCTCTTGGTAAGGATTAGCCACCAGCGGTCAACTGACCTCTTTAAACTTCAAGTTCAAACAGACCATCATTTCCCCCAAAGCAGCTTCACACAAGCAAGTTCTAGGCTCCGCCTGGTTCTAGACCAACTTGGATCCAATCATTGTATAGATCTGTTTGCTTGATGACTGTGCTGTGACCAGAGCAAAGGGGTCTGAATGCCGCCTGTCACAGCCACTTTAAATGTTCTCAACTATTTACTTTCATGAGCTTTCCCCCAACATTAATCTTTGGAAGCCCAGTTGGTGGTTTCTTGGGGTAAACACTTGCACAAGGCTCTCAATCAAAGAGTAGGGCATGGTGAATTTGACTCAGCTTTAATGAACTTCATGCTCTTGTCAAACTGCCTTCCAGAAAAGCCCAGTTGTCACTTGTGCTTTGGAAAACAGAAAGCTGTAGTTAGTTTTAGTTTTTTGCTTTGTTTTATCTCACTTTAAAAAAAAACAAAAAACTCAGAACCAGACTTTAAAAGGTTGCTAGCCTCAGTTCTATATGACGAAATCTGCCTGTAGGTTGAAAGACAAACTGAGAAAATAGGAATTTTCGTGTTACTTGACCATTACATACTAGAGGAAAATGCTACTGTGTATGTTAAGGAATGAGCATGTGTTTGTGTCTGTCTGTCTGTTGGCATTTTATCTTGTGGGTTTTCTTTTTTTTTTTTTAATATATATATATTTTTTATTGGATATTTTATTTACATTTCAGATGCCAATCCCTTTCCCCATTTCCCTTCCCCAGAAAACCCCTATCCCGTGCCCCCCTTCCCATTTGGCTTTTATACAATTTTTTAAATGTTAATCAAGGGCTTTGTAAGTATGGTAATGCTCAATCAGAAGTGTAACCTAATACCCAACCTAGCTATGTAAACTATCTTTGACTAGTGGAGACACATGAACTTCTGCCTCCATGCCCCCTCTTTCTTTCTCTCTCTTTTTCTCTCTCATTAACGAGCTTCTCATCTACTTCATCTTCTCCTCTCCTTACTCCATCTTTTCCTCTCGGTGCTCCTTTCCCCTTAGCTCCTCCTACATATTACCCTTCCTGTTAAAATAAAGCTTTTCTCTCAGAATACAATTAGAGCATAATTATTCCTATTTGTACCAGTGAGGTACAAGATAGTCTTAATACCCAGTCCATCCTTTTGTTGACTAGCCAGAACCTCTACCATCTCTCCTGACTAGAACACTTAGTTTTGAACCTGGCTTTTTCTTGGCTTTAGAATGAATGTCAGCTGAGAACCCTCCACTCAGATCTTTTCTCTCAAGGTAAATAGCCTGGATTGGCTATGAGTCTATAGGTCTTCAATGCCATCAGAAATCCAGAATGATTAAATTAACTGAATTTATGGGAAGCAATAAGCATAGCTTCTAAAACTTAGCCAATTTATAGAGACCGCTGAACACCTGGACAACCCCTATACTACTGAACGTTGGAGCATCAAATCTTCAGCCTTCTGGCCCAAACTCATCTGACAGACTTTAGTGCTGCAGAATTATTAAGGGCTGGTTACTCTGTCTAGGCAGATATAATCAGTCGACTATTCTGCAAGTGTGTCCTTTTCTGTAGATGGAGAGAGGCAATTCTTGCCTGGTGGCTGTCTCACCACAACTGGAGTAACTCCAATGATGCTTAATTTCTTCTTAGAATCCAAGACAGGAAGCTGTCAGGAGCAGACAGGTCTCTAATCAAAATGAACATTAATATAGAAATATTTGTGACGTCAATTCTATGGATTTCTGACGTTTTGAAATCCAACTATCCATGTAAGGTAACCTGGACTGCTGTCTGTTATCTCCTCTCAGCTATTTCTAAATGAAATATAGAAAGCACCCTAACAATAAACTCAAAGTCATGAATTTGCTATAGTCCCTTAACTCACAGGCTAATCATTCCAAGTCAGTTAAAAAAGTTAAAGAAGGACTGGGTCTAAGTCTTGTATTTCTATTGTATTTCTATTCTCTGCTTCTATTTCTTTAGGGGTTATAGGGCTGTTTAGATGGTTTATCTGCTCCTCGTTTAACTTTGGTACCTGGTATCTATCTAGAAAGCTGTCCATTTCATCCAGATTTTCCAATTTTGTTGAGTATAGGCCTTTGTAATAGGATCTAATGATTTTTTTAATTTCCTCTGTTTCTGTTGTTATGTCTCCCTTTTCAGTTCTAATTTTATTGATTTGAGTGCTGTCGCTGCGCCCTTTGGTTAGTCTGGCTAAGGGTTTGTCTATCTTGTTGATTTTCTCAAAGAACCAACTCCTGGTTTTGTTGATATTTTGTATAGTTCTTTTTGTTTCAACTTGGTTGATTTAGGCCCTGAGTTTGATTATTTCCTGCCATCTACTCCTCTTGGGTATATTAGCTTCTTTTTGTTCTAACCCTTTCAGGTGTGCTGTCAAGTTGTTAATGTACGCTCTTTCCATTTTCTTTTTGTGGGCACTTAGAGCTATGATTTTTCCTCTCAGTACTGCTTTCATGGAGTCCCACAAATTTTGATATGAAGTGTCCTCATTTTCATTTAAATCTAAAAAGTCTTTAATTTCTTTCTTTATTTCTTCCTTGACCACGTTATCATTGAGTAGAGCATTGTTCAGTTTCCACGTGTATGTGGGCTTTCCATTGTTTTTGTCCATGTCAAAGACGAGTCTTAGTCCATGGTGGTCTGATAGGGTACAAGGGATTATTTCAGTCTTTTTGTATCTGTTGAGACCTGTTTTGTGACCAATTATATGGTCTATTTTGGAGAAGGTACCATGAGGTGCTGAGAAAAAGGTATATTCTTTTGTTTTAGGATGAAATGTTCTATAGATGTCAGTTAAGTCCAATTGGTTCATAACTTCTGTTAATTTCATTGTGTCTCGATTTAGTTTCTGTTTTCATGATCTGTCCATAGCTGAGAGTGGGGTGTTGAAATCTCCCACTATTATTGTGTGGGGTGTAATGTATGCTTTAAGTTTTAGTAAAGTTTCTTTTATATATGTGGGTGCCCTTGCGTTTGGAGCATAGATGTTCAGAATTGCAAGCTCCTCTTGGTACACTTTTCCTTTGATGAATATGAAGTGTCCTTCTTTATCTTTTTTGATTACTATTGGTTGAAAATTGATTTTATTTGATATTAGAATGGCTACTCCAGCTTGTTTCTTGGGACCATTTGCTTGTAAGATTGTATTCCATCCTTTTACTCTGAAGTAGTGTTTGTCTTTTTCACAGAGGTGCGTTTCCTGTATGCAGCAAAATTCTGGGTTGTGTTTATGTATCCAGTCTGATAGTCTATGTCTTTTTATTGGAGAGTTGAGTCCATTGATATTAAGAGATATTAAGGAATAATGAATGTTGTTTCCTGTTATTTTTGTTATTATTGGCGTTGGAGTTATGTTTGTGTAGGGGTCTTCTTTTAGGGTTGTTGGAAGATTACTTTCTTGATTTTTCTAGGTTGTAGTTTCCCTCCTTGTGTTGGAGTTTTCCCCCAATTATCCTTTGGAGTGCTGGATTTGTGTTAAGATATTGTGCAAATTTGATTTTATCATGGAATATTTTGGTTTCTCCATCAATATTGATTGAAAGTTTTGCTGGGTATAGTAATCTGGGCTGGCATTTGTGTTCTCTTAGGGTCTGTATGATATCCGTCCAGGATCTTCTGGCTTTTATAGTCTCTGGTGAGAAGTCTGGTGTAATTCTTATAGGTCGTCCTTTATATGTTACTTTACCTTTTTCCCTTACCACTTTTAGTATTTTTTTCTCTGTTTTGTACATTTGATGTTTTGATTATTATGTGACAGGAGGTATTTCTCTTCTGGTCTAAAGTATTTGGAGTTCTGTAGACTTCTTGTATATTTATGGACATCTCTTTCTGTAGGTTAGGAAAGTTTTCCTCTATAATTTTGTTGAAGATATTTACTGGCCCTTTAAGTTGGGAGTCTTCCCCCTCCTCTATACCTATTACCCTTAGGTGTGGCCTTCTCATTGTGTCCTGGATCTCCTGTATGTTTTGGGTTAGTAGCTTTTTGCATTTTGCATTTTCTTTGACAGTAGTGTCAATGTTTTCCATGGTATCTTCTGCACATGAGATTCTCTCTTCTATCTCTTGTATTCTGTTGGTGATACTTGTGTCTATGACTCCTGATCCTTTTTTTTTTTAGGTTTTCTATCTCCAGGGTAGTCTCCCTTTGTGATTTCTTTATTGTTTTTACTTCTGTTTTTAAATCTTGGGAGGTTTTGTTTGATTCCTTCTGCTGTTTGGTTATTTTTATTTCCAATTCCCTAAGGGATTTTTGTGTTTCCTCTTTAAGGGCTTCTATCTGTCTGCTTGTGTTCTCCTTAATTTCTTTGAGAGTGTTATTTATGTCCTTCTTAAAGTCCTCTAGCATCATCCTGAGAAGAGATTTTAACTCTGAGACCTGCTTTTCTGGTGTGATGGGGTCTTCAGGGCTTGCTATAATGGGGGAACTGGGTTCTGATGTTTCCATGTAACTTTGGATTCTGTTGCTTACATTCTTGCGCTTGCCTTTTGCCATTTGGTTAACTCTAGTGCTCCCTGTACTTTCTGTCTCTGATTGAGGCCTCCCTTTCCAGTTATCTTGCTTGTTTCTGGTCTTCTTGGGGTCCCAATATCTCAGTGATCTTCTCTAGCTGTTCTGAGTACGATGATAGCTCTAGGATGACTCAGAATATGGTGTCTCTTAAGTAGCAGGCCAGCTAGGTGTCCACTGTTCTGGGTGTAATGTCTCTTCTAGGATGTCTCAGGCTAATGAGTGCCGTGGCTCCTCTATTATGTCTCGTGATATGTTGTCTGTCGCTCTGAGTTACTTTGGTCCTCTGCCACTCTGGGTTCAGTGGATCCTCTACTGCTCTGGGTTCCTTGCACCCTCTAGGGTTGGTCAGGAGGGATCCGGTGTCCCTAGAAACAGACAGGTGTCTGCTTCGGGCCTCAGATCCGGGAGAGAGGCAGAAGGGGTGTGCTATTCCACAGGGGCGGGGTTTGGGGTTCTGCTGGAATCTGAGCACTCCCTGCACTCAGCTCTGGGCCTAGGGCAGTGAGTGGGTCTTTTTACCCACTGCTCTGTGTTCCCTGCACCCTCTAGGGTGGGTCAGGAGGAATTCGGTGTCCCCAGGAACAAACTTGGCAGGGGTCTGCGTCCGGCCTCAGATCCGGGAGAGGTGCAGAAGAGGTGTGCTATTCTGCAGGGGCAGAGTTTGGGGGTCTGCTGGAATCTGAGCACTCCCGGCACCCAGCTCTGGGCGTAGGGCAGTGAGCAGGTCTTCTTACCTACTGCTCTGGGTTCCTTGCACCCTCTAGGGTGGGTCAGGAGGGATCCGGTGCCCCCAGAAGCAGACCATGCGGGTGTCTGCTTCAGGCCTCCTCTTGTGGGTTTTCTTCTAGTTTCCTTTAGACTTTTTCTATTAGAGCAAACCTTTTATTTGTTCTTTAAGGTTTCATTATTTTTCACTTATTTTTGTGTTTTGTTTTGTTTTGTTTTGTTTTGTTTTGTTTTGTGGCACTGAGGATCAAACCCAGTGCCTCCCCATGTCAGGCCAGCACCCTGCACTAAGTGATGCCCCAGGCCCAGGCCCAAATTGCCATACTTTAACCTTTATACTTATTAATGTGCTGTGGATTTTCTGCAGCCTGTCCTTTACTTACTACTCTGGTCAGGAGCCTATCACCTTTAGATTGTAGAACATTCTGGTCTGATATATTGATTACATTTTTTTGTAGCTTTTTTTTTCAATAACATTTTTTCATTCACTTTACATCCCAATCACAGCTTCCCCCCTCCAAGTCCCACCCTTACAAATTCCTTTCCCTACTGCTACCTCCCCTTCTCAGAAAAGAAAAAGACCCCCCACCCAAGTACCACCTCACCCTGGGGCATCCAGTCCCAGCAGGACTAGGCCTCTTCTGCTGCAGTCTAATCAGGCAGTCCAGGTAGGGGAAGAGGATCCAATGGCAGGCAAACGAGTCAGAGACAGACCCCCACCTCCATCTCCCACCTCTCACTTCAGTTGTTAGGGCCTCACATGAAGACCAAGCTGCACATCTACAGTTGTGTAGGGGCCTAGGTCCAGCCCCCGCATGCTCCTTGGTTGGTGGTTCAGTCCCTGTGAGCCCCCATGGGCCCTGGTTAGTTGAGGCTATAGGTACTCTTGTGGCTCTGGCTCACTGAATTCTATCCCCCACTCTTCCACAAGACTCCCCAAGTTCCACCTGATGTTTGGGTCTCTGTACCTGTTTCTATCAGCTGCTGAATGAAGCATCTCAGGAGACAGTTATGCTAGGCTCCTATATGCAAACATAGCAGAATATCTTATATGGGATACGTCTCAAGTCAGGGCAGCTACTGTTGATTAAGACTTTTTAAGAACTTTTAAAGGTATGTTGTTTTTATTTCCTGTGTATGAGTATTTACCTCCCTGTATGTAAGTGTGTCACCTGTGTGCCTGGTGCCTGTGGGGATCAGAAGAGGGCATTTAGATCCCTTGCAACTGGAGTTACAGACAATTGTGAACAGCCAGGTGGGTGCTGAGAACCGAACCCCAGTCCTCTACAAGAACAGCAAGTGTTCTTAACCACTGAGCCACCTCTCCAGCCACTATTGCTCCTGTTAAAGTTTGGTTCTACCAAACTTTACTTTGCATCTTAAACCCTGGTTCCTGTTTCAGTAACAACACTCATAATAAAAATACCTACATCATGAAGCCATTGCGAGGTTTAAATAAAAGTAAAACATCTAATTAACCTTGAGCAGGTTCTGTCCTATATCAGTTAATTTTTCATTTGTGATGTTTTTCAGTATACAGAAGCTTTCTACCTTATTTTTGAAACCAACAATATTTCATTTACATCTTCAATATATTTCTAAGCTTAAAAAAATGAAAAAGAGCAGGGTGGGGCACATACCTTTAATCCAGGCACTTGGGAGGCAGAAGCAGGAAGGTCTCTGCCCTACAGAGTGAGTTTCAGACAGCCAGGCTACACAGAGAAACTCTGCCTCAAAGAAACACATTTATATATTAAAAAAGAAAACTTTCTACAACTTTCTGTTTTTCAGAGTGCAACTTAATTGGCAAGAATATATAGATACTTTACCTAATTTCCAATTCATAAAGATTTAGAAGCATAAGACTATCTGGTAATTAATATCATTGGACTATACACTCAAGTGACAGATTTTATGTTACATGTATCTTATGATGTTTTTTAAAATTAGTAATATAAGATACCAACAAATGACTAAATTATATACCTTGAATGAATGAATTGAGTGCTATATGACTTAATATTTCAATAAAGCTCTTTTAAAATTTAGCTACCTCAAAAAATAAAGTCTATTTAGAGTAGTTTCAGAATACTTCCAAGTGAAGATGCTTTTGTAAGAATTGTTTTGCACTCAGGGGCAGTGGTGGTGCACACCTTTAATCCCAGCACTTGGGAGGCAGAGGCAGGCAGATTTTTGAGTTTGAGGCCAGCCTGGTCTACAGAGTGAGTTCCAGGATAGCCAGGGCTAACACAGAGAACCCCTGTCTCTCGAAAAACATTAAAAAAAAAAAAAAGAATTGTTTTGCACTGTGATTCATTTATGACAAATATTTACTGAGTGCCTATTAAGCGGCAAGGCGTAGGCAAGACCATGGAAACTCATTTGTGACCAGGATAGTCATGGAGATTATAGTAAAAGTGTAAGCCAAGAGCCTGGGATGGATGAGTCAGTAAAGTGCTGGGCTGGCCACACAAACATAGGAGCTGAGTTCAGGTCCTCCCAAACACAGCAACATATGCCTATAATTCAGCTTTCTAGTGGCAGAGAAAGAAGCATCCCTGCAGCTTGCTGGCCAGGCAGTGTAGCCAGTGGGCAAGCTTCAGGTTCAGTGAGAGACCCTGTCTCCAAAAATAAAGTGACGTACATTAATGGAAAACACCCATCGTAGAATCTTGCCTTTACCCAAATACATACACACTACACCCCCACCACACACAGGCACACGCATGCATTACAAATCTGAGATATGTGTCCAAGAAAACTTAAGAGTATTATATAATGGGGGGGGGGGGGAGTGGTAAGAAATGGCTCTGAGGAACTAAGCTATGACTTAAAGAAGAATGGATGTGTACAGAAGAACTTCCCCCTGAATTCCACGACCATTTTAGACTAAATAACAGACAACAGTGACAACGGATTTTTCTGGAAACAGCAACAGTCAAAGTAAACACTCCACAGGGTTCTTGTCTTCTCTTCAGTGCACTGAAATCCTCCTGGTTAGGGACGCAACAGATAGGAAATGCTCTGTGTCACGTGCCTGAGGCTTTTGCGTGCTTAAGAATTAAGCTCTGACCCACTAGATCTACACCAGGCCTGTGACTGGGGCGCCCCTGCTGCTGGTCAGAGGGGCTCACCTAATGGCAGCACTCTACTATTCTTGAATTCTCTTGTGAACTCCTTCCTTTCAGTTCCAGCAAATTTGCTGCTGTTGGCTTCCACAGAGCCTTGACTGATGAGCTGGCTGCCTTGGGACGGACAGGAGTGCGAACATCATGCCTCTGCCCTAACTTCATCAACACCGGCTTCATCAAGAACCCAAGCACCAAGTAAGCTGGGGCGGGGAGAGACCAGGGTAAGCTGGGAGCGCAGGTGCTTGCTGGAGATTTCACTCGTGGACTTCCTAAACAGATTAATCCCTGAAACACCTGATACCTGATGCCATTCACCTTGCGTTCAGTTTGTGATGCTTGTGGGAAAAGAGGTGGGGAAACAAAGAGAGAAAGATGGGAGGTCACGGCTATGGTCAAGTCACATGCAGACTTGAATGGCGCCTGGGAACTGGTTAATCTTTCCTTTGTTTCTTCAATCCTGAACCAGCTGGATTTCAGACTCACGTACACATTCTTGTCTCCTGGAGTTCTTGGGACAAATGCTGGGCTCCTGAACCCCAGAGATGACTTACATTGCTTGGTTGAGGTAGAGTAGTGGTGAGGGGGGCGCCTGGATCCCTGGTCAAAAGCCACATGGGTGATTCCGGTGATGCGGTGTGGCTGGCTGTCCCTCCATACTGCCGCTCCAGAAGCCAGGCGCCAGCTTACAGTTTACCACAGGGCAGGGGGCATCTTAAGACTTCATCAGCTCCTCGCTGCTTTACCTTTTAATCACTGCCAACTCCATAGGTGGAGAGTCTTTGTATGTATAGTAATCCTAGCTCACACAACTGCTTGGAGGCTTGTCTGTCTCATGGTATCTGCTTACCTGTCTAGGGAGTTTCAGAATTTTAAAGTGAATATCTAATAGCCCTTCCTGTATTTGAGACCCTTTTACATGTCCCATTGGCTGCATATAGTTTTCCCAAGTGCCCCCACGCCCATGGTCTTTAGGTTCCATGAAGAATTAAAAAGATCTCTCTCGTGCCACACTTAATCTGCCCATATCAGTTAAGACCAAACTTAACATTTGAATACAGTGTGTACAGAATCTATAGCCATTGTAAAGATAAAAATATCATGACTTAAGCCATGAACCATCCTAAGTCCATCTGTAGTTATAAATTTTTCTCTTTAGTTTTTCCATTGTGTGTAGTCATTGTACATGATATTATGTTAAATAAGGACATTTTCTTTCTTATTTTATTTTTAACCTAGAAACTTCTGTTTTAGTTCTTTAATTAATCATTTTGAAACCACTAAGTTTTTACAAAGCGATATGCAAGTAATAGTGAGCTAGTAACATTTTATAAAGATTCATACACTTCTCCAGTCACACGAGTAGCAGATTGCCACAACGTTAGAGACGGTGCTTCACAATGTAGTTAGGAGTTAATAAGGAAACCTTGCATTGATTGTCAGTCAATAGAAGTCGCTCACTGGCATCCAGCACAGAAAATCAAAGAACCTTCCTGTCTTCTGGGTGCTAAGAAAATTGTGTGCGATGCTAAGAACCTTGAAGTTATATATTTACAGGGAAATGGTTGATAAAAAGAAGTAGCATCGAGTCAAATCAACTAGGTTTCCTAAAACCACAGCTCTGATGTCTGCCTCACACTGAGAGAATTTGTGATGTTGGTAATAAATATAGACACATTTCTATAGGATATTAAAAAATACACAAGAATAGTGTATTCATTTTTACTACTTGAATTTGTAAAAGACACTTTACATTTTCTGTTTGTCTCTCTGTCTCTGTGTCTTTGACTTCTGTCTCTGTCTCTCTGTCTATCTCTGTGTCTCTGTTTCTGTGTGTGCCTCTGTCTCTCTGTGTCTCTGTCTGTTTCTGTCTCTGTCTCTGTCTCTGTCTCTGTCTCCTTATCCTGACTTTTTATAGTTTTCCTGGGTGCCAGGGATGGAACTCACATCACCATATCTGCACAGCAAGTCTTTCACTACCTGTGCCATCTCTCTGGCCCTTGCTTGTACTTTTGTGTCTTATGCACATACACAATTTTATGTATCTATCTGCATCCTGGGAATCACAGATGAGTGAAAGCATATTTGTCTTTCTGAGACTGGCTCAATTCACACGATTATCTCCAGCTGTGTCCATTTCCCTGTAAACATCGGAACTTGGTCTTTACGGCTGAGAAAATTTCAGTGTGTGTATACCACACTTTCGTTACCCATCCTCCATTGCTGGACACCTGGGTTGGTTCCACCGCTTAGTTCCAGCGAGTAGAGCTGCAGTAAACGTTACTGTCTCTATGACGTGTCATCCGAGGAATGGCCTAGCTGGGCCTTATGGTTTATCACCATGCCAATTGCCCTCTTGTTTACATTGTCACCAGCGCCTGTGTGAGGAAAGGCAGCAGGGCTTGAATTTGTGTTCTGAATGACGGACATGTCCTCACCTGAGCTCTGAGTTGCTTTTCAAATTCAGGCAATCTGACTGGGAGAGGCGCAACCTCAGTGTCACGTGTGTGCATCTCTGGTGGCTGCTGAAACGGAGCATTTTTTTTTTTTTTCATGTTTGTTGGCCATTTGATTTCTATCTTTTGAGAAATATCCCTTCTTTAACCTGTTTATTGAATGGGTTTTGGTATCTTGAAATTTAGGGTTTTTTAGTTCTTTGTACACTCTGGACATGAATCGTCTGTCAAATGTACAGCAAGCTAGGATTCTGCCCCGTTCCGCAGCCATCATCTGTCTTTACTTGGTTGGTAACTTTTCTGTGCAGAACTTTTTAGTGTCACGAGACCTCACCCCAAAAGAATCTATGTTAAGCTACAACTTTGTTAGAAAAAGAAAAGTAAGACTAAACCTAGGTCTTCTTAGCATCACCCATGGTCCCAGCACTCTCTCTGGAGGCTAAAAGTCACACCAGCATAGGCAACAAAGACCCGACTCCAACAACGACAAAAGAAGCACACAACAAGCCAGAAAGCAATCAATCTGTTCAGAAAGCCGGTTCTTTACTCCGATATTAACTCGAAAGCCCTAACTTGACCCTGAAAAAGTCTGGGCTTGGGGAGCAGCCTTGCTCATTAAACCCAAGAGCAGGCATGCCAAATACCCCTTGACGCTTCCTCTCTATCTCAGGATTTAGATTCTGAAATAACATACTGGCATTCTGTTTTTTTTAAAATAATAATAATAAACAGGTTATCTTTCAGTTGTTAAAACCAGATACCACATTTTAAAGCTATTGCTGTTTTGACCGTGCCCCAGGACATGGCTGGACAAGGCAAGAGTGCCCTCTGCTGGCACAACTATATCCATTGGAGAAATAGTTAAAAGACTAACAGCATGTACCCCAACTGAGCACTAAACAGTCTTTTTCTGATATCTAGAGCACTGGGGAAGATGCTGTCTAGTTGTCTGGTAGATGGGACATCTGAGGCTTAGAGTTAATCTCCATGAGGAGCAGAACGGAATCTCAGACCCAGTTACACAGAGCCAAATTTCTTGCCGAAGAAAGTGGAACAGCTTCTAAGTGGCAGAATTTGAAATGCTGTGTCCCAGGTTAGTGTTGGTGTTTAAATCCACTCTTAAGGGCATGCATATGTCGTTTATCACATGTGTTCATACATGTAACACACTGTAAAGAAACAGGCTTTCCAAAAAGGCAAGAGTTCCCTGTAGCCTGAACTTATGGGGATTAAGTATTGTCATGCATCCTAATTAAGTTCTTGAGAACTAAGAATTATTTTTATTAAATAAACTTGGATAGTGATAGAGTTATTTCTAAACATTCAACTGCTAAATGCCAAAAGTGGCCACAGGTACTTTATAATTGCCTCTATTCTCTGGTCTGATGCTGCATGCTGGCTTTGATCCTCCAGCCACGATTTGATAATCTGTCTCTGTCCCTGTCCCTGTCCCTGTCCCTGTCCTGCCCCTGCCCCTGCCCCTGCCCCCCTCCTCTCTCTCTCTCTCTCTCTCTCTCTCTCTCTCTCTCTCTGTTTCTGTGTCTCTTTGTCTCTCTCTCTCTCTTTTCTTCCCTTCCTCCTTCCCTCCCTCCCTCCCCCTTTCCTTCTCCTTCTCCCTCTCATTTCATACAGTCAAAGCTGGACTCAAGCTCTCTATAAAGTGAAGATGACATGAACCTCTGACCCTCCTGCCTATCCAGTCTTCCAGTTTCTTCTGCTCCTAATTCCTATAACAACTCTGCATCTGCTCATCTTTCTGTCACTCTGAGAAAACACTGGTGATAATCACTGTACACAGAGGAAACATTTATTTTTGTCCACAGTTTTGGAGATTCGTGCCTGTGATTGGTTGGCTTCCAGTTTTCCAGCACGTAGCTAGGTTAACACTTCAAGGCAGCAGCTGGTAAACCAGGTGCGGTGCCTCAGGCCTCTAATTTTAGTGCACACTAAGCTCACTCATCATCACAAATTAAAGACCATCTTGGGCCTAAATACTGAGACCCAACACAAAACAAAACAGGAAGGAAGCTTCCTTGTCATCTGTTCTTGGAAGAATTTTAAAAAAATTCCTGTCAGTTCTCCTTTTCACATTAAAAAAGAAGAAGCTGGGCATGGTAGCTAGGATTTCCAGTTCAGATGGAACTATGTAGAGAGGTCTGGGCCAGCCTGGGGCACACAGTCAGACCTGACTATCTTAAACGAGCAGTCTTGAGTGCTGATTGAATTTCTTATTAAAGACCTACTCCATTTTTCAGTTTCCTCTTGAGTCAGTTTTAGTGGCTGCCATTTCTTTGGTCTGTGCATCTCACATGGACTCTGTCACAGGGCTGTTCATGGTGCTCCCACAATCTTTATTCTGTGAGATCCTAGTGATGTTCTTGTTTTAATTCCTGCTTTCATATTCTGTGTATTCTATTTCCCTTGGTCATCTTAGCTTAAACATTACTTTTGTGGTTCTTTTCAGAGAATCAGAGTTGGCTTCCTGGGTTCTCTGCTGTTTCCCGTCTCTGTCCATTTGCCTATAATTAAGTCTTTACTGTCTCTCAGTTGCTCTGCTTTGTGTTTGGTTCATTATGACTTGTAGCTTCTTTCTTAATGTTTCTCTTACTTTGATGTTATAATGTAATTATATCATGTCCTCCTTTCTCTTCCCTCTCTGCAAACCCTCACCATGTAATCCTCCCACCTTCAAATTTGTGGCCTCCTTTTCCTTGTTAATGTAGTTAATGTAGGTGTGTGTGTGTGTGTGTGTGTGTGGTGTGGTGTGTATGTGTGTGTAGTGTGTGTGTGGTGTGTGGTGTGGTGTGTATGTGTGTGTAGTGTGTGTGGTGTGTGTGTGTGGTGTGTGTGTGTGTGGTGTGTGTGTGTGGTGTGTGGTGTGTGTGTATGTGTGTGTGTGTGGTGTGTGTGTGTGTGTGTGTGGGGGTGTGGTGTGTGGTGTGTGTGTGATGTGTGGTGTGTGGTGTGTGGTGTGTGGTGTGTGGTGTGTAGTGTGTGGTGTGTGTGTGGTGTGTGTGTGTGGTGTGTGTGTGGTGTGTGTGTGGTGTGTGTGTGGTG
>JANHMN010000006.1:94530864-94547777 GCA_030674055.1 Rhabdomys pumilio
GTGGTGTGTGTGTGGTGTGTGTGTGGTGTGTGTGTGGTGTGTGTGTGTCTTTTAATATATAAATACAATCTGCTCAGTCTGTATGATGTCACTTGATTTCAGGGCTGACCATTGGTGTTGGATAACCACTTGGTGTGCTCTTCCTTAGAAGACGATTTCTCCTGCTCTCAGTTTTCCTCAGTTACCTGTAGTTCTTTGTCTAAGGTTGAGGGGCTCATGAGCTTCCCCACCCCCCACAGTAGCATGTCTATTGTCGTCCTTGTAAAGCTCACGTTTAAGCAGTCCTGTTAGTGAGACTTTATGGTGTAGCCTCTGACGATTCTAGAAGGCACAGTCTGCCCCTCTGGCTGTGATGATCTTTCTGCCCCTCTTCTGCTATGATCCCAAGCCTTAGGCTGTGTTACAGATGTATCTGTTGTGACCAAGCTCCACAACTCTGCGTCTTGATGGGTTGTAATTCTGTAATGGCCAGGATCTGTTACAAAGAGAAGTTTTCTTGATGAGGGGTGAGGACCACACTTATCTGTGGGTAGAAGGGTAACCATTTAGAATGTAGTTAGGAATTGCAATGGCTTAGTAAAGTGGCAGTTTTAAGTTCTCTGAGATCCATGACTTTACTAGCCCTCAGTAGTTGGCCAGGTTTCCAGTACCAGCACAATTCCCCTCTTGTTGAATGAGACTTAAGTCTAAGTAGAGAGCTGTTGGTTACTCCCAAGGTAAGTGAGTGTGCCACTACTGCACATTAGGTATCTAGTCATGCTGGCTGTGGTTCGTAGGCCATAGCGGGGGAGAACTATTGGTGGCTTCTTAACATGGACTTTCACATCAGTTTTGTTTGTTTGTTTTTTTAACACAAATGTTCTCAGCCTCGGGTTCCCCTCTGAGTATTGTATGTCACACATTTTTCTATGGCATGGCTTCTTTTCATCTCAAAGCACTTCTGGTTTTCAGCAGCTCCTTCTCTATACCACAGATGTACATGTGGATACCACTCACTTCCCTGCTGTAAACTTTCTAGTTCCCTTTGTTACTGAGTTCTAATTATACCCCATTCCTGGTTTCTTCCATTAGAGTCAGAATGTATTTTGATTTCAGTCATTTTGCTCTTACCAAGATTTGTCTTGTGCCCTAAACATGGCCTACCCTAAAGAGGATTTCTCTTGGAAAGCAAATCTCATCTGCTACTGTTAGGGGAGTGCGCTAAACATTGGGCCAGTCTATCTGGCTTCAAATACTTCTGAAGTCTTCTGTCTTGTGGTTTCATACACTATCGAAAGCAGGAAATAAACTCTCCAACTATGTTGTCAAAGCTGTATATTCTCCTCTCAATTCTGATAGTTTTAGTTTCATATAGTTAGAGACTTATTAGGAGAAATAGGTCCTTGGACTTACAGACACCACTAGGGAAACCAAGAATGTTACACAGGCTAGGTTTCTCCTCCGCCCCACTGTGTGTGTGTGGTGTGTGTGTGTGTGGTGTGTGTGTATGTGTGTGTGTATTCCAATGAAACTTTATGTACATTAAAATTAGAACATAATATAATTTTCACATGAACTGTTAAGCCATTTAAAATATAAAACCTATTCTTAATTTACAGCTCACATAAAGACAAGCAGCTTTCAGACTTGAACCATGGGTCAGAGTTGGTCAGCCCCTGCTCTAGAAGACTAAGGAAAGGAGATACCTTCCCAGGATAAAGACAGTGGAAGAGAAAAACCTCTGCCTTTCTCTAGAAACTTGAAGATAGAAACTGGGTTCAACAGCCACCATCAAAAGATGGCCAGAAGCCCACTGACTGTTTTTTCATGTAACCCAGGCTAGCCCCCAACTCTCCATGGATCCCACAGTGACCTTAACTTTTGATCCTCCTGTGTCTCCTTTGAGTGCTGGGATCACAGCTGTGCACTCCTCACATAAAAAGGTGGTGAACACCTGTAATCCCATCACTTGGAAGGCAGAGGTAGGAGAATCTGAATTTGGGGCCAACCTGGTCTACAGAGCTAGTTCCAGGGCAGCCAGGGCTACATGGAGACACCTTGTCTCAAAAAAATAAAAGAATTTCAAAATGCTAAATTTCCTCTGACTAAACCAAGCCCACACTGTCCTAATTTTAGCATGCCAACATAAAAAGCAATGATGTTGTCTATGCGGCTGAGAGTCAGTTATTACAGATCCAATCCCGGGATATCCCTATATACAGAACACACCCTAAAGCCGTTTCTTTCTCCTTTTTCCCTTTTATTGATTTTTTTTTTTTTAGTCTTAGATACTCTATATTATTATACTTAATTCATATCTTTGTTTTGTTTTGTTTTTGCAAGACGGGGTTTGTCTGCATAGCCCTGGCTGTCCTGGAAGTCACTCTATAGACCAAGCTGGACTTGAACTCAGAAATCCACCTGCCTCTGCCTCCCAAGTGCTGGGATTAAAGGCATGCACCACCACTGCCAAGCTATTTTTTGTTTGTTTGATTGATTGATATTTTAATTTTTTTGCTTAATTCATATCTTAACCATGTTTTTTCCCTAAATCTGCTACTAGAAAAGTAAAAACACCAAATTATTACTACTTGAAAGACACAAAATTATTTTTCAATTGTTTATTACATATCAAAAGGTTTACTTTTTCTCAACCTGGAGACAAAAGACAAAAGTATTCAGGGGCCAAGGACATGACTGAGTTTGTAGAGGACTTTCCTAACATGCATGAGCCCTGATCCCTGGCACCATATAAAACCAGGAGTAGAGATACATGACTGTAATCCCAGTAATCTTGAGGAAGAGATTTCAAAGAAAAAGATGTTAAACCAACATTTCCGTTCAGAAGGCTGGAAATAGAGATGAGTATAAATAAGCTGGTGACTGTGTCATCTGTAGGGCAAGAGTCCCCAAGCTCCCACTAGAACCGTAGCCCTAATGACTTCCATAACTATGACTGAGACCACATCTGATTCTTCCCTAGGCCCATAAGCCCATACAGTAGCCTATCCCTAGAATCCATCTTCTTGGAAGAAGACATGCACTCTAACTTGAGTTTTGGTGTAATTGTGCCTCCTTGTGGACAGGGGATTGTATTACACCAGGAAACTCCTCCAAATTGCACTGTGCTTAAATATGTTTACAATAAACGGTAAAAGTCTGAACCAACAGTGACTAAGTCATATTGAACCAAATTTCCTTCTTTGTCCCACACTGATCGACACTCTGCCCGCCCTGGTGGTCACAGGGACCCCCATAGAGACCCTGGTGTTTCAAGAACAAGCTGTTTTTAATTAAAAGTCTTCTGGAAATAATTTACCTCCTTTTGTCCAATTAGTATTGTAAACAACGCAGCCTAGTCTAAGTTGTTAGACTAGGTGTGATTGATGACACTTAGGGTTAATCTAATCCAGTCTAAGTTGTCAGACTAAGTGTAATTGATAACTCCTAGGTTTTCATAGCCAACTCTTAAAACATTCCTCTTTTACTCAAATATAGCTCTATTTTTTACTCTAGATACTTACAAGTTGTGTGTGTGTGTGTGTGTGTGTGTGTGTGAGAGAGAGAGAGAGAGAGAGAGAGAGAGAGAGAGAGAGGGGGGGGAGAGGGGGAGAGAGAGAGAGAGGGAGAGAGAGAGAGAGAGAACTTTATCTCAGCTGGTCCATATAGACATCGTGTCATACAGTAGGGCTTCTGCAGCAGAGCTGTACAAAGTGCTAACAGCAAATGCCCATGTCACCACCGTCACAGTCCAGGAGTGTCGGTGCTCTCCTATTCACCAAGTGATGCCCTGAGGTGTCAGGAGCCATAATGGGACAAGCTAATAATTGGCAGATGATCATCCTGAAATGCTTGCCTCGGATTATTATATAATCTGCGACGAGTGTGCCCCATTAGCAAGGCTGTGGTGGACGTGATTTTAGGAAAGATTCCTGCTATTAATATGCTTTTCCCATTATTATTATTATTAGACATTTGCTACTATCACTAAGCAATAGCACACCCCTTTGTAGCAGATCTCTGCAGACCTACGAAGATGTACTATCTTGTAATGATACTATATAGGCAAATAGATGACTTCTTAAGTCTTAATGATGATCCTATAAGAATTCCTAAAATTATATCAATGATTATTAAGCTCTTTTATATCGGGACTGCTATTAAGTCCCTCAGGCATAGTCGAAACTGCAAAGAGAACTCTGCCAGTCTCCTGAGTGTTATCAGTTAATTGCCCCTAGACCTTCTCCTGCTTAGAGCACATTCCAAGAAGTCATAACACCATTAGCCTAGGTCAATAGAGGTTATTCACAATTTATTATAGGTACCAGGACAGAAGAGAAAATATTGCCTGGGTTTATCTATACAAAACTTCACCAATTTCTTAAGTTATAGTTTCAAACTTTCTGCGAACCTGTGGAGCTAGACAGGTGATGAATGTCTAGCTAGATAATTACTCCTAATGGATATTCATGTAAACATTCTGTGTTGTAAACTTCTATTTCAATTTATGACTTGAATTTTGGTGTGAACTTGTGATGAACTTTGTAACATGTGATCATGTACTCTGAATGGTGTACAAATACCGAAGACAAAGACAGAGAGCAAGTTTAGTTAGTAGAGTTAGAATAGAGTTAGTCAGTTAAAACCCTGTTGCCCTTTCCTTTCCCCTGTCTAGAGTTTTTCTCCCTTAGAGTCTTTAGTTTGTTAGAATCTTTTCTTCTTCCCACTCAGGACCTTTCCACGTTTCCCCTCAGATAGCTTTTATAGGATACTTTTTACACTTAATAAACTCTATAGCAACTTTTCTAAGTGTCTTTTCTTCCTGCGACCCAGCCTTAAGTTAGAGCCCAGCAGTTCCTGCTGAGATAGAACAAAGGCCAGTTGCCTAATTCTCTGCAGTTAGGCTACAGGTGTTAATCACCCCAGCCTGCAGTCTCTTACCCTCAGAAGTTTTTAGGATAGCACAAGCTATCTACTTAACCCCTTGCTGGTCTTAAGGCTGGGATACTAGTGCCAGTCTCAGGTCACAGGATCCCTGACAGCAGATCAGCACACAGCGACAGCCCAGGGGCTACCTCGAGAAGAACCGGACCGTGGGAGGAGGAGAAGAAAGAAGAAGAGGCTGCATCTCTCTCTCCCCCTCGCCACCCCAAGCCGGGGCGCGGGTGGAGTGGCCCCCGGCACTGAGGGTAGCTGAAACCTGCCACGGGAGGGAGCATTAGTACTGTGGAAACCAGCAAACCCTGCAAAACTGGAACGTCTGTCCTTTGGAGAGCCACCCATGCTGCCTTGTGCCCGTAGGTTAAGAAACAACAAAGATAAAACCCAAGTTTTGGTGTAAGCAGTTGAATGTGTGCTCCCCACCCAGGGATTGAATTGCTTAAGTAATAAGTCAATCAAACCCAATTCTTTGGCCTGGAAATCCTTCTCAGTCTTCCTCCTTGTCCACAATTCCCTCCTTCCTGACCCTGAATAATTGGCTCATAGTACTGATGAAATATACATCAAGATACATCAGTACTATGTTTGTACAAAAGCCACTGTGAGCATTTTTAAAATATGATTGCGTCTCCTACCAACATGAGAACTTTGGAAGAGACTGAACTTTTTCCAAAATCTTTTCTTTCAGCCTTTTAAACCACAAGGCTTGAGAGTTACTGCACTTTATTCAGAAGTCGTCTGACCTTAGGCAGTTCCGCACAGTAATTCCACGAGTCCAGCATGGAAGGTCTGCTTCAGTGAGATATCTGGTTTCTGAAGCCTGCCTCTGTTTCAGTTTAGGGCCCACCCTGGAACCTGAGGAGGTGGTAGAACATCTCATGCACGGGATCCTCACAGAGCAGAAAATGATTTTTGTTCCGAGTTCTATAGCGTTTTTGACAGTATTGGAAAGGTAAGTGACAGCGTGTTTGTCTGCACTAGAAGTCAGCATGTTCGTATTAGACTTAACATCTGTTGATAAAATGAGGAAGCCAACAAAAAATAATAGGCTGAGAGATTCTATCAGCTTTTGTAACCGAGGGTACTGATCATTAAGGAAGACTAGAATACCTACTGAAACATTTTTATGCTTCAATGTTTATAAGGTTTGTTGGTTTTGTTTTTAAAAGAAATGTGTGTACCTTATCCGTGAACAAAAATGTTTTTAAAAGCATTTTGATAGTAGAATCACTGGACAATAAGATTTGGAAAGAGATCAAGGTTATATTCTTAGGTTTTAATACAGGACATTTGAATCCAGACTCAGAAATTTGTATTTTAACAGGTAACTGCTACCAACAGCATTCAAAAAAATCATATTTTAAGAATTACTGAATTAAAAATTAAAGTAAAACTTAAGAGATTTAAGTTATAACAAGCATTTTATCATCCTCTGCTTAAAGCCAGTTGGACACACCCTAGGGTTTAGGTACAGAAGCTCAAGAGAAAGGCTGGAGAAATGGGGAGAAATGGGGAGAAATGGGGAGAAATGGGGAGAAATGGGGAGAAATGGGGAGAAATGGGGAGAAATGGGGAGAAATGGGGAGAAATGGCTCAGTGGTTAAGAGCACTTGCTGCTCTTACAGGGCCCCCGCTCAATTTCCAACATGGAGACTCACAAATGTCCATAACTCCAGTTCCAGGGGATCTGGCATCTTCTTCTGGCCTCAGAGGACACCAGGCACACACACAGTGCACTTAAACACATACAAAACACTCATCATAAAAGAAAAATAAAGAAATCTTTTATTAAAAAATCTGAAGGGCTCCCTGGGGCACTCCCTGGGGCCATGGCCACTGTCTGTCACAGCTACTGTTATGAATGGTGAGCAGTTCCCAAACCCGCTTCCAATGTGGTCTAGGAGATCCCTGTGTGTCGCCACGCTGACTTTCTAGATCCCTGTGTGTCACCACGCTGACTTAGCATTCTGTGTACTTTCGCTCACAGGACTGTAAAAGGCTTTTAAACATTAGTACACAGGGAGAGAAAGATGAGACAGGTTCATTCTGTTCCTAACCTTTCTGTACTAACATGCAGATTGTTCACAAGAGCAGTTGGACATGAATTTTTTCATATACATGTGAGAAATTTAAGTGCAAAGGTCAATTAATTTGTTCAACACTATGCTCAAAACTTTATGAGGTTTATTTTCCTTAAATTATCTCCTTCTCTAGGCTTTAGTGGAATATTCAATGATGTTCTGAATTATAAAGCAGCATATTAGCTCTGAATTTTACTTTTTAGGTTGTTGTTTTTTCGTTTTTTGTTTTTTTTTTAGACCCATTTAGCGTGTCAACTATTCAGTTTTGTATGCCTCCACTCTGAGATCTTTTGAGAAAAAAGAATAGAGTTATATTTATTTCAAAAATAAAAAAATGCATATATGTGTATACTTAAAAGGCATTTGGGACCTAAAAAGATATTTGTATATTTAAAAGATACTGGTCCTACCCTAGAGAAAGTTAAACCCCTTGTTCCTCATTTAAAAAGAAAGTAAACTTAAGTGGAAAAAAATTAAGTCCACGTTGAGGCTCATACTTATGTCTATAATGAATCTGACACAATATATCAGAGATTACATTTTAAGCATTACATTTAAACAAATGTACTTAGTGTCATTTTCCTTATTATATTTACCTGTCTCTTCTAGGATCTTTCCTGAGAGGTTCCTGAAAGTTTTGAAACACAGAATCAATATTAAGTTTGATGCAGTTATTGGCTACAAAGACAAATGATGCAGACTGCCCGGTTTTCCTGAAAGCTGATTTACTGGATTCAAGTTGATTTCATCTAATATTAATCAAAATTTTGATGTTTTTAATGTTTTCTTTTTATCTTGTTTCTTCAGTGTCTTTTCTTGAAGCTGTGACCATTGTCGTGAAAGCCAATTTCATGTCATAGACCCAAACAGCCCTAAGGAAGTTGCTCCCGTGTAAAGGGGGTGGGGACGATCAGTTTGATAATAATTTCCTCAGATTCTCTAGCTCATCACCAGGCTTTCAGAACTTGTACTATCAGTTTTTATTTACAATATCTGTAACTGGACTTTCAGTTGGTCTAATTCACACTTCCTGTTCTATCTCATATAAAGTTAGAAATTTTAACTTCTCAAGGTGAAATGAAGGACTGAGTCTAGTGTCATGTGCTCTGAAGCATCCCATCCCATGGACCAGCACTGTTTCCTGAGACATCAGCCCAAGGAAGCTTGGAGTAAAAGCACATGTGGACTCTTAGGCTGGGAACAGGAAAACACACATGCAGATGGACAGATGGAAAGAATAAATGGACCAAATCTCATGTTCAGTGTCTCCTTTAAATAAAAGGAAAATCAATGACTTGATAAAGTCTTAGTCTCTCTCTCTCTCTCTCTCTCTCTCTCTCTCTCTCTCTCTCTCTCTCTCTCTTTCTCTCTCTCTCTCTCCAGGGAGGTGGGCTTCATGTTGAAAATGAATAGATGGTTAAGTAGCTGCTAAGGCACAGTCTTTGGAGATTACTTCAGATGAGCTGGGCATGTAGCTCAGTTGGTTCTGTGCCAGCCTGACAGGCTCAAGCTACTGATCCCAGCACTCCTCAAATCTGGCTGCAGCTAGAGGCAGGGGCTGTTCAAGGTCACACCCAGCTGTGTAGTGGTTGGAGTCCAGGATACCTGGGACCTTGCTTTTAAAAGGAAATGACACTTGGATGTGAAGAACCTGATACAGTAGCCTCTGCCACCTCCAGACAGCTTTATTCATTTGGCTCACTCATATGTGTACCAGCTTGCCGACCTTAGCTACCAGGGAAGTATGTCTGGTGGAAGCCTCCAGAAACATTTAGTAAGAAAACTTACTATGTGGCTCAGTATACAGATAACATTTCCCTGTTCCCACTCAACGTGTTTTTAGCTTTCAAAACACTCATCAGAAATTAACGCAAGGATAAATTTTAGCAATGACCAGTATACAAAATGAGCACTTCTTTTTGCATATAAAACCAGAAAAATGGAAACTCATCTCATTTACTGAGTGTTAACACACACACACACACACACACACACACACACACACACCCCACACATACCCTAGGCAGAGGTCACTGATAATCTCACAGTACTCCTCTGAACTTCAGGGACACATCTAAGTGTTTTCTTGATGTCTCTAAAGGTATGGCCTACAGGAACCTTTAAGAATGAAAAGAAAACAACAGAGTTTAGCAAGTATTTCAATTTAATGAGATTCTAAATATGGAGATGGTTTCTAGTTTGGAAATTTTACAGAGAATAACTTGGCCTGAGATGTGCTATGGAAAAAATTAATGTTTAGGGATGGAGAGATGGCTCAGTGGTTAAGACCACCAACTGCTCTTCCAGGGGTCCTGAGTTCAATACCCAGCAACCACATGGTGGCTCACAACCATCTGTAATGGGGTCTAGTGCCCTCTTCTGGTGTGTCTGAAGAGAGCTTCAGTGTACTCATATACATAAAATAAATATATAAATCTTTTTTAAAAATTAGCGTTTAAGCTTCCAGACTCATGTCAGAAGCAATCAGCTGATCTAAATCATGGACAGACTAAACTTGCAATGAATAATATTACAGCCAATGATTTTATATAAATATGCAGCCTGTATGGTGATGCATGCCTATAATCCCAGGAAGACCAAAGCAGAAAGATCATGAGTTTCAGGCCAGAATGAGCTACATAGAGCTAAGTTCTGTCTACAAACAAACAAACAAAAAAATACACACAACCCACAAAAGATAAAGTTTTTAAATCAGGAGGCAGGTTCGTTTCTAACAGATAAAAATCCTGTGTATGAAGAACATAAATGTTCTAGTCCATAGAAAATAACAAGAAGGAAAAAAAAAGTCACGGGCAGTGGTGGCACAATCCTCTAATCCCAGAACTTGGGAGGCAGAGGCAGGCAAATTTCTGAGTTCAAGACAAGGCCAGCCTGGTCTACAGAGTGAGTTCCAGGACAGTCAGGGCTACACAGAGAAACTCTGTCTCAAAAAAACTGAAAGAAGAAAAAAGAAAAGAAAAAAGAAAAGTTGATCTGCTGATTTCTCTCATAAAATGACTAACACCCTGGCTATTTGAGACAAGCACAGCTATTTTGCACTTTTCTTGGTGTTTCTCAATGTCAGGAGCCATAATGGGACAAGCTAATAATGAGCAGATGATCATCCTGAAATGCTTGCCTCGGATTATTATATAATCTTCGATGAGTGTGCCCCACTAGCAAGGCTGTGGTGGACGTGATTTTAGGAAAGATTCCTGCTATTAATATGCTTTTCCTATTATTATTATTATTATTATTATTATTATTATTATTTATGCAACAATCACTAAGCAATAGCACACCCCTTTGTAGCAGCTCTCTGCAGATCCACGAAGATGTACTGTCTTGTAATGATACTGTATAGACAAATAGATGACTTCTTAAGTCTTAATGATGATCCTATAAGAATTCCTAAAATTATATCAATGATTATTAAGCTCTTTTATATCAGGACTGCTATTAGGTCCCTCAGGCATAGTTGAAACTGCAAAGAGAACTCTGCCAGTCTCCCAAGTGTTATCAGTTAATTGCCCCTAGACCTTCTCCTGCTTAGAGCACATTCCAAGAGGTCATAAAACAATTAGCTTAGGTTACTAGAGGGAATCCACAATTTATTAAAGGTACCAGGACAGAAGAGAAAATATTACCTGGGTTTATCTATACAAAACTTCATTAATTTCTTAAGTTATAGTTTCAAACTTTCTGCGAACCTGTGGAGCTAGACAGGTGATGAATGTCTAGTTAGATAATTACTCCTAATGGATATTCATGTAAACATTCTGTGTTGTAAACTTCTATTTCAATTTATGATCTGATTTTTGGTGTGAACTTGTGATGAACTTTGTAACATGTGATCATGTGCTCTGAATGGTGTATAAATACTGAAGACAAAAACAAAGAAGAGAGTTAGAGTAGAGTTAGAATAGTTAGTTAGAATAGAGTTAGTCAGTTAGTTAGAATGGAGTTAATTAGTTAGTTAGGAGCCCGTCGCCCTTTCTATTTCCCCCTGTCTAGAGTTTTTCTCCCTTAGAATTTTTACTTTGTTAGAATCTTTTCTTTTTCCCCACTCAGGACTTTTCACCTTTCCCCTCAGATAGCTGCATAGGATACCTTTTACACTTAAATAAATCTACAGCAACTTTTCTAAGTGTCTTTTCTTCCTGCGACCCAGCCATAGGTTAGAGCCCAGCAGTTCCTGCTGAGATAGAACAAAGGCCACGTTGTCTAATTCTCTGCAGTTAGGCTACAGGTGTTAATCACCCTAGCCTGCAGTCTCTTACCCTCAGAAGAAGTTTTTAGGATAATACAAAACTATTTACTTAACCCCATGCTGGTCTTAGGGCTGGGATACTAGTGCCAGTCTCAGGCCACAGGATCCCTGACTGCAGATCAGCTACACAGCAGCATAGGGGCTACCTCGAGAAGAACCAGACAGTGGGAGGAGGAGAAGAAAGAAGAAGAAGCTGCATCTCTCTCCCCCTCTCACCCCAAGCTGGGGTGGGGTGGTGGCCCCCGGCATCTCAATTATTGGATATAGAATGCCCTCTAGAAGTCAAATGCAGACCCCCGCTTTAAACCTAAGGTTGCTTTTCTGTAGTCTATGAGAGTGTGTGAACTTGGATGGCATTTGATACACACAAAGCTGAAGGCAGACTACTGCTTAGCAGCTCAGCCCAAGGTCTGCTCTAAACGGTGTCAATGTTTGACAGTTCTGTGATCTCTGTAGACCTCCATGCTGACCTGCATGTCTTAGTTTCAGTCTGATTCTATGTGTCATTGGATGTTCAGGCACATGCCCAGGCTAGCTCACCCTCCACCCTTGGGACTTGTTCAATCAACACAAAACCCTAAACTTCACACATTTTGAGTTTTTTGTCATCTGCTTCATAACTTGCTCAAGTGGCTCTCAAGCTTGTGATTTGTAGATGACAGTGTTGTTTTCTAGTGTCAAAAGGTTGATTTGATGTCAGTAGTATGCCTGCTCTGTGGCAAGCAAAAATATCTCAGAGCATGTCCTGGGGTACAAAAGTTACTCTAATCCAGAAGCACAGGTTAAGGTAAAATTGGGGCTCTGGAATCAGAGCCCTCCCACAATCAAACCCTCCTCCCCTTAGGAGCTGGCTTACCTAGCTGACTTCAGTTTCCTTGTTTCCAAATGAGGATTAATTACATGTGTACTGTGTGAATTTGTGTGCAACTTGTGTGTGAAGGTGTCTGGGGAGGCTGGAGAAGGACACCAAATTCCATGGAACTGCAATTAAAAAGAGGTTTTGCGCTGCCTGATGTGGGTACTGGGAGCTGAATCCAGGTTATTTGCAAGAGCAATAAACACTCAGCCACTGGGTCATCTCTGTAGCCACTGCAGATTTTTTAAAAGATTTATTCTTTGTGTGTGTGTGTGTGTGTGTGTGTGTGTTTATGACATGTGTGTTCATGTACTGGTAGCAGGAATAAGAGGTGTCAGATCCCCTAGAGCTGGAGTTTCAGGTTGTAAGTTGTCAAATGTGGGTGCTAGAAACTGAACTCAGGTCCACTGGAAAAGCAGCAGGTACTCTTATTATCTGAGCCAGCCCTCCCACTCCAAAACATATAGTAGAAGGTGGTAGTAGTGTTTTATTTGAAGCAGGGTCTCACTGTGTTATACCAGGTAGCCTTGCACTCAGTAGGTAGACTAGGCCGTCCTTGAACCCACAGTAATCTGCCTATCTCTGTAGCCCTAGTGCTGGGACTAGAGACATACACCACCACACCTGGCTATTCCTGCAAATAATTTTTTTTATGCTTTTTAATCATGTGAACTTGTGTTCACATATAAGTGGGTACAAGTGCCTAAGGAGGTCAGAAACATTGGATCACCTTGGTGCTGGAGTCAGAGGCAACTGTGAGCTGCCAGACATGCGTGCTGGCAACTGAACTCAGTTTCTCAGAAAGAACAATACACACTCTTGACTTCTGAGCCATCTTTCCAGATCCCAGTACAGATTTTAATAGTATCTCACCAAACACATCTTGTGAGGAATAAGTAAATGTATATGTAAAAAGCCCTTAAATCAGCTCACCATGTTCTTAGTAAATTCAGACAGTTACTATTTGATTTCTATCACTATTTACTACTTGCAAATTTTCTTGTGTCTACATATATGCATGCATGTGTATGTGTGCGTGTGCATGTGCTTGTGTGTGCTTTTTCATTTAGTTCCTTTTTGCTTTGTTCATAACTGACTTTGCTGGGGAGCTCTATATGTTGAGGTACAGAATCTCATTATGTAAGTAGGCTTGTCTGGAACCTTCAATCCTCCTGTCTCCACATCCTGAATGCTGGAACTACAGGCAAGCGCCATACACCCAGCTTCATACAGCTTTGGTGTAGTTGTGGGCTGGTGGCTGCCTATATCTGAAAACCTTTGGTAACTCACATAAATGAAGTCAGAACATGTGTGATTTATCTACTACTGTTGTGCCAGGAAGCATTCATCGACCCCAAAAGACCACCAAGGAGCAGATTCTGATGTAATAGCATTAGGGTCTCTTTATTACAAGCTCGGGATTGGGCTCTCCTCTAGCCTAACCCTGACACAGCAGGATGGGAAGGGAAGGGAGAGCAGCCTCGAACCCTCAGCAGGACAAGGTTTTATAAGAAATAGAAGTAAGTGAGAGGGTGTCTAGCCTGGCAAGTATCTAACTGAATGTCTATCGTAAGCCAAGAGGTGGGTGCTCTGAAGCAAAAGGGTATACAATCACAGTCTGAAATTACATCTGAAACAATCAGACTAATCTTTGATCAACTACTGCTAAGAAGTAGCTAGGGAGTAACTCTGGCCAAGAACAAGCCACGGGGTCCTTCCTGGTACGTGGGTCCAGCTTGGGTTCTGCTGCAGGTCAAGTTCTCAGGATTCTTTCTTTCCTTCTTTCTTTCTTTCTTTCTTTCTTTCTTTCTTTCTTTCTTTCTTTTTTTAAGATGGAGGCCAGTCCCAAGATGGAGTAGGTTTGACCTCTCACTATCTTAGGTGCCTTGTATAAACAGATTCAGAACTCCATGTGGATTTGTGTCTGGCTTATTTCACTTTGAATATTATAACTGAGGATCACCATGTTGTAGCATGTATCTGAATTTCTTCCTTAAAAGGAAGAACACTGCCTTTCTGCTGCGGCAGTCCAGAGCCTGGGGCACTCAGGACCCATCACTCACCCAAACCCTGCCCTCTGGAATACCACTCCCCTTCTGCCCCTCGATTGGTCCTTTCTGCTGGGGCAGATTCCTAGCTGATCTGCTCCCGTAAAGACACCATATCCTAACCAATCCCAGAGGAACCATTGCACTCACAGCAGCAGAGAATCCTCTGCACTCAAAGCAGTTGAGGAAGCTGGATTCTCAGGAGCTCTAACACGCCCAGGATCATAGGGTTTCAGGATCCCTGAGGCAACCTGAGTCCCAAGAGGTCTTCCACCCAGGAGCTCAGGATCACAGGATCACAGGATCACAGGATCACAGGATCACAGGATCACAGGATCACAGGATCACAGGATCACAGGATCACAGGATCACAGGATCACAGGATCACAGAGACAGCTGGACTCTGAAGAGTTCTGACACAAGCAAGATAACTGGAAAAACAGCCTTCAGTCAGAGACAATGAGTGCAGGTAGCACTAGAGATAACAAGATGGCGAAAGGCAAGCGAAAGAACATAAGTAACAGAAACCAATATTACCTGACATCATCAGAACCCAGTTCTCCCACTATAGCAAGTCCTGGACACCCCATCACACCAGAAAAGTAGGATTCAGATTTAAAATCACTTCTCATGATGATGATGATAGAGATCTTTAAGAAGGACATAAACAACCCCCTTAAAGAAATATATGAGAACACAGGTAAACAGGTAGAAACCCTTAAAGAGGAAACACAAAAGTCCTTTCAAGAATTGCAAGAAAACACTACTAAACAGGTGAAGAAATTAAACAAAACCATCCAGGAGCTAAAAATGGAAGTAGAAAGAAATCTGAAAGGGAGACTACTCTGGAGATAGAAAACCTAGGAAAGAGAGCAGGAGTCATAGATGCAAGCATCACCAACAGAATATGAGAGATAGAAGAGAGAATCTCATGTGCAGAAGATACCATGGAAAACATTAACACAACTGTCAAAGAAAAAGCAAAATGCAAAAAGCTCCTAACCCAAAACATCCAGGAAATCCAGAACACAATGAGAAGACCAAACCTAAAGATAATAGGTAGAGATAAGAGTGAAATTCACAAGTTAAAGGGCCAGTGAATATCTTCAACAAAATTATAGAAAACTTTCCTAACCTAAAGAAAGAGATGCCCATGAACATACAAGAAACCTACAGAACTCCAAATAGACTAGAACAAAAAAGAAATTCCTCCTATCACATAATAATCAAAACATCAAGTGCACAAAACAAAGAAAAAATATTAAAATCAGTAAGAGAAAAAGGTCAAGTAACATATAAAGACAGACCTATAAGAATTATACCAGACTTCTCACCAGAGACTATAAAAGCCAGAAGATCCTGGAGTGATATCATACAGACCCTAAAAGAACACAAATGCCAGCCCAGACTACTATACCCAGCAAAACTCCCAAGCACTATAGATGAAGAAACCAAGATATTCCATGACAAAACCAAGTTTACATAATATCTTTCCACAAATCCAGCTCTACAAAGGATAACAGATGGAAAACTTCAACACAAGGAGGGAAATGACAACCTAGAAAAAGCAAGAAAGTTATCTTCCAACAAACCTAAAAGAAGATAGTTACACAAACATAATTCCATCTCTAATAACAAAAATAAAAGGAAGCAACAATTATTTTTCCTTAATATCTCTTAACATCAATAGACTAAATTCCCCAATAAAAAGACATAGATTAACAGATTGGATACATAAATAGGACCCAGAATTTTGCTGCATACAAGAAACACACCTCAGTGACAAAGACAGACACTACCTCAGAGTAAAAGGTTGGAAAACAAATTTGCAAGCAAATAGTCCCAAGAAGCAAGTTGAAGTAGCCATTCTAATATCGAATAAAATTGACTTTTAACCAAAAGTTATTTAAAAAGATAAGGAAGGGCACTTCATATTCATCAAAGGAAAAATCTACCAAGATGAACTCTCAATTCTGAAAATCTATGCTCCAAACACAAGGGTACCCACATTCATAAAAGAAACCTTACTAAAGCTCAAAGTACAAATTACACCTCATACAATAATAGTGGGGGACTTCAACCCTCCATTCTCAGCAATGGACATATCATGGAAACAGAAGCTAAACAGAGACACAGTGAAACTAACAGAAGGTATAAACCAAATAGATTTAACAGATATCTATAGAACATCTCATTCTAAAACAAAAGACTATACCTTTTTCTCAGCACCTCATGGTACCTTCTCCAAAATAGACTATATAATTGGTCACAAAACAGGCTTCAACAGGTACAATAAGATTGAAATAATTCCTTGCTTTTTATCAGATCACCACGGACTAAGGCTGGTCTTCAATAATAACAAAAACAATGGAAAGCCAAAAAAAAAGCCCACTCCCACATGGTTTTAGCACAGAATTGTACCAAACTTTCAAAAAGGACCCAATACCAATAGTCCTCAAATTATTCCACAAAATAGAAACAGAAGGGACATTTCCAAATGCATTTTATGAGGCCACAGTCACTCTGACACCCTAACCACATAAAAAATTACAGACCAATTTCCCCTGTGAACATTAATGTAAAAATACGCAATAAAATACTTGCAAAAAATCCAAGAAACATATCAAAAAAAAAAAAAAAAAAAAAGGTTACCCACCACAAGCAAGTAGGTTTCATTCCAGAGATGCAGCGATGGTTCAACATATGAAAAACTGTCAATGTAATCCTCCATATAAGCA
>JANHMN010000006.1:94567777-94622631 GCA_030674055.1 Rhabdomys pumilio
TGGAAGACACAGGCTTTTGACCGGGATCTTGACTTGGAGATCTTGAGGCACAGTGGCTATGAAAAGTTTAGACCCAGGCAAGGTAGTACACACTTTTAATTTCAGAAGACCGAGGCAAGCAGATCTCTAAATTCAAGGCCAGCCTGGGACACAGCAAGTTCCAGCTCCAGGCGTGATGGTACACACCTTTAATCTGGGCCACACCTTCTGCTGGAGGCCTACATGAGGACATTAGAAGGAAGGAAGGAAGACTCACTCTTCTTCATCCACTCGCACTTACTTGCCAGCACATCTGTTGGAAGCTACTTCTTCAGGATTCCAGCTTATACAGAAACCAGCTGGAACACCTAGTCTCATGGGCCTGAGCACCTACTAGATTCTTGGACTTCCCATTCACAGCTGCCCATTGTTAGGTTAGTTGGACTTTAGACTGTAAGTCATTGCAATAAATTCCCTTCATACGTAGAGATATCCCATAAGTTCTGTGACTCTAGAGAACCCTTACTAATACACTTGGGCTGGCAATGTAGTTCAGCCGTAGAGTACTTCTTAACATGGAAGGTTAAGAAGGTCCTGGGTTCAGTCCACTGAAGAGGCTGGACAGCCAGCCTCCATACTCTCACCTGTCACAAAGCTTCTCCTTGCCTCAGCACTCCCTCACTGAAAGTCTCCCCTTATCCCCCTTGCTCTTTCCAACTGCCTGACTTTTCAAAGGAGGCACAGCCTGCAGCAGAAATACTGCAAACCCCTTTGGCACTCCCTAATGAAAACCCCCTCCCGGGAACTGCAAATGCAGCTTGAGAACAGATAAACAGCAACAACTCCCAGTCCCCGTGTCACTAAGGCTGGTAGCCTCTCTGATGGATGGCTAAGCACACTCCAGTGCCAGTGGCCCCTGTCCTTGAGGAAGCACAAGACCAAACATCCTTGGGGAGATAAGTACCATAATTTGGGGCAATCAAGCATTCCCAGACAGCTGTGGCCAGTTTGGAAAAACACTAGTCCCTGACAGCAACATAAAGCCCAAAAGAGCTTCCCTCCCCAGTTGTGTGATCTCACCCACCACCTAAACAAATGGTACTGTGTTTGAGAGATGACTTCCCTTATCACTTTCCTTGTCATGTAACCCTGAAACCCCAGAATCTGCCTATGTATAAATATCCTGAGCCCCTAGACAGGGTGTCACAATCCTGCCCTGCACAAAACCAGGTTCGCATTACTAGAAGACTCTTTTGTCTTACTACATTGAATTGGCAATTCTTTGAGCTCTTCTGGGAATCCCAAGATCTGGGCATACCAGCACAGCACCAAAGCCAAAATAAATGAAGGAAAGGGGATGAAGAAGGAGGAACCACACTCTCCTGGCTACCTGAGGAAGGCAGTCTCCTCTTAGCTGCCTTAGGATCAAGATGTAGATTCTCAGTTCATTCTCCAGTACCATGTCTGCCTGGACATTGTCATGCTTCCTACTATGATGATAATGGACTAAACCTCTGAAACTTATGAAACTTAATTAAATGCTGTCCATTGTAAGAGTTGCCTTGCTTTGGTCATGGTGTCTCTTTCCATCAATGAAACCCTAATTAAGACAAGAGAGTGAGGCCAACACTGACCTGTGAATAGACCTGACCTAGGTAGAGGCACTCTTCAGCACTTCCATTATGTGTGTGGTCATGATTTTAAAGCATATTTAAAAATAACGCATACTGGATTTTGCTTTTTCAAAATATACTTAAAGTTTTATATTAGATCACATACATCTTAGTGCAAGGCCTTTCATGTTAATCTTTCATAATTAGACTGTAATCTATGGTTGAGTTCTGTTGATCTTACATTATGTTGATTATGTTAATCTTTACACTGGAATAGGTGCCTATGAGTTAGAAATGTACATTTCACCTCAATTATGCATTTTAAATTTAAATACCCCAAGTTAGTACCTTAATCTGCAGCTTTGTTTCTTGAAGTTGGCCTTTCCAGGATGCTACAAATTTAAGGCTATCCACAGAGCAGCCCATTGCCCTATAAAAGCAAGCACCAAATGTTATGATAAATAACTCTCTGTTGCACACATACAGGTCTAGCAATAGAATATGTGCGCAGTGGGCATAAACCCCAGGCGGCAATCTCTAGAACCAGACCCCCAATCCCATAAAAGAATGTCCTTAGGTGTCGCTGCCCGAGCGAGCTGCCCCACTTTGGGCACCAAAAATGTTGCGGATCGCTCTGTCAATGTTGGAACCCGCACTGCCAAAAGCCTTGGGGGCTAAACTGTTAGAGCCTGCACTGCCCCAGGCTGCTCCTGTCTGCGGGTCGGGGTTCAGCAAGAGAGAGATTGAGGACAGACTCGAAGAATGGAGACCAGACAGAGTGTGATTCAATCCCATTTATTCTTCAGTCTCTCTTCTTAGTCTAAGTCCCAAGTCTTGAGATCCTAGTCCCTAGTGCCTCCAAGTTCCAAGCATCCTTCCAAGTTCTAAGTGCCTAATGTCTAACAGTCTAACAATCTGTTGCTTTCTTCTGAGTTCTCTAGTCCAAGTGTCTTCCACCTAATGCCTAATAACTACTAACTCCTAGTTCTCTGTTCAAGTGTCTTCTTCCTAATGCCTGTGTCTAATTCTCTGTTCTTCCTCCAAGTGCCAAGTGCTTAATACCTAATTTTCTGTTCCAAGTTGTACTGCCTAATTCCTAGTTCCAAGTTGTACTGCCTAATGTCTAATAACTAACTCCAAGTTGTACTCTTTTTCTAATGCCTAATTCTCTGTTCCAAGTTGTACTCAACTCTTCTGTCTGCCTCTCGCCTTTAATATGTCTCACTTCTAAGCTACGCCTCTAAGTCACTCCCTTAAGTCATGCCCTTAGGTCATATCTCTAAATCTGATCTCTAAGTCACACCCTTAGTCTCGGCTCTAAATCACACCTTTAAGTCTCACACACCCAAGGGAAAATCCTGGGTATCTAATACAAGATGTTATCTGAGTGTGCTCAGCTGTTGTAGGCTATTGTAATCAAATCTCTTGTCAGGGTATATGGCTCAAGATGACTGCAAGGATGATAGCAGCTTTCTGTCGGCTCCCCACACTTAGGAAATAAATCAGCAATATATGTATATGTATACACACACACACACACACACATATATATATATATATACATATATAGATATATAAAATTTGAAATATATATGTACATATTTTCAATTTAAAATATACATGTGTGTATATATATGTATATATTTTCAATTTAAAATATACATGTGTGTATATATATATATTTTCAATGACTTATTTTAAATACAAATATTTACAATGTGCAAATATGAGCTAAGTATAATACCTAAGGTTTTTAACATTAGTTGCTTAAATGTAAGTTTTCCTTTGAGATTACAAGTTTCATAGGAGGAGGGCCTTCGACAGTTTACACTACATTTTGATCACAGCCCTCAAATTTTAGCACATAAAAGATATTCAGGAAGGTTTTGTTGAGTGAACAAGAAATGTCCTGAGTAAAGGTTAATAGCAGGCCCAGAACTAAACTTCTGCTTCTTCCTCGGAACATTTCAGAAATGTTCCTTATGGTTTTCCTTTTTTTTTTTTTTTTTTTGCCTTGTTACAAGCAGTGCCTATATACATGCAGTAATCTGTCATTGGCACACAGACCAGCTTGACCATAAATATCCGCTCTGTTCACCACAAGATTTACCCAGAGCAGCCTCCTAAAAGATTATGTGAAATGTTTTCAGGTAGTTTAAGTTGGTAATCTCCAGTTACCTGTGGTTATGTCGAGCACTGTGAGCTTGGCTAATGTGCTAAAAAAGAAAATCCTTTAGTCTATACAGCTTATCTTTAAATAGACCACTGGGTACTATTTTGGATAGTGCAAATCTGGATTTAAAAAATGACCAAACTTAGGAATTTTTTTTTCAAATTTTAATAAAGCAACCATATCAAAAGTAAAAGTTGACTGTGTTAACGGCCAGCTTTTGGGGAATACTATACCTATATAAGCTTCAAGAATAAAATTACTCTTGATAACCAAGACAATGTGACTAGAGATGAATAAACAAAACATAATTACCACAAGGGGAAAATGTATTCATTCTGAGTACCTTGTGGTGAACAGCAGACATCTTGAAGAGTGTGATATAAACATTTGAAATGACATAAAGATCAAGAGTTCCGTCATTCTCACTACTAATTAGATTTCCATAGGTAAATCTGCATACCATAATCAGAACCACATGCTCTGCTGCCAACAGTCCATTCTTACCTGAATTGCAAGGGTTCAGGCTACAAGACCACGCAGGTACTAAAGAGGATCCTCGGGGCCTTCCCACCTGCTCTGCCATGTGAGAGGACACTGCGTGTAAACGAGAACAGTCAGTTGACACACAGGCTTTCAGCATCAGTGTGGAGGGAAGACCTTCTGAGTTAAAATGGGGTCAGTACATAGAAAATGTCTAAAGGCATAAATGTATCTACTACTTGCTCTTTGTGAAACAGGTCGTGAGATTTGGTACAGTATAAAATCAAAGTAAAAATTTAAATTCATTTAAAAATTGTTAAAAATAAAAAAGGTCTTGGTCCCTACAGAACTTTTTCAAACAATATAGCACACAGATTTTACTCATAAAGGTGCTCCAGTAGACTGTAGACTCTAATTTAGCTAAAACCCAGCTATGTAGCTTGAGTAATGAGTACCAAGACAAATATGTAGTAAGTAATAATTTAAGTTGGAAGTGCTAAAGAATGAAAATAGAAGGCAAACATATGGGCCCAAGTGGGAGTTTCCTGGGAGCTGACACACAGTAGTAATTGTTAGTAGACTACTCTTTCTCACCATTTTTAAAATGTATTCAAGCTATGCACAAGTGTATTGGTATAAAAGAATCAAGGAATACACACAAAGATGAAAGTCCCCTTTACAGTGGTGTCCCCCAGCATGGTATCTCTCCCTAAATGAACCTAATCTCCTTGGTGTTTTTGGTTCCTAGGATCAGCCTTATGCAGATGTATAGCATCTGGCTCCAGTGAAAACTATTCTTGGCACCTTGGGCATCAGCTAAGATATCCCTCAGCCTTTAGAGGACAGCTGTTCCTGAAGGGGAAGGGTCTGATTAACTTCAAAGCCTTTCTCCACATTTCTAAGTCCTCATTCCGTCAAAAATTCCCTCTTCAGCTAAGGGTGGTATTTCCTGCAGTGTCTGAACTCCTCCTGTCACTGTTCCATCTCTCCACCACTCACATGACCAATTACTTATCCTCAGTGTCATAGCTATGTTTCCATTGCTGTGCTAAGATACCACTAGCAAGGCAACTTACAGAAGAAAGGTGTTATTTGGGGATTATAATTTCAGAGGATTAAAGTCTAAGACCATCACAGGGAACATGGTGGCAGGCAGGCATGGTGCTGGAGCTGTGTCTGATAGCTTAGATCTAAAGACACAATGAAGCAGAGAGAGAAAGGGAGAGAGAAAGTGAGGGAGGGAGGGAAAGAGAGAGGCATCTTTTTGAAATCTTAAATTCTGTCCCCAGTGACACACCTCCTCCATCAAGAACACAACTCTGAATCCTTCCCAGCTCCACCACATATTCAAACATTTTAGCCACCTGGTTATGTGAGAATAAAATTTGAAAGCACCTTGAAACAAATAACAAAAATTCATGGTCAGCAAAGACCACCAACAGCATGTTGAATATAGCCAAATAAAAATATGAAGTCCCTCTAGGGGCAGGGTGACCAAGAAATGAAAAGGCATGCAAAGACATGCCCCAGACAAGTCCAAACAAGTCCAAGTGAGTAATGGGCTATCTGATGCTTACTTTTCTCTCCTCCCCCCAACCCCCCCTCCGTCTGGGAGGTCCGAGGTTTCATGGTCAAAAAATAACTAATCATCCTGCCAGCTCAAATGATTGCTTACTCAAATTGCTGATGTTTGAAATATCCGATCATATGTAACCGCACCAAATTTTCCCACTCTCCCCAACCTCTATCTATAAATATCCCAAACTTCCTGGGGTCTTTGTCCAAGCCTCTATCCCCTGTGTGGGATACATTTCAACCCAAGGGCCCTTGCCATTAAACTACCTTTTGCAATTGCATCAAGAAGGTCTCTTGTGTGTCCTTGGGTGCATGCTGATCTGGATTTGAGTGAGGAGCTCCCTTTGGGGGTCTTTCAGTTAAAATGCCTGCTGTGTTTTTGATTTGCTGAATAGAATCTTAAAAACAGAAAGCAGGGCATTTGAATAACTTAAGTTTCCTGAGGTGGGGAGTGGATAGAGCTGGGTTGGGACTGACTCACTACAGACTTGCTGGGACCAGTGGTGATGCTGGCTGAGCTCCAGAAGTCATACAAAGCACACTGAAAACTGCAAGGACACCTGACAAAGGATTCTGTCCATCCAAGGCCATACATGTCCTAGGCATATTCTCAGCCTTGGGGACTCTAGACACTGGGCTCAGCCATCAGAGTTCACCTAACAGAAGCTGGACAATGTTCAAAAAGAAATAAATGACCGATTTAAAAGAAGTATTTTAAGTATAAGAATATTAGAAAAAACTATTTTAATTATTTTATCACTGCAGATCATTAGTTTAACATCAATTCATTCTTTTAAAAATAATCTATTTTATCTGTAATTTTGATTAGATACATAAATCTGTCAGTATAGACAAAACTTCATTACTGGTTTAACTCGTGCTTAGGAAAAAAAAGTTCGCTATGTGTTTTTCCTCACAATAAACTCAAAGCGTCAAAAAAGCATGTTTCATGTACACCTGCATCATAATAATTTAAATGAGAATTATGGAAGTGCTGGAACTGTAGAAAGTGTAAATTGGCCAGGAAGTCAGTAATTTTCAGTAATTGTTGCCATCAGTCAGGCACTAAAAGTTACAAGGGTAAAGCTCTTATGAAATAAAAATGTAAACCACGATCTGACCTCTCAGTGTGCATGTGTCAAGTGAGAGCAGAACCTCTCAGGTTGTGCTTGTCCACAGTTCTGTTTTTAAAAATTACTGTTTTACAAGCTTAGTATTAGCAATTTTCTTAATGGAAATACAAGAGAAGATGATTAAAAAATGGTAAACTGTGTATGTGACATTGCAAAACTGGCAGAATAATGTATGAGTAACAATGAAATATAGTGTTAAAATGTATAACTATATATAATATACTTCCTTTAAAAAGTTATAGCCACTAACATGCATGCCAATCTAAAAAGCCACAAAGAAAGATAAATAATGTTCACAACACATGTGAGCTACAGTCTGATCTTCATTAGTTACATCCAATACCTCTGTAAAGATGAGCTCAACCTCTGAGTGTCTGGTGATGTGTGCTCACATCTACATCCAATACCTCTGTAAAGACGAGCTCTACCTCTGAGTGTCTGGTGATGTGTGCTCACATCTACATCCAATACCTCTGTAAAGAAGACGAGCTCTACCTCTGAGTGTCTGGTGATATGTGCTCACATCTACATCCAATACCTCTGTAAAGACGAGCTCTACCTCTGAGTGTCTGGTGATGTGTGCTCACATCTACATCCAATACCTCTGTAAAGATGAGCTCTGCCTCTGAGTGTCTGGTGATGTGTGCTCACATCTACATCCAATACCTCTGCAGAGATGAGCTCTACCTCTGAGTGTCTGGTGATATGTGCTCACATCTACATCCAATACCTCTGTAAAGATGAGTTCTACCTCTGAGTGTCTGGTGACATGTGCTCACATGGCCAGAACTCTTGACAAAGCCCCAGCAAATTGTTCCCACAACGTAATTTAATTCAGTTTAAGCTCTGACTAGCTTCTTAATTGAATCTATTCTTTACAATATATCAATTTGGCCTCTATAAAATACAAATCACTCTCTATTACCTCTCTGTCCCCATTAGTTCACTGAATTCATCTTATCTAAGAATATCATGTAACCACTGCAGTATATAATATTAAGTCTCTTTCAAGTTGGTCTTAGTAACAAAGATGGCAAACTGACCTTTCTCTCTAGAATACCATCTCTCTGACATCAGCAAGAATTCTTGCTGGGCGGTGGTGGCGCACGCCTTTAATCCCAACACTTGGGAGGCAGAAACAGGTGGATTTCTGAGTTCGAGGCCAGCCTGGTCTACCGAGTGAGTTCTAGGACAGTTAGGGCTACACAGAGAAACCCTGTCTCAAAAAACCAAAAAAAATTTTTTTAAATTAAAAAAGAAAAAAAGAATTCTTTACTTAACACATCAACATAGAACATCCAAAAAGCAAAGAAATCTTGGTTTTCTTCTGAATGAGTAATTCAGTCACTTGACTTTAAATAAAAAACATGTAAATAGCCTGGTGACTGGAGCAGACACCCAGCTGATCTGCTCCCCTGTGTGGAAACTGTGCCCGGAGGCATCCTAGAGAGGCCACGGCCCACAGAGCTGCAGGTAGGAGCACCCGTACACTGCCCTAAGCCCCAGAGACACAACTGGCAGTAGGGAGCATCCAGAGCATACCTGGCATCCAGACCCTCCCCTGCGGAAAACCACCCCCCTTCTGCCCCTCACCTGGATCCCAATGACTGGAGCAGACACCGAGCTGGTCTGCTCCCCTGTGGAAACCACGTCCAGAGGCATCCTAGAGTGGCCACTGCCCTCAGAGCTGCAGACATCCTAGAGAGGCCACTGCCCTCAGAGCTGCAGAAACCACATCCGGACACATTCTAGAGAGTCCACTGACCTCAGAGCAGGGGACACCATATCCTGAGGCATCCTAGAGGAATGACTACACTCAGAACAGCAAACACCTAACTGGTCTACTGTTGCGGCCCGAGCTGCCCCACGTTGGGTTCCAAAAAATGTTGAGAACCGAAACAGCCCATGTTTGAGGGCCAAAATGTCTCAGACCGCTGTGTCAATGTTTGACCCTCACTGCCAAAAACCTTGGGGACTAACTTGTTAGCCAGAACTGCCCCAAGCTGCTCCAGTCCTTGGGTCGGGGTTCAGCAAGAGAGAGAGAGAGAGAGAGATTGAGGACAGATGAGAAGAATGGAGACCAGACAGAGTGTGATTCAATCCCATTTATTCTTTAGTCTCTCTTCCTAGTCCAAGTCCCAAGTCTTGAGTTCCTAGTCCCTAGTTCCTAGTCCCTTGTGCCTCCAAGTTCCAAGTTACTTCTTCCAAGTGCTAAGTGCCTAATGTCTAATTCCAAGTTCTTCCTCCAAGTGCCAAGTGCCTAATACCTAATAATCTGTTCCAAGTTGTACTCTTGTCAAGTAATATGTTGTCTGGAAATTTCTTCTGTCTGCCTTTTATATGTCTCACTTCTAAGCCACGCCTCTAAGTAATGCCCTTAAGTCATGCCCTTAGGTCATGCCCTTAGGTCTTGTCTCTAAATCAGATCTCTAAGTCACGCCCTAAGTCACACATCTTTAAGTCTCACACAGCCAAGGGAAAATCCTGAATATCTAATACAAGATGTTATCAGAGTGTGCTCAGCTGTTGTAGGCAATTGTAATCAAGTCTCTTATCAGGGTATATGGCTCAACATGGCTGCAAGGATGATAGCTGACTTCTGTCGGCTCCCCACAGTCTACTACCGTGGAGACACCATATCCTGAGATATCCTAGAGGAGACACTGTACCCAGAACAGCTGGACCTCAGGATCACAGAGACACTTGGACCCTGAGGAGTTCTGACACAACCAAGATAACTGGAAAGGCAGGTTCCAGTCAGAACCAGTGAGTGCAGCTAGCACTAGAGCAAACCAAATGGTGAAAGGCAAGCGTAAGAATGTAAACAACAGAAACCAAAGTTTCTTGGCATCACCAGAACCCAGTTCTCCCACCATAGCAAGTCCTGAACACTACATCACACCGGAAAAGCAAGATTCAGAATTAAAATCACTTCTCATGTTGATGATAGAGGACTTTAAAAAGGACATAAACAATGCTCTCAAAGAATTTGAGGAGAACACAGGTAAACAGGTAGAAGCCCTTAAAGAAATGCAAGAAAACACAACCAGACAGGTGAAGAAATTACACAAAACTATCCAGGATCTAAAAATGGAAGTAGAAACAATAAAGAAATCTCAAAGGGAGACTACCCTGGAGATAGAAAACCTAGGAAAAAGATCAGGAGTCATAGACGAAATCACCAACAAAATACAAAAGATAGAAGAGAGAATCTCATGCGCAGAAGATACCATGGAAAACATTGACACAACGGTCAAAGAAAATGTAAAATGCAAAAATCTCTTAACACAAAACATCCAGGAAATCCAGGGCACAATGAGAAGACCAAGCCTAAAAATAATAGGTATAGATGAGGGTGAAGACTCCCAACTTAAAGGGCCAGTAAATATATCTTCAACAAAATTATAGAGGAAAACTTCCCTAACCTAAAGAAAGAGATGTCCTTAAATATACAAGAAGCCTACAGAACCCCAAATAGACTAGACCAAAAAAAGAAATACCTCCCATCACATAATAATCAAAACATCAAATATACAAAACAAAGAGAAGATACTAAAAGCTGTAAAGGAAAAAGGCAAAGTAACATATAAAGGCAGACCTATAAGAATTACACCAGACTTCTCACCAGAGACTATAAAAGCCAGAAGATCCTGGACTGATATTATACAGACCCTAAGAGATCACAAATGCCAGCCCAGACTACTATACCCAGCAAAACTCTCAATCACTATTGATGGAGAAACCAAGATATTACATGACAAAACCAAATTTACACAATATCTTACCACAAATCCAGCTCTTCAAAGGATAATGGATAAAAAAACCTCCAACACAAGGAGGAAAACTACAACCAAGAAAAAGCAAGAAAGTAGTCTTCCAACAACCTCAAAAGAAGATAGTTACACAAACATAATTCCACCTCTAATAACAAAAATAACAGGAAGCAACAATCATTCTTCTTTAATATCTATTAATATCAATGGACTCAATTCTCCAATAAAAAGACGTAGATTATCAGATTGGATACATAAACAGGACCCAGAATTTTGCTGCATACAGGAAACGCACCTCTGTGACAAAGACAGACACTACCTCAGAGTAAAAGGATGGAAAACAATCTTCCAAGCAAATGATCCCAAGAAACAAGCTGGAGTAGCCATTCTAATATCAAATAAAATTGATTTTCAACCAGAAGTAATCAAAAAAGATAAGGAAGGACACCATATACTCATCAAAGGAAAAATGCACCAAGAAGAACTCTCAATTCTGAACATCTATGCCCCAAATGCAAGGGCACCCACATACATACAAGAAACTTTACTGACGCTCAAAGCATACATTGCATCTCACACAATAATAGTGGGGGATTTCAACACCCTACTCTCAGCAAAGGACAGATCATGGAAACAAAAACTAAACCAAAACACAATGAAACTAACAGAAGTTATGAACCAAATGGATTTAACTGATATCTATAGAACATTTCATCCTAAAACAAAAGAATATATCTTTTTCTCAGCACCTCATGGTACCTTCTCCAAAATAGACCGTATAATTTGTCACAAAACAGGCCTCAACAGATACAAAAAGATCAAAATAATCCCTTGTACCCTATCAGACCACTATAGACTAAAGCTGGTCTTTAATAACAACAAAAACAACGGAAAGCCCACATACACGTAGAAACTGAACAACGCTCTACTCAATGCTCAATGATGACTTAGTCAAGGAAGAAGTAAAGAAAGAAATTAAAGAATTTTTACAATTTAATAAAAAGGAGGACACATCATACCAAAACTTGTGGGACTCCAGGAAAGCAGTACTATAAGGAAAACTCATAGCTCTAAGTGTTAAAAAAAAAAAAAAAAGAAAAGAAAAAAGAAAAAAGAAAAAAAGAAAAAAGAAACTGGAGAGAGCATACACTAACAACTTGACAGCACACCTGAAAGCTTTAGAACAAAAAGAAGCTAATATTCTCAAGAGGAGTAGACAGCAGGAAATAATCAAACTCAGAGCTGAAATTAACCAAGTAGAAACAGAAAAAACTATACAAAATATCAACAAAACCAAGAGCTGGTTCTTTGAGAAAATCAACAAGATAGATAAACCCTTAACCAGACTAATCAAAGGGCACAGAGACAGTATCCAAATTAATAAAATCAGAACTGAAAAAGGAGACATAACAACAGAAACTGAGGAAATTAAAAAAAATCATCAGAACCTACTACAAAGGCCTATACTCAACAAAATTAGAAAATCTGGATGAAATGGACAATTTTCTAGACAGATACAAGGTACCAAAGTTAAACGAGGACCAGATAAACCATCTAAACAGTCCTATAACCCCTAAAGAAATAGAAGAAGTCATTAAAAGTCTCCCTACCAAAAAAAGTCCGGGACTTAAAAGTCTTCCTACCAAAAAAAGTCCGGGACCAGATGGTTTTAGTGCAGAATTCTACCAGACCTTCAAGGAAGACCTAATACCAATTCTATTCAAACTATTCAACAGAATAGAAACAGAAGAAACACTACTCAATTTGTTCTATGAAGCTACAATTATGCTCATACCTAAACCTTAAAAAGACCCAACAAAGAAAGAGAACTACAGACCAATCTCACTTATGAATATTGATGCAAAAATACTCAATAAAATTCTCGCAAACCGAATCCAAGAACACATCAAAACAATCATCCATCATGATCAAGTAGGCTTTATCCCAGGAATGCAGGGGATGGTTCAATATTCGAAAATCCATCAATGTAATCCACTACATAAATAAACTCAAAGAAAAAAAACACATGATCATCTCACCAGATGCTGAGAAAGCATTTGACAAAATTCAACATCTCTTCATGTTAAATGTCTTGGAAAGATCAGGAATTCAAAGCACATACCTAAACATAGTAAAAGCAATATACAGCAAGCTAGTAGCCTGTCAATTCTCTATCTGACCAGGAGACAGGAACAAAGCAAGTCGGAGTTCTTCTCAACGCAGTTTACTCAGGATCCTTTACAATCGCCTCTCTGGAAGCCCTCTCTACCCAGCTCCTTAACGGCCGTCCTTTTATACCCCTGCCTGTCCCAATCAGCACCTGCCTCGTGGGCATGCCTCATTGGTGCACCTCAAACAGTCCGATTCTTGTGGCAGTGAGTCTGCACAGTAGTTCTGCGGTTGTGGCTCAGTTAGGGAAAGGCGTGCAGCGCACAAACTGCCAAGGAGTGGCACCATTCATAAGATTTGACAGGTGCCATTCATAAGATTTGGCCCAGGCACCATTTTAGCTGGCTGTGCTGCCGCACCCGCTCCTCACAATTCCCCCTTATTTATTAATTTTGGCAGAGAGAGTGCCTGTCTTAACTTGCCCCTTGTAAGCAACGCTCCTTACCCGTCATGGGGAGTCAAACAGCTTTGGTTTGGTTCCTGTCTTAGGCTGGTAATGTGCCCAAGGAGTCTTACCTGTCATTGACTACCTCTCTAGCATGCCAAGCCACACCTGAGGAGACTGTCCATCTCCACTGCTGCAAACGCTTTCTCTGAGTTGTTTTCTGTCGGGCTTTCATCTGACACATGCACCAAAAGGCAAGGCAACTGATGGGGACCAGGCATATAGCAACTTCCTCGATTCCCACACATTCCTTGATGTAGGACATTGCTTGAAGAGTCCAGCTGGTCAATCCGGAGGCCAGGGAGGCGTCCACTCTGGTCAAGTTAATGTGAACAATAGACTGTCGTAATTCTCTCAATCAATTTCCTGTAAGTAACTGAGAAAGGCTTTTGGAAAGATTACTAGCATGGCTTATATTCTGAAAAGGCATGGAGGTAACACATATAAAAGGAATACTGAGCTTTCAAAGGTGAGACTTCCATAACAAAAACTAGCATTGCTCCTTATCGCTGGTAGCATCCACATCAGCAGAAGAGTCTTCCTTAGCATCTCCATTCCTGTCTTCTTGCTGTATAACCCTGGTAAGTCTTTCTGGAACCCAAAGTGGCTGATGTTGATCCTGAGGAAACACACAAACAGACCCTCTTGCCCACACCAATACTGGGTCAGGGCCACTCCATTTTTCTGTCAATATGTCCTTCTACATTACCATGCCTTCATGGGTAGCATCGGGATCAGCATGGCGATCAGCTGCAGACCGTCCTTGCTTATCCAGAGTCAAAAAATTTAGGGTAAAGAGAGCTATAGCCACTCTCTCTCTAGGCATGTGGCCGGAGGCAATTCCCCCTCTTTGTTTAAGAAGACATTCCTTTAGGGTGTGGTGTGCCCGTTCAGCAATGCCCTGCCCCTGAAGATTATAGGGCAAACCATGGTTAAGGTAAACTCCCATGGTCTTACAAAAGGACACAAAAGAAGTAGAGGTGTACTCCAGTCCATTATCTGTCTTTAAACATTTAGGCATGCCCCAGGCTCCCCAGGCTTCAAAACAATGAGCAATGACATGGCAAGCCTTCTCCCCAGAATGCAGGGAGGCAAACATAATTCCAGAAGAAGTATCTATAGATACATGAATATATTTTAATCTTCCGAACTCAGGGAAATGGGTGATATCCATTTGCCATAAATGTAGGGGGAGTAGGCCTCAGGGATTAACCCCAATTCCCATCTGGGGTAACAATGGGGCACAAGCTTGACAAGCTTTCACTATATCTCTAGCATCAGCACGAGGAATGCCAAATCGAGATGATAGGGTTTTAGAATTTACATGAAACTGGCTATGAAAGTGTCTTTCTAACTCCAGGGAATCATTGATCGCAAAATTTGCAACATTAAAACAGGTCTTTGAAGCTTTATCAACAATATCATTCCCTTCAGTTAATGGACCAGGTAAACCAGTATGGGCATGAATATGTTGAACAAAAAAGGGTTGTTCCCTATTCCAAATAAGAAATTGCAATTGGGTAAGTAGCTCTCCTATGGTGGACTTTAGGTTTATTTTACCTACAATTTCCAATTGTTTAATAGCATTTACTACATATTAACTATAAGATATCAAATTAAAGGAATGAGAAAATCGTTCACAAACCTTTATCACAATCTGTAATTCTATAACTTGAGGGGACGCTGGAGGAAATTGGATGGTTACAGGCAAGGATCCTGCAACCAAAAAACGCTCCACATCCTGTCTTAGAACCATCTGTAAAAATAGTAGGGCAATTTAACAAAGGCTTTCTATGGGTGATCTGTGGAAAGACCACAGGATGAGCATTAATCAATTGTAATATAGGGTCCTTTGGAAAATGATTATCCATTGTCCCATTAAAAGTACATCTCAAAATTGCCCAATCATCCACAGTGGCCATCAATACTTCGAGTTGAGCAGCTGTATATGGTACTATTAGGCTTGTAGGTTGGATGCCAAAGTGTTGAACACTCTGACGAATTCCCAGCATGGCTAACTGGGCTACCGCAGTTGGATAATGAGTGAGTGTCTGAGCAGGAGAGATTTTCGGATCCACTCAAAGTAAAGGGGCCCCTTGCCATAATACTCCTGTAGGCTGACATTCCATTGGCAATATGCATAATGTAATATCCTGGGATTCATCTCTATGCCTCAAGGCTGCATCTTGTATGCCTTTTTCCACTAATGTTAATGCCGCTCTAGCTTCATTAGTTAAATGTCTAGGGGAGTTGAGGTCCGAATCACCTGGTAGAATATCATATAATGGCTGTAATTGTTTATTAGACAACGAGAGATAGGGTCTAAGCCACTGTATATCTCCCAACAATCTTTGAAAATCATTCAAGGTATGCAAATTATCTGTGTGAATCTGGATTTTTTGAGGAATTACTTGTCCTAAAGATATTTTTGTTCCTAAATAATTAACCACAGAGCCCTTTTGTACCTTCTCAGGAGCTATCACTAACTGTTTCTTTCTTAAACTTAACACAACAGCTCTATAGGCTTCATCAAGCATCTGCTCAGTAGGGGCAGCAACAAGAATATCATCCATATAATGATAACATTTGATTTTCAAAAAATTCTGTCTGACTTCTTTCAAGGAGGCATCAACATACAGTTGACACATAGTGGGACTGTTGGCCATGCCTTGTGGCAATACAACACATTCATATCAATGATCTGGCTCTGCATGATTCATGGAAGGGACTGTAAAAGAAAACCTAGCTGTATCCTTTTGATGCAATGGGATTGAAAAGAAACAATCTTTAATATCTAAAACTATGACAGGCCAATTTTTGGGCAATGCAGAAGGTAAAGGCAGACCTCGTTGTACCAGTCCCATCAAAACCATTTGTTTATTAATTTCTCTTAAATCATGTAGAAGCCTCCATTTCCCAGATTTTTTCTTTATCACAAAAATGGGTGTATTCCAAGGTGATGTAGATGGCTGCAGATGACCTAACAATAATTGTACTTTTACCAGCTCTTGTACAACTTGTAATTTTTCTGAGGGGAGTGGCCACTGAGGAATCCACACGGGCTCCTCAGATTTCCACGACATGAGAAGAACATCCTCAGTGGCCCCTATGAAAAACCCACTCCAGTTCTATCTTGCTTCTGTTTTATGGGCATGGGAGACGTTCGTCCCTGCAATCTTTTCCCCAGTCCTTTTCCTGGAATGTAACCCATGCCAGACATTATGTGATGAGATTGTGGGCTATATTCCTTCTCATTAGTTAACACATAGCCCATGTCTTTCAGGAGATCCCTTCCCCATAAAGAAACAAGAAGCCCCATAACATAAGGCTGGAAAACTCCAGAATGTCCTTCATCATCTCTCCAGTGTAACAATCGAGAACTCATCTCAGGCTCCTTGGCGTATCCTAATCCCCTTAACATCTGATTTGAGTTTTGTTTAGGCCACCCCTTGGGCCAATCCTTAATACTGATTATGCTGTGATCAGCACCAGTATCCAAAAGGCCAGAAATTGATTTTCCTTCTATAAATAAATTCATTAAGGGCCGAGAATCAAGATTCAGGGAACAAAATATGAAGTCAGTTCCAGTAGAGCCAAAACCTTTGGGTCCTTGCTCAACATTCTTTGCAGGAAATTGATCATGGCAACTGGGTAATAATAACATCTGTGCTATTCTATCTCCAGGAGAAATGGTGGACACTCCTCTAGGGGAGGATACCATAATCTTTACTGTCCCCGTATAGTCTGGATCAATCACCCCAGGATGAATTATTAAGCCCTGAAAAGTAATGGAGCTCCTTCCTGTAATCAAACCCACTGTGTCAGATGGTAACGGTCCGTGAAAATCTGTATCAACCAATTGAGGGCCCATCTGAGGTGTTAATACAAGTCTGGAGGTGGAGCAAAGGTCAAGTCCTGCAATTCCTGCTGTGGCTCGCCGTGGCAATCCCATTGCATTGGAGGCCTCAGGCTTGGCCAACTCTCGGCTACTGCCCCATATATTTGAGGGCCCTGAGGTTGGGGGCCCCGTGGCAAGTTTTTTGGCCTGGCTCCTCTATATCCAGCATTGATAGGCTATCCATTGATATCCTTTACAGATCTGCATTCATTCGCCCAGTGGTTCCCCTTTTTACATCTAGGGCAAAGACCAGGCACCCTTGCTCTGCAGCCATCCGGGACTTGAAATTGGGGACACTGTCGTTTTAAATGTCCCAGTTGACTGCATTTAAAACATATTCCACTTTTAAGGTTGTTTTGACTTTGGTTCATCTGCATAACAGCGGCTGCCAACCCGGCATTAGAAAGAGGCCCCCCAGCTCTCTACAAATTTTCATCCACACCTCTAGCCCTTTGCTCTTATAAGGATTAATAGCCTGTCTACATTCTCTGGTACATTGTTCAAAAATCAGTTGCTTTAATAGTGGCATAGCTGCGTCAGGATCCCCAAAAATTCTTCCCCCTGCCTCCACCATTCTAGCCACGAAGCCAGCAAATGGCTCTGCCGATCCCTGAACAATCTTGGTTAGGTTTCCTGACACCTCACCTCTATTGAGAAGAGATTTCCATGCTCTAGTCCCTATATTACTGATTTGCTCATATACCTGCAAAGGGTAATTTGTTTGTTGATTTGCAAATCTGCCTTGGCCCAACAACATATCCTGGTCCCAGGCCTGCTGGCCATTAGTGGCATTTACAGCAGCCTGCTCGGCTGAGAGCTCTATAAAGTAGGCCTTCCAATCTAAGTATTGGCCAGGAGATAAACAAGCTCTAGCCAAATTCTGCCAGTCATTGGGTGTCATGCAATATCTATGGAGGGACTCCAGTTGAGAAACCACAAAAGCTGCACTAATGCTGTTTGCTCTGACCCCCTCGGCCAGTCTTTGAATAACCTTCCAATCTAGAGGCTCATGGTGCCGATTGCCTTGGGTGTCTTGAAATACTGGGAAACACTGAGCCCGTAGTTCCCTCCAGGCTTCAGGGCAAAAACGCCATCCTGATTCTCCAGTAGGAGCATATGGAGGCAGCTGAGGCAGCCCCAGCGCAGAGGGTTCTATATCCAGTTTCGCTTCCTCTAGGTCTTGTGCCAGCCTCTCTAACTCAGTTTTGGAAACCTCTTCTTCCTCAGAACTTAATTCATTCTCAGACTTTTGAGATCGCTCCTCTTTCAGTTGCTCTAGCGCATCGCTACCCTTCTCTAACTCTGCAGAGCATTTCCCTTCTCTGTTCTCAATGCAAGATCTCACCAGTTTCCACACAGGCTTTACTCCACTGGCTAGTTTTCCTTTTTCTTCAGCTGACTTAAGATCTCTTCCTAATTTCTCCCAACTGGGTAGTGTGAGGTGCCCCGAAACTGAAAACCAGGGTGCAACCTCATCTACAGCTTTTAAGACTAACCCCTTTCACTTTTAGCAAGCCACGAAGAGCATGCTGCAGCAACTGTGAGGATGATGAATAGCCCATGATACAACTTGTATACTAATAGAGGGGGAAAAACTCCTGGAAAAACTTCTGTGGTTGGTGTCGAGTGCTTTTTACTCCTGTGATCAAAAGTACCCCTCGTTCCTTAGCCGTCTTAAGGTCCTTTCCCCAAACCGAAACCTTATCCACAGTCTGTAAGAATTGTTCCTTTCACTTTTAACTTGCCCCAAAACTGGGAACATATACTTTCACTTTCAACTCGTCCCAATACCAGGAACTTATATTGTCTCCTATCCAAGAACTTAACTTGTCCCACTTGCCTGGGAACTTTATAGTCTCTGAACTGAGAACCTGCCCTTGTCCCACTTGCCTGGGAACTTTATAGTCTCTGAACCAAGAACTTTCTTTTGTCCCACTTACCTGGGAATTTACCAGCTATCTGCCCTGACTGCGCTGAGTTCTGAACTCCCTGAACGGGCCACCATTTGTCAATTCTCTATCTGACCGGCAGACAGGAACAAAGCAATCGGAGTTCTTCTCAACGCAGTTTATTCAGGATCCTTTACAATCGCCTCTCTGGAAGCCCTCTCTACCCAGCTCCTTAATGGACGTCCTTTTATACCCCTGCCTGTCCCAATCAGCACCTGCCTCATGGGCATGCCTCATTGGTGCACCTCAAACAGTCTGATTCTCGTGGCAGTGAGTCTGCGCAGTAGTTCTGCGGTTGTGGCTCAGTTAGGGAAAGGCGTGCAGCGCGCAAACTGCCAAGGAGTGGCACCATTCATAAGATTTGACAGGTGCCATTCATAAGATTTGGCCCAGGCACCATTTTAGCTGGCTGTGCTGTCGCACCCTATCCTCAGAGTAGCCAACATCAAACTAAATAGAGAAAAACTCGAAGCAATCCCACTAAGATCAGGGACTAGACAAGGCTGCCCACTCTCACCCTATCTATTCAATATAGTACTGGAAGTCTTAGCCAGAGCAATTAGACAACAAAAGGAAGTCAAAGGAATACAAATAGGAAAAGAAGTCAAAATTTCACTATTTGCAGATGATATGATAGTATACTTAAGTGACCCTAAAACTTCCACCAGAGAACTCCTAAACCTGATAAACAACTTCAGCAAAGTGGCTAGATATAAAATCAACTCAAACAAATCAGTAGCCTTCCTATACTCAGAAGATAAACAAGCTGAAAAAAGAAATTAGGGAAATGACACCCTTCACAATAGCCACAAATAATATAAAATATTTTGGCGTGATTCTAACCAAGCAAGTGAAAGATCTGTATGACAAGAACTTCAAGTCTCTGAAGAAAGAAATCAAAGAAGATCTCAGAAGATAGAAAGATCTCCCATGCTCCTGAATTGGCAGGAATAATATAGTAAAAATGGCCATCTTGCCAAAAGCAATCTACAGGTTCAATGCAATCCCCATTAAAATTCCAAATCAATTCTTTATAGAGATAGAAAGAGCAATTTGCAAATTCCTTTGGAATAACAAAAAACCCAGGATAGCGAGAATCATTCTCTACAATAAAAGAACTTCTGGGGGAATCACTATCCCTGACCTCAAACTGTACTACAGAGCAGTAGTGATAAAAACTGCATGGTATCGGTACAGAGACAGGCAGGAAGAGCAATGGAATAAAATTTAAAATCCAGAAATGAACCCACACACCTATGGTCACTAGTTCTTGACAAAGGAGCTAAAACCATCCAGTGGAAACAGAACAGCATTTTCAACAAATGGTGCTGGTTCAACTGGAGGTCAGCATGTAGAAGAATGCAAATCGATCCATTCTTATCTCCTTGTACAAAGCTCAAATCCAAGTGGATAAAGGACCTTTACATAAAACCAGATACAGTGAAACTAATAGAAGAGAAGGTGGGGAAGAGCCTAGAATACTTGGGCACAGGGGAAAAGTTCCTGAACAGAGCACCAATGGCTTATACTCTAAGATCAAGAATTGACAAATAGGACCTCATAAAATTGCAAAGTTTCTTTCTGTAAAGCAAAGGACAATGTCAATAGGACAAAACAGCAACCAACAGATTGGAAAAAGATCTTTACCAATCCTACATCCGATAGAGGGCTTATATCCAATATATACAAAGAACTCAAGAAATTTGACTCCAGACAACCAAATAACCCTATTAAAAAATGGGGAACTGAGCTAAACAAAGAATTCTCAACTGAGGCAACTCAAATGGCTGAGAAGCACCTAAAGAAATGTTAAACAAGCCAGGCAGTGGTGAATCACGCCTTTAAGCCCAGAACTTGGGAGGCGGAGGCAGGCAGATTTCTGAGTTCGAGGCCAGCTTGGTCTACAGAGTGAGTTCCAGGACAGCCAGGGCTACACAGAGAAACCCTGTCTCGAAAAACCAACCAACCAACCAAACAAAAAGAAATGTTCAACATCCTTAGTCATCAGGGAAATGCAAATCAAAACAACCCTGAGATTGCACCTCACACCAGTCAGAGTGGCTAAGATCAAAATCTCAGGGACCTCATAAAATTGCAAAGTTTCTTTCTGTAAAGCAATGGACACTGTCAATAAGACAAAACAGCAACTGGCAATGATGTGGAGAAAGAGGAACACTCCTCCATTGTTGGTGGGATTGCAGGCTGGTACAACCACTCTAGAAATCAATCTGGAGGTTCCTCAGAAAATTGGACATAGCATTACCTGAGGACCCAGCTATACCACTCCTGGGCATATACCCAGAAGATGTTCCAACATATAACAAGGACACATGCTCCACTATGTTCATAGAAGCCTTATTTATAATAGCCAGAAGCTGGAAAGAACCCAGATGTCCCTCAACAGAGGAATGGATACAGAAAATGTGTTACATTTACACAACATAGTACTACTCAGTTATTAAAAACAATGAATTCATAAAATTCTTAGGCAAATGGATGGAACTAGAAAATATCATCCTGAGTGAGGTAACCCAATCACAAAAGAACACACATGGTATGCACTCACTGATAAGTGGATATTAGCCCAAAAGCCCACAATACCCAAGATACAACTCACAGACTACATGAAGCTCATGAAGAAGGAAGACCAAAGTGTGGGTGCTTCAGTTAGAAGGAGTAACAAAATACTCATGGGAGCAAATATGGAGACAAAGTGTGGGACACAAACTAAAGGAGGGGCCGTCTGGAGACTGTTCCACCTGGGTATCCATCCCAGATGCAGTCATCACAGGCAGACACTGATGTGGATGCCAGGAAGTGCATGCTGACAGGAGCCTGATATAGCTGTCTTGTTAGAGGTCTGTCAGAGCCTGACATATACAGAGGCAGATGCTCACAGCTAACCATCGAACTGATCATGGGGTTCCCAATGTAGAAGTCAGAGAGAAGACTGAAGGAGTTGAAGGGGTTTGCGGCCCCACGGGGAGAGCAACAATACCAACCAACCAGAGCTCCCAGGGTCTAAACCACCAGCCTGGGAGCACATAGGGAGGGACCCATGGCTCCAGCTGTATATGTAGGGGAGGATGGCCTTGTTGGGCATAGGTGGGAGAGAAAGTCCTTGGCCCAGTGAAGGCTGGATGGCCCAGTATAGGGAAATTAGAGGGCAGGGAGGTGGGAGTGGGCACATCCTCATAGAAGCAGGAAGAGGGGGGATAGGATAGGGGGTTCCTGGGGGGAATGGGGAAAGGGAATAACATCTGAAATGTAAATGAAATATCCAATAAATTGTTTTTTTAAAAAGGAAGACTACTATTCCATTGTATATATGTTCAACACTTTACCCATCCATTGATGGACAGGGGTTATTTCCACTTTTTAATTATTAGAAATGACTCTAGGCAGAATGTGTCCTCTTAATTTCTTATGCTAGAATCTACCTCTTATTAATATAGAGTTAGGATCCTGGAACCTCAGGAGGTGATTATCATGCCAGCCGTCTGTAGACTTTATAAAGTTGACCACAGAGAATTCCCTCCTCATTCTGTCCAGTGCAGTAGCAGTGAAATGACAGCTGTCTGCAAACAAAGAAGCCAGTTCCCACTTGACACACGACCCACTTACAGCTTGGGCTACACAGACACTAGGACTGTTTGTAATAAGTCACCTCGCCCACAGTATTTGTCACCACTGCCTAGGCTAAGACAGTGCCAGCACTTTTAAGTTGAGGTTTATAACACCTGGTTGTGTGATTTTTTTTCCCCACTGTAATGGAGAGAACTGACTGTTTTCTATAACCTAAATTCTCCTCAACCTCAGGACTTTCAGAGGAAGGTCGTAACTTTAATGCTGAACTTCTGTGAATACATGAGTTGATTAGTTAGGCTTTGTTGACCCGTATTTTAGCTTCCTCATTTTTATGTGTGTGTCTGTATATGTGTGTATATTTGTGTGTCTGTGAGCATGTATGTGTGTCTATGGATGTGTGGCTATGTGTGTATGTGAGTATATATATGTCTCTGTGTGTCTCTCCCTGCCTGTGTGTGGAGTTGGCTGTCTCCCTCCACCATGGATTTGGGGGAGCAGACTCAGGTGAGAGGCTTCCATAGCAAGCACTTTTTGACTGCTAAGCCATCTCACTAATCCCTTAAAGTTTCTCCAATATAATGTTTCTATTTCTAACTCTCCCACCATGATTAAACATGAGTGCACACACACATACACACACACACACACACACACACACACACACACACACACTCAAATGATAACATACCATTAACTGATGCAATACTTCCAGAATAACTTTGAGAGATAAAGTATTGTGTTGAAACACGCTACACAACTGCTTTTCAGATAATCGGGTCCAAAGGGCACATCCCAGCTGGGTTCCCTGACCTATGCTGTGCTTGTGTTAGAAACTGGCATCATTTCAAAAACCAAAGGTGTATCTGATTTGTCAGGGGACACAGTCAAAGTCTGCCCCTTCGCCAACAGTCCATAGTATCTGACTGGGCTCTCTGTGGAGCTCTGCTCAGACACGTCTGTTGGGAGAACAGACCCCAAGGGAGAGGGCAGTACAGAGCCATGAACCTGGTCCTGGAGCTTCTCCTGCTGGTAGGCATCATCATCTACTCCTACCTGGAGTCACTGGTAAAGTTCTTCATTCCCCGGAGAAGGAAATCTGTGGCCGGACAGACTGTGCTCATCACAGGAGCTGGACATGGAATAGGCAGGCTGACCGCTTATGAATTTGCAAAGCGAAAAAGCAGGTTGGTCCTGTGGGATATTAATAAGGTAATAATACATGTTTCTGACAGTCTTTTAATGTCACAAAATAATAAGGCATATGCTTGTCTAGTTATCTGCCTTAATGCTGGCTTTTCCTTATGTTTTCCTTTTTCAAAGTTTTAGTAAGCTCCTGAAAGCCTTTCTAGATCCCTGTGACAGGTGAACTAGATGGAAACAATGCATTGGAGAACTAAGCCTGGGGGTTCGTTTCATTTGTGTTTGTTTATTTGTTTGTTTGTTTCTACTATGGTGTACAACTTGATAATAAGAGATGCAGGAGTCAGGAAGCTTCCCAGCTGCTGAAATCAGACAAGCCACATAACTTTCCTCAAGTTCACTTTTTCTTTTTTCTTTTTTTTTTAATCTCTACAATTGGGATAAGATCTCAGAGGGAGACAAAACCCACAGGTAATTCTCGCCAACATCCAAACTGGCCAATGTGCAGTTTACTAAAGCTACGGATGCCTTTTATATTTTAACATTTTTATTTATTCAGATATTCATTTGTCCCTTTCTGTGATAGAGACTGAAACTGGGACTTAGTCCATGCCAGGCAAGCACTCTACCACTGAGCCACAGCTACAGCACAAGGTTTTACACACTTGAAAGATTCTCAAAATGAAAACCACATGAAGAACTTACAGTAAAAACCCATGGTACCTTCACTCACACTCCAGAAATCCTAAAGTATTTATATCTGACCTTTAGCAGAAAAAAAAAAGACTTGCCAGGTCCTGAGCAAGAAGAATAAATACAGAGAATAATACCCTAAGTGATTACCATGGCCTGCCACTGATGCAGTATCATACATGGTAGTGGCTACATGGATGCTCGGCTTTCGCTTGGACATTTACAAAGTTGTTGACCTCTTGTATATTTATAAATGCTGTTAACTACCCTTAAGTCTGAAGGCATTGATGTCTTGTGCCACTTTCTCCTAAATATGTACATTCCCATAGGCAGTGAAAATATGTGCCACAAGAAACTGTCTCTGGGATTGTAATCTCTGAAGAACTGGACTGGGGATAGCGTCCAGTGGTACAGCAATTTATCTAGCACATACAAGCTAGATAGTAGATCCAGCTGTGGCTGGGTTTGAGCCCCAGCTCTACCAGGAAATCAAAAACAAACTTCTGGACTGACATGTACCAGATACAGTGGCTCAGACTGGAGAAACCTTGGGGATGCGGGGGTTGTTTCTTTGTTAAGAAGCAGTTTCCAAATGTTTCCTTGGGGTTTTACTTTTTTTGTTTGTTTGTTTTGTTTTTGTTTTTCAAGACAGGGTTTCTCTGTGTAGCCTTGGCTGTCCTGGAACTCACTCTGTAGACCAGGCTGGCCTTGAACTCAGAAATCTGCCTGCCTCTGCCTCCCAAGTGCTGGGATTAAAGGTGTGTGCCACCACCGCCAGGCTCCTTGGGGTTTTACTTGGCTTCAGGTAACTCTCTTTTATGTTCTTTGCCATTGGCAGTTAGCATTCACTTTTCCTGGCCTTCAGAATGTTCTTGAATATAAGGCACTACATTCCCTTTGGTTCATTTTGAGCAGTGAAGAATCCCAAGATGCAGAAACCAAAGACAGGCAGATACAGGCATTTGAGGGCAAGATGAGCTAACATGGTACGTGGAGATGGTTTTGAGACTAGCAAATCCTGCAGAGGTCCCAGGCAGTCTTCTTGGAGTTGAGAAAATTGAGGCTGCTGTTCTCAGACCCTCATAAAAAATATAAACAAGAATACATCATGAAGAGGCTTCATGGATCTTTCAGATCACCTCCCAAGTGTGCATGGTGGGAAGACATCAATACTTAATTTAGTACACTTCCTTTAATTTGAAAATCTTCAGACACAGAAACAGTAAAACTAGAAAGAGATCACATTAAAGATGACTTCCACTTTTCGGAGTGGCGGGGGCTGAAAGCTGAGTAACTCATCTTGTAAATTTTCTTTGAAGTCTTAAATTTCATGATTAAGCATTTAAGACATCGAATGATTGACTGTAAAGCTGCAAGCGTAACTCTGGTTTCCCTGTTCACCGAGGGGCCAGCTAGCTTTCAAGCTGTCTCCTTTTCCTTATAGGTGAAAAGCAAAGCCACAGAGAAGCCCCTGGCTTTAAAAAACAGTGACACAGAGGCATGAAACACAGCTGTGAGGGAGGGAGTTGGGGGTGGGGGTCTGCAGGAAGGTAAAGGGAGATAAAATAATAAGAGCATACACGTGTATGCAAGGAACAAAAAGCACATTTAAGAACACAATGACAAAATAGCAAAATTGTAGGCCCAGCCTAGGTGCCCACCCATAGATGTGGATTGGAAAACGTGGTTTCACACATAGGAAGGACATCGTTCAGTCTTTTAGAAGAGTGAGATCATTCTGTTTGCATGACAGTGGGAAAAACTGTAGGTCACCATTAGGTAAAAAAGGAACCAGACTCACAAAGGGAAGGATATGGGGGTTGGGGGGTGGGGGGTGGGGGGAGTGGGGGGTGGGGGGAGTTGGGGGGAGGGAAGGAGCAGCAGGGGGTGGGGGAGGAAAGGATCAGGAGGGCATGGTCACTCTGCTCTGGTCCTAGCACTGGAAGAACCAAGGCAAGTTAGACACCAGCCCTGGCTACAGAAAATTATTGCAAAAGACAAAAGAGGGTAGGAGAAGACAGCAAGCATGGGCTCTGTCATGTCTCATGTGGGGGAAGGCTATCATGGAACATACTAGTTTGTACATTAATAAAAAGGACACGGGGATTAGCCATGCACAGAGACGTTGACACCCCAGAAGGTGCTTTCTGTGTAAAAGTAACAAAGAGCTACATTCTGCTCTACTCCGGATTAATTATAAAGCTGGACTGCTTGCAAGTTATTAGCATCTATTACTCAAACAGGATACTGGGTTCATTGTAAGCTTTCACGGACATGTATATTCTGATCATATTCACTGTTCTCCGTCGTTATCTCTGGCCCCTCCCACTCTCGATGATCCCCTTTCTCACTGTCCCCGTGTACTTTCACGTCTTTCCTACGTGCGTGAGCTAATGAGTTTAGTTAGGATTGCTAGATGTGGGCTTATTATGGGAGTAGGGACTGCTTGCTGATGGTTGTGCTTCTGAAGAAAATAACCCTGATATATTGTTTCTTCTTCAGTCAAATCTTTTGTTTGATGCTCGGGTTAACCCCCTCTCTCTACAGCTCTCAAGTCTGTATGGGACTTGTGAGGAGGGCAGCTGGGCCAGCTAGCAGTAAAAGCAGCCTTCATTAGTGGAAATGAAGTCAACATTAGCAGAAAATGTGGTCCTGCCCAGACCACAGCTCGATTCCACAGCCCCATGCAGACCTATGGCTCTATGCGGCAGCTCACCACAAGTCTATGTGAAGGGACAGGTGGTTTTGTAGTGACATCCTAATTCGTTTTAAAGTATATTCTTTGAGAGTTCTATCGTTGCTTTGTGATTTATCCAAGACAGGGAAATGCAAAAGGGATGGAGGGAGGCAACCAGAGTAAGCCAAACTCACCATCCACTCAGGAACAGCCCACATGATGGCTACACTATTGCTATCCCAGCGTGCACAAGAAAGAGCTTCCTGGGCATTCTCACTCTTCATCACAGAGAAATGGGGACAACAGTGAGAGAAAAAAAACTGATTTTAAAAAAGAATTTGAACCCCATAATACTCCCTATAAAATCAATAGGTGTCAAAACTTGGAAAGAATCCAAATTTTCATGGAATGTAGGTCAAAATAAAAAAAAAAAATGCCAAGGGTAGTGACTCACACCTGTAATTCCAACATTCAGGAAGTTGAGGCAGGATTGGCTTGAGTTGGTGACCCACTTGGGGTACACAGAGTAAGCAAGGGACAGAGAGTAACAACTGGTCTAAAACAACATGAGACACACACACACACACACACACACACACACACAGCACACTAGGACAATCTTAGGAAGAGGCTTCTGACTTTAGGCTATAAATAAGCTGTCTCCATGTCTTGGAGGACGTGTGTACAGTTGTCATCTTAGTGGGAATTCAACCATTGGTTCTCGGCTTTTCTCCTCCAAAGCTCCAGAAGAATAAATACCCAGTTAAGACTGTCATGTGTAGTAACAGTTTCCCTGTGGAAGCTTTTCTCGGATACGATTCTCCCCTTGCACCAGGGGAGTGAATCCAAGTTGTCAGTAGAATTCATCTAGAGTCACCGCTAGACCACTGCTAAGCACCTTACTGCCGGCAATGGGTGTTGCTCTGCAACTGAGAGCCAGTAGGAACACGTGGACCAGTCTTCCTTTTGTCCTCCATGCTCAGACATCTTCCCTGAAATTGTGAGGCGCCGCATCTTCGAGCACTTATGGGATGCCCTTCGTGCTACCACAGTCTAGACAAATCACCTACAGGCACGCCCAGGCCAAGATGAGAAGCTGCAAAAGCCTTAACCGGAAGGGTTTATTTCTCCTTGACTCCGGTGCTGCTTTGGCAGTATAATTAATTAGTCAATGTAATTAGATAATGAGTTCACGTTAGGAGACTTATTGGACAAAGATTCTAAAGTATTTTAAAGAGCCTGATCTTTTCTCTAATTTGCCTACCCCCTCCCCCGCCCCAGCGCGGTGTTGAGGAAACAGGAGCCAAATGCAGGAAGCTGGGAGCAGTCGTGCACGTGTTTGTGGTGGACTGCAGCAACCGGGCGGAGATTTACAGCTCTGTGGATCAGGTGAGAACCGGGATGCGGGTGTCTGCGTATAACCGTACACATCAGCTGACACTGAGCTGGGAAACGAAAGATTGTCTGGGGCTACTTGGCTTCCGGTAGACGTCAGCTGCTCAGTCAAGTTGCTGTGTGACCGAAGGAGGACAAATATAGAACTTTCTTGATATTAATATCCACTCAGCTGTAGCCTCTGTCACTGTTTCATATTCTGAATCAAATCTTCTGTGACTAAAAAGTTTGGCCCAGAGGGAACGAAAGATGATTTATCAGCAGAAAATTTGATCTTTTTTCTAACGTTTTTAAAATTAGACTTTGTTCTGCTTTTTCTTTAACTTATTTTGTCTCTGACATTTTATTGGTTTGTATATAATCTAGTCTTTTATGAAAAACATAGTTAATGACTTTTTAAACATTTTATTTGTTTCATTTATTTACTGCATGTGTGTGTACGTCTGTGTGTGCTTGGGGTTGGGGTGGGGGTTACACACACCTCACAATGTGTATGTGGAATTCAGATGACAACTGTTGAAAGTAGATCTCTCCTTCCATGATGTGGATCCTGGAATTGTCAGGTCTGGCAAAAAACAAACAAACAAAAAAACAAAACAAAACTTTTATCCACTGAGCCATCTCCTCACCCACTGTACACATTATTTTAAAAAGTAAACACTGAGTTCTTACAAAAACCTCAGCCCTCTGCTATGCTACTGCCTTCTTTAATCTGATTTAATGTTTTAAAATCCCATTATCCTCACTATAGATAAGCAAATAAAAATTTGAAAGGTTTGGCCCAGATAGAGATCACGTGACCAGTGGGTAGCAAAAGCCAAGATTAATTACTTAACACTTTAAAAATATTTCATCAGAACTTAAGTATTATTTACCAGCACAAACATTAATTCTTGTTTTTTTTAAGCTCGTAAACTTTCACACTGCCTATTACATAATGAGCACAAAACTGAAGGTTTTAGCCAAAACAGTTTAGAGTTCCCTCATGCTAGGTTCCCCTTCTTGTCATTGAGCTGATTCATTCACATCTGAACTCTGAGACCTCATGCACTGGAATAAAAGAAACCTAGGTTGCATTGTGACCAGGCTAGCTGTCGCCAAAGCCAGTGAGCACAGACAGAAACTGCATCTTAAAGCTGTTCTTTATTCTTGGAAAATGGATTGATATCTTAGACATCTGTCTTCTATGTCATCTCAGCCAGTGACCTGTGATGTCTGTGCGTCTCTCGTTATCGTCCTTTGGACCACTCCCTCCTTTTGTGTTACTGGGCTCAGGCATTTTTTGGAGTTGAGTTAGCCTAGTTTGTGCTGGCATCCACCTTAGACTCCTCGGGTGGCTAGGGTAGGGTGTGGAGTGCTTAGCTCAGAGCACACATTGTGGAATTGCTAAGCTATAAATAGTGTGTATGCTCTGGCTCCTTTGTACATGGTGGAGTGTGTATCCTTATAATATAGAATATAAAAAGTGTGTCTACCCACCCGTCCCCTATCAATATGAGCCTCGTGAGAATGACCTACCCTGTGCGTGCATTCTCTGCATTTTAAAAGGTAAAGAAAGAAGTAGGTGACATTGACATCGTGGTAAACAACGCTGGGGCGATCTATCCAGCGGACCTTCTCAGTGCCAAGGACGAGGAGATCACCAAGACCTTTGAGGTCAACATTCTAGGACACTTTTGGGTGAGTAAGTCAGAAACATTTCTGTGTGTGTGTGTGAGAGTGTGTGTGTGAGAGTGTGTGTGTGTGTGTGTGTGTGTGTGTGTGTGCCTGACATCTCTTCAATACAAGAAACTCATTGAGTTCATAATATAGGGGGAGGTGAAGTTTTTTTTTTAAAGATGTATTTGTTTATCTTTATTTTATGTATGTCAGTACACTGTAGTTGTCTTCAGACACACCAGAAGAGGGTATCGGATCCCATTACAGATGGTTGTGAGCCACCATGTGGGTACTGGGAATTGAACTCAGGACCTCTGGAAGAGCATACAGTGCTCTTAACCACTGAGCCATCTCTCCAGCCCTGCTTTTTGTTTTTTTAAGTCAGGAATCTTGTAAAGTGTTTGAGTAGAAGGGCCACAGGTCTCTGGCAGCACGGGTCAGAGTTCAAGTGGACACAGGACACCCCAAAGAGAGAGCCATTTGGTTTTTTTGTCAAACAAAATCTAACAGGACCTGGAGTGTACCAGGTCTACAATATATATATATATATATATTTGTTAAGGTTTGCTGAGATTTCTTCTGTACATCTTTCCAATATTTTAGAGGAAATGTATGCTGCATACATCTGTCTGTGTCTTCCTCTCATAGGTTTTTAGAGCTAGAAGGACATAGAATAACTATTCAGATGTGTGCAGAAAGTTGGGGACACTTTGGGTTAGGCTCTGAGATAAGAAGACATTTTGACATAACATAAGCATCTACAAAGTTCTTGCCTGAGAACTTCACAATTGAGTTACCAAAAGGGGGAGGGGGTAATCTCAAAATGTTTTACGTCCGTTGACAAGTTTGCATCAGTCTGTACTCATAGCTAATCTCAGTCATAAGCAGACTATGGACTGTGGGATGAACGAGTCTGCTAGCTCAGTGGAATTCTGGAGCATAGAGAGATGAGTCAGAAGATTTCTTACTATTGGTTGATTGTGAGAAACTGAAGTATGCTTCTCAACCTTCTGGAGGGAGCATTTATATGAATTAGTGCTGCAGGGCTCGATAATTACTATAGCACTTGGAGCAAACCTGAATTTGAAGAGCATCCATCAGCCCCTCATGACCCGGCGAACATGCCAGTCACACGACACAGAGGCCCTGTATTTTAGTTATCTAATGATTAATGGGAAATTATAGCTATGTCACAAAATATATCAAAAGGTAGAGGTTTAGAGAACCAGGAACTCTCATTACCTCACAGATCTGCAGGCAGGGCTGGCAGGGGGATTGGCTTGGCAATCTGGGCTCTAGGAATTTACATAAAATTTGAGGAGTGGGTCTGTAAAATTCTCATAAAATGTTCTGATACTTTGCACTGTACAGTGAGGCTTTATTTGGAAACAAAAAAACCTTTTGTTTCCCATAATGTATCCTATAATGTATACTGTTACAAGAAAGAGATTTGAGTCTGCCTCCTATGCATGGTGGCTGTGGGCCAGGATAGAACTTCAACTGCTTTGTTGTGAGTACAGATTCCCATTCTTCAAACTGGGGCCAAGAACTTGTAAAACCGTAAATCATCCTTCAGTTCCTGCATCTGTGGATCTCTCCCTCACAATATCGCTCAGAGCTCAGCCGCATTGGTTGCCACCTACACACAAAGCCCTCCTGGGTTAATCCCTAGCTCCGTGAAAGATAACAACATTGCTTATGTGGTAAATCCAGGAAGGGGCTAGCTACTTAATTCCTTCAGAAAGGAAGAAGGGGCAGCAAGCTAGCACAGATCCTCAGCATGATCTAAGAAACACCCTGAGTACTGCCCAGAACCATCATGGTTATCCTCCCTTTCTGTCACTGTGTGGAAGGAACCTCAGAGTCTTGCAAGGGTGTGATTTCCAATGCCTCCACCGAGGAGGAAGCATTGGAAATGAAACAGCCTGGCTTGGAATCAGCCTAATACCCATGTCATTGTTTCTTTCCTTTTCACTTGGACCTTAAGATCATAAAAGCACTCCTTCCATCCATGCTGAGAAGAAACTCTGGCCACATTGTCACAGTGGCTTCAGTGTGCGGCCACGGAGTGATTCCTTATCTCATCCCATATTGGTAGGTATTGCATGTTCACAGCACTGTGCATTCCTGCTTATTAGTTTGGGGATTATTTATAGGAAATTATTATAGGGATTATTATAATTAATATATTTATGTGTTTATAAATATAATTTTATAAATATATATTTATAAATATATTTATATATTATGTAATTAAATAATTATACGGATTATTATAGGGATTAATTATAGGGAATAATTAGGGATTATTAGTCTTCAGGCCTCAGTGCCCACAGCTTGGTAGTTTGGACATAGGGAATTTACATAATACATTAGGATAATTTTTAAATGACTTCTAAAACAAGGAAACTGGTTCTAATTTTATTTAGAGTATTTTAGAGTCCTAAGAACTCCCCCATAGAGTATGTTTCCATTATATCCTAGAATGAGTAGATGTTGAGACAAGAAACACAACAGAGGAAAGCAAAGTGCCCAGAGGCTAACCTGAGCACAGAGGCATAGCATGGCCTATGTGCATGCATGTGGGACAGAAGAAAATGGAGCAGCTCTGCCTTCCCAGGAGATGCACACACTGCACACTGTGTCCTGGGAACACAGATACACTCGACATCTGCAGCACATCCCTGTGAAGTCTGCTATTGGCATCTTGTTTCCATACTTCTGCTATGTGAGATGATCTCAGAAACAGTTTTACCAGGATTTATGGATGTAGCAGATGCACGTGTTATTTCTTTATAGGCATATTCAAAGCTAAACTTGATCGTGAACCAATCTCTCACACTATACATGGTCATAGGTGAGTTAACTCTCAATGTAGTACACACAACTCACGTCCACACATACACAGAGGGTGAGGAGGGAGGAGAAAGAGACAGAGATAACTTCTAACATTCTCTCAATAATATGGTCACAATGAGTTAAATTTCAGTGTACTTCAGGTTTCCATTATACACACACAGAGTAGAGGGAGAGAGAGACAGAGGTAACTTCTAACACTGATAATTTTTTGTCACCTGGACAAAAACTACAATTAAAACTTGTCTAGATCCTTGTAGATAATAAGTTGCCATTCATATGCTAATTTATTGAATAACCCGAGACAGCCTTATATTTTGTTATCTACATTTTATAATCCAAAAAAACCAAAACAACAACAACAACAAAAGGTTACAAACACAACCCTACCAATACCATCCAGAGCCCTTTGACTCTAAATACTCATAATGACATTAGAAAACCAGTGAGGCTTCCGGTGCCAAGAGAGAAAACATCAACTCACTAATCAAGAGAAGAGAATTGAGCACAGTCCCACCAAAGTTTGCCAACGTTGGTTCCATAGAGTTTCATGTATCTTTTTCTGACTCACATTTTTAAAGATAAAAACTAATAAAACCTGATTAAGAAGCATTTGGAAGGCTGACTAGACCATAGAAAAGATCACATATACAGTGAAAACATTAAGCCCATCTGTAAAGTGGTCCTTTTGCTATCTTTGCTAGTTAGAAATTAGAAGCAGGGTCTTGGGGGTTAGTAATGGCTGACTTCATGTTACCATGTGTCAATCCCTGAGTTCAATCCCCAACACCCCAAAAGAAAAAAAAAATAAAACAGGCATTGTGCATGTTCAGAATTGTGCTTAATACATAAGAAAATAAAACCAAATGGTCATTTGCCCTCTCAGAAAAACTAGACTAGCAGTTTGGGACAAATGAAGCTGTCTTCTCACAGACAGCAAGACTGTCCCCCCTCCTTTGCTGATGGCTGATTTTCTCACAGCTCCAGCAAGTTCGCTGCTGTGGGCTTCCACAGAGCACTGACTGCAGAACTCGACACCTTGGGGAAAACTGGTATCAAAACCTCATGTCTCTGCCCTGTGTTCGTGAATACTGGCTTCACCAAAAACCCGAGTACAAGGTGAGATAGATATCAGCGGTGCTGACCTTTAAGCCGGGGCCTTCCCAGATGACAGAGCCTTGAGTAGGTCATAGGAACGTAATAAGTGTGTCACACTCATTTAAGTAAATCCGGCGGCACTATCTCAGCCCCTAGTTGCTTTCTTATGTGGGACAGTGGGGCCCATTAAAATCCTGGCAAGTGCTTGCTCATCATGGAGTCTGATGCACTTTGTCAGGAATACCCTGCCACTCCAGGGGAAGATTCTATGAAAAGTAAGAATGTGGTTAGGTTGGCCATGAGCCTGGAGCAATCATAGTTGCAGACATGGCGAAGCCCAGGGCTCAGGACTGTTCCCCCTCAGGGTCTGGGACCTGAATTTTTCCTCCCCGCTGAGGCAGACATTGAGGTGCTTACATCAGATGTGGCTCTAAGGCTGGATTGAAGACTCCATTGCAAAATTAGGAAGGGAAGAGACAGAGCCAGGATAATCTAGAAAGTATTGATTTGTGCTGCTGTGTGATGGTTTTTGCTAGTCCGAATCACGGCCTTCTCAATCACACATGAGTCTGCAGAAACCACAGACGATCTCATGGGATTCACTTCCAACACCCACACAACCATGCCTAGGCATGCTAACCTTGGTGTGACACCTAAAATCCATTTTTATGCTTTGATTTCTCTCTCTTCTTCATTAATGGGCAAGACTCCAACACTGAACAAAGGTTATAAGCATTTCTCAAAGACACACGTGTGCAACCTTTGAATCAAGAAATGCCAACTACCAGCTGTAGTGGAGCACTCCTTATGCAAACCTTAAATTCCCATAAAACTGCAGGAGAAGCAAATTTTAAGTACTAAGCACCTCAAAACAGCTCAGCTCTATGGATACCCACACAGGACAGGAAGTGTACTCAGACATAAAAGATTCTCTTAACACCCAACAGGCGTGGGAAATCCGGTGTTTCCTTTCTGGCCCCTGAGTGATGCTGTGTACGCCATTTTGTTCCCTGGCTCCTCGGTCCCTCCCCACCTTGTACCTTGTTGTGACTTAATTATTTTGACCTGGTGAGGTAACTGACAGACCTAAGAATATAAGAATGTGATAACAAGATGTCCGAGTGGGATGTGTGAAGGGGGGAAGGTGACATTCACACAGGGAAGCCTGGAACATTTTAAACCTAATTCTAAATTTGGTGAAGAGACAGGATAATTTTCTTCATTTGTTAATTTAAAACAATATAAATTGAGAGGCTGGGTTTTTTCCTCGATGGCAGACTACATGCTTAGTATGTGTGAAAGTTCTGGGTTCGATCCCAGCATCCAAAGGGAGAAATGAAATATAAGTGGAGATAAACTCTTTCCCCCCTTCCCTTCAGGTTGTGGCCTGTATTAGAGCCAGACGAAGTTGCAAGGAGTCTGATAGATGGAATACTCACCAACAAGAAAATGATCTTCGTTCCCTCCTATATCAATATATCTCTAATACTGGAAAAGTAAGTACAGCGCAGAACCCTGAATCACTCAAACACAAATAGAAATGTTAGTATGGAAACTCCCCACGGCCGCAGTGAAAATTATGTTTTCCATGTCACCACCTTACTCTTGATTCCTTGATTCTCCAGTGCCCTTTGTGGAATACATCTACCATCTCCACCCAAATTTTGTTCGAGTCTATTCAACTGAAGGAAAGACAGTTTTGAAAGTACAGGGTATGGGGACACCATAAAGGCTCTGTGTGTGTATTCATGTGTATGTGGGTGATATAGACGTGGTGCTTGTGGAGGCCAGAGGCAAACCTCTCAGGAACCATCCAACTAGGATTTCTGATTTGGGTTTGGGTTTGTTTCTTTCCTTTCCCTTTCTTTCTTTCTTTCTCTCTTTCATCCTCCCTCCCTCCCTCCCTCTCTTTCTTTCTTTCTTTCTTTCTTTCTCTCTTTCTTTCTTTCTTTCTTTTTTTCAATATGGTCTCTCATTGAGACCTGGACTCACCAGTTTGGCTAGGATAGATATCCAGCACCAGGGATATCCCAGGCCCTCTATCCCCCAACAGTGGGGTTACAAGTGCTGACCACTATGCCCAGGTGTTGGTGTGTGTTCTGAGGATTGAACTCAGGTCCTCCTGTTGGCGTGGCAATCTCCCTAAACCCTCGACTGCTCAGTTTCTGTGGTTCTTGGTGTCAGTGTGCATCCCACGCATCTCACAGTCCACTTCCACATGATCTTATATCACAATCCAAGAGCCTTACAATGGATTCATTTCTTTTTTCCATCCCAGGCTTGTGAGCAAAATTCCATGTATCGAATTCCCTCCACCCAGCTCAAAACAGGTCTCATTAAAGTTGAGAAATTCCAAAATTGGCATGTATATGACCAAGATGCAAAAATGATTGACTGTTCTGTCTGGGATGAGAACAGTTACCTGTCTCAAAAGCCCTTGCCTCACTGTGGAGCACTCTGGGTGATTTGTTAACCTGGCAACAGGGCTTTTTGTTGCTCTTTGCATTTAACTCCTTTTAGAGAGACAGTTCTGTGATCGAAAGCAATCACTAGTCTTTGGGCTTGTTGTTCAGGGGCCTGAGGAAGCTCTCTCCTTACCTTCCACCGCTGGATCACCCCCACGTCTATGTCTCCTCTTCCAGCTTCAGCATCACCCTCACATCTACGTCTCCTCTCCCAGCTTCAGCTCTCTACCCAGGGGCTGACAGGGAAGTAAATGTTACAGTAGTAAACAATACCAATGTGATCTGAAATAGATTTCTTTATAGAAAGCGATCCTCCTGCCTCCTTCACGTCACTCACACCCTTCCCTTTTCTGTCAACTCAGACCTAGCCCTCTGACATGCTGAGGTATTCAGCCCATGTAAACCCTTCCCCATCATATTATAGACAGCTGATGCTTTTCTGTATTCACTTCCAGTTGGCCGTGTTTAACCACTCGGCAGCACAAGGTGCTAAGAGGCACTAGCTTTTGAAAAGGCTCTTTAGTTTTTCTTTTTCTAAAGTAATAGGTCACAGGCAGAGGGGGAAGAGGGTGTGAGATGGACTCTGAGCTCTCAGCCCCGGATACACTGCTGTTTTCGGGAGTGAGCTTGGTGTCAGTTTTAGGTTATCGTTGGTAGAAGATCCCATCTGATTTTGCTTTTGTGAGCGAGCAGTGCTATATTATATATAGATCACTGCAGATGGGGTGGGGGAGGGGACTAAGCAAGAAGCGAAGAATGGAGACAAACTGGACGTGGGCCAGGTAAGTGAGCTTCAGGGCGCTTTTTAAATTGACAACAAAAAGAAACACTGATATCAAAACTTCAAACTGAAATTTCTCATTTTTTTAAAATGTAGGTTTCTTCCTGAACGTGCCTTAAAAGCTATAAGTCGTATACAGAATATTCAATTTGAAGCAATTGTGGGCCACAAAACCAAGATGAAGTAATGCATGCAGAGCCACCGGTGGCAAAAAGCCACCTTTACAGTGGACACGAAGCTTCTTTCACTTGTTTTAAATGCTCCTCATGTTTAAAATGCAGGCTTGGCCCAACTGTCCTTCTGGTTTCCTGTACTTATGGATCTCTCAGACCCTGGTAGTGGGTTCTGGCAATGGAGATATAATAAGATAATGTCCATTACATAGCAGAATGAAAAGACAATTAGTGTGCTTTTATAAAAATTAATTAATAAATAGAAATGTGAGCAAAGGGGCAAGATAATAAAGTCTTGGACACATGCTGACACGCTGTAGTGATTTCTGCTTCCATGGAGGGGTTGGTGGTGTCTAAGTTTGCTCTTTGTGGACAGGATGAAAACTCTGCCTGTTTCCTTGGTATATGAATTAGGAAGGAGTGTTTTTGTTCCACATCCCCCCCCCTCGGTATGCAGTTTTCTTCACATCTTGTGAATGAGTAATGAAGCTATTTTATTTACCTAACTTGGGGAAGCAAATATTGACACAGATTTGCAACTGTGAAATCTCAACACCTTGTTCTTTGCTTTTGAAAGACCTTGAACACATTTGTTTTTCGTTTTACTCTATTAGGCAATAACTGAAAATATCCGACCATATTCTTATTAACAGTGACATGACCTCCCACACAGATCCCATTATAAATCAGGAAACCTTTCTGGGTTTTCGTTTGGCTTCTGTATTTTGCTGCAGGGGACTGACCCCACGAACTAGCACAGGCTAAGCAGGAAGTCTGCATTGACCTCCTGTCTATAAACTTACAGCTTTATTTCCACATTTTGCTTTAATACTTTTTAAGCGAAGCTCAGAGGCATGCAGAATTCAGCAATGATCTCTTTTGCCCGATTCCGCGCTTTTCGAGTGTAGATATCTGCCTTACAAGTTCCACGTTCATTTCTAAATATTTTTCTGTGATAATCTTCACGTTCACAATTCTTACTCATGCCAACATTGCAGCCCCTTGAACTAACCACAGGGATGCACAGATCCCCAAGTAAGACTCCATCTACACAAATCATTTAGTTAGAGACTCATCAAAGAATTCTTAGGTCCCTGCGAGCATGGTGTCATGATTTTTTGATGAGTATTTCAGAATGGTCTAAGTATCTGTTTATTTTCCACTCAGTTCATGGAAACATCCTTTTTGGTAAGCAGACAGTATCTCTTCTTGTTTAGTCCTGAATCATTATTGTCTTTCTTATCAAATGGACCATTCTCAGCCAATCTCATGGCCACATTAAAAGCCAGTAGTAAGGAGCCTATGAACATCTGACATTACTGTGCGACACTTGGGTGCTATAGATCAAAAATGGCGCCATGTTCAGACATAGCCAATGGAACTGGATTCATGGATGCACACATGTGGAGTGAAGAGATCATCTTCAACGGTCCAGAGCCAGAAGAGACCCCAACATCATCGCTCCCCAACCTGCTGATACTTTGGTTTTCTTCGTATACTGCTGAACAAGAGTGTACGTACTCCAGAAAGCTATGATCATATACCAAGGCATGATGGGTACAATGATTAGAGGACATTTTTCTTAAACCCCAGCTCTCTTCCCATTTGTGGGTTCTGGAGACTGAATCCAGGTTGTTAGGTTTGGCAGCAAGTGTCTTTGCCTACTGAGCCAACTCACAGGGGCTAAGGAGAAAGCTCAGTTGTTAAGAGAATTTAGTCTTTCAGAGGACCTGGATTTCGTTCCAAACACCTACGTAGTGGTTCACAACAGTCTGTTACTCCAGTTCCAGGGGATTTGACACCCTCTTCTGACCTTCTCAAACAGGCAGTCAGGGGTACCCCTACATCATTCAGGCAAACATTCATACACATACAATAGAATAAGCACATATTTTAATGAGCTAATAATACTGATGTTCTAAGCCAGTAAAGTATGTGATTTTCTTAACAGCAATAAAATATTGGCATATAATGTCATCATGCTAGATGCATCACTCTGACTGAATGAAATAAAGCCTATTTTTATTTTAAACATAAAATATATGAGAAAAATTGTATCCTCTCAGATAAAATGTTTTCTCTGGGGCTGGAGAGATGACTCAGTAGTTAAGAGCACTGACTGCTCTTCCAGAGGTCCTGAGTTTAATTCCCAGCAACCACATGGTGGCTCACAACCGTTTGATGCCCTCTTCTGGTGTGTCTGAAGACAACAGAAGTGTACTCATAAATAAATAAATCTTTAAAATGTTTTCTCTGGCCTGTGAGTAGACAAAGACACTTGCTGCCAAACCCAACAACCTGGATTCAATCTCCAGAACCCACAAATGGGAAGAGAGCTGGGGTTCAAGAAAAATGTCCTCTAATCATTGTTCCCATGCCTTGGTATATGATCATCTATACGTGTGTGTGTGTGTGTGTGTGTGTGTGTGTGTGTGTGTGTGTGTGTGAAGGTTTCTTTGGAAAGTCAGTTGGCATTTTTACTGGGGCAAACACGTTAAGGAATGTTTTCCTGAACTGGACACAAGTGAAAGGCTAAGGCAGACTTGTAAAGGAACGTTTCACTGAAGCAGACACAGGAGAAAGGATGTTCTACTAAAACAGACACATAAAAGGACACGTGATGAAGGATTCTTCACTAACAACATGCTAGCATTGGCCTGCCTTACATAATGTACTTGAGCTCCATTTGTCGGGACTCCATAGAAAGAAATGCATCAAAAATCTTCTGATGGTGTGCTGCAGTTTCTTGCCACTTCTGTGGGCTGATTGGCAGAGTGATGTCAGCTGAGACAGACAGACATGCTGAGGACATATGATGTTTGGAGAGATATAAATAGAACTGATGATGGTGGGGGCTGAGCTTATCTTTCAAGTCTTCACCGATCTTTACTTCTCTGAGAGAGGCACAACTGAGAACTTTTTCTGGTGTTCCTCCCTGGTCCCTCCTACTGACTTGTGCGAAGGCTGAGGCCTGGCTGTCCCTGCTAGGTCAGGTCACCTTGTAGCTAACCTGACTCTGTGGAACTGGACTGCTGGTGTATCCGTGAAGTGTTTGCGAGTGGATCTAGCTGCCATTGCTGACCTGTGAACTGAACTGCAGATTTCCAGACAACACAGATGGGAATTGCTCCAAAGAATCATTCCTAAATAGGTCTACTTTCTCTGTTTCTTTTCTTTCCCATTACCTCTGGTGGGTGGTGAGCTAAAAGGGAGGTTAAAGCATTTAAGAACCATCATTAAAAATAGGTTTTGAAAAAATAAAGTTACATGTATGTGAAATTTTAAGAAAATGTTTTATTTTGCTTCTTTGGGTCAGAATTCTATCTATAGCTCTATATTGGGCACTAACTCGATATGTAAACCAAACAGATTTTGAGACAGAATCCTTCTTTTTCAGCTCCAAGTGCTGATTACAGATGTGTGCCTGCACCCAACTGAAAAGAAATATTTATTAGTATTTTATAACTATTTAAGTTGTTTAGGAGGAATATTCATACCCACAGATATTTTTCTTCATAAGAAAATATTACTACATGTTGATCAATTCTCCAAAAGGTTGAAATCTAAAAGATAAGTTTCCCAATGACCTTGAATATGTATTTAATTTTGTTTTCTACTTGACTGGGCAGGAAGAGCAGGAGGAGTGTGGGGAGAAGCCAGTGGCACACCCAGTGACTTTGTTTCTCTGCTGACCCATAAGGATCTGGGAAAGCTAATCACCAGACCTCAGGCAACATGGAAGTAGATGTCTCAGCACCACTTGGCATTGATGTCACTCTCTGTCAAGGCTTGATTCAGACACTTTTGCTGAGAATAAAGTAAAACCTAGATACACTCTGGTTCACATTCAGAATGTGACCGTGGACAGTCACTTGTAATACCAGACACACCCCAAAGCCTTCTCCCCAAGTTTATGAACTCTGCCTCCTAAACACATATTTTATTTGTTCTGAAAAACGTAATCCACTCTGAAGGAAGCATGGCACTCCCTTGGGCTAGGCTGATGAAGCAGCACACAGCTTTGCTGGCTCAGACTCAAGGTAAACTGTGCTGATTGTGGGCAACTGTGAGAAACACATGACACATCTGTGTGTTCCCACGAGAGTGTTTGTTGAATGTCCATAAAGTCACACACCACCTTCATTGGCAACAATTTGCCACAGAGTCCTGTTTTCTTTCCCTGATAGCCAGCCAAGCTCTTAAATACAAAGAACCCTCACATCACATAGCACAAGTCACTGTGAGAGTGTGTGTGTGTGTGTGTGTGTGTGTGTGTGTGTGAGAGAGAGAGAGAGAGAGAGAGAGAGAGAGAGAGAGAGAGAGAGAGAAATTATACAGATTACCTAGGTTACCTAATGAGTACAAAAGGCTAAAGGTTACACAGCAGAGTCCCGTGAGCTTTTAAAGAGGGCTGAGAGGCAGAAGAGGAAGCTGGTAGGGTGGCCAGGGGCCCTCTGTGGGAGATGAGATCTGCTGGAAGTACTGTCATGGAGCCCAGGGCACTGCAGAGTTGTGCTGAGCCTCAGGGTTGATTTGAGCTGCAGAGGCTAGTTGGAGAAGCATGGGGTTTGTAGAGGAAAGGAATGGACCTAGGTTCAGATAGACATGTGAGCAGATGAATAGCAAGCCCGGATGGACAAGTGGCAGATGGACAAACTGATGGCAACAAGCTATATCAGCAATGGGGACAAACTGAGCTGAAGCCCTCGTGACAGCTGGGAATCCCCAGCCTGTTGTCGCACTGTTGACATACACACAGGGTAATCAGATGACCGATGTCAGGGCCATTGTCATTGTGACATCAGCAGTTCTGGTTTCCAGGTATAATGTTGAATCCTATCTTTGGACTGTTGTGTCTGATAAATTCCTAGGCCTGGTTTTCATGACAGAATTTGGATATACCCACCTGCTTACAAAATACCAATTTGTTGTGATGTTTCTAGAATGAAATCTTATGTTTTGGTTTTTTTTACTTTTAGGAACAAATCTCTTTTTTTTTTCCTCTGCCTTATGAGCTGTGCCAAACTGAGTTGTGTGCCCACCAAAAGGCAGTGTCATCCTCTGTGCATTCAAAATGGTATCAAAATGTTTGTAAAATGGAGTCCCTCTGAGCAAGACACATCCTGGGGAAACCAGAGTTTCAACCACATAGAGCCAGGCGTGTCCTGATCTCAGCTCTCAGCAGTGACACATTCTTCATTATTTGAAGGGAGGAGACAAGAGGCAGCTCAGGGAGTTAAGCTCCACTCCCGTTATCTCCCCACATCTCCCACATGTCATGTCGGCCTGCAGATCCAGGAGGGAACCATGCTTTCTTGCCAGAGAAAGATGGGCACTAACCCCGTCCTGTGGACTGCTGCATCCTCACAACCCAATTGTGTCTCTTATGCTCAGCCTCTGAGCAGCATCCCACTGGGAGATGAGATCTCAGTATATGAATTTAAATGAACATTAACACTAAATCAATTTTTAAAAAATGTCAATTTGTCTTTTCCTGGCTGATGAAAAGATTTTTCTACTCAAGGACTAACACTGGATAATCTTGGATATGGTCCTACCTGTTGGAATTTTGGATTTTCAACAGCATCTGTGTTTGTTTTGACATGGCTGGCAATTCTGAGGACTCGTAGATATGGGTTGAAATCCCTTTAAATCAAAAACTATATTATAAATAACAAACTATATTATAAATAACCTATGACTATAAAACCAGTATAGACATTTTTAAACAAGTGGAGAAATGGAAAATTTATTAAGATCCTTAAGCTACTCCCAGAATGACAATAGTGTTGAGTTACTGGCTTTAAGCATCTATAACGTGGTTGTTGTTGTTTTTTGTTTTTTTTTTTTTTTTAAAAACATGTTGCCATTTGAAGAAAACCATTGAAGGATGTGCTTGTATTATTTTCCTGTGTTTTTATAAACCTGAAAGTTTTCCAAACATGAAAAAGGTTTGGGCTCTACCACCAAGCTATATTTCAAGGATATCCTCTTCCCTGTATTCAAGGGTGCCTCAGTAAAGAAACAGCAAACATCATCGCTCCGTTAGGGGGAGGTTTTTATTGTAGATAAGAGAAAGAAAAGATCCAGAAGAAGTGTCTAGAGCAGAGAGAAAAAGAGAGAAGAGAGCTTGGGGTGGACATTATACAGATTATAATGGGGATGAGAACCTGGGGTGTGGGGGGAGCTTCTTTTGGGGATGAAAAACTCATTTGACCAGTTTCCCAGGAATGCCTGCTTTTATCTAACCTCCAGAAATCTACAGTCCAGCTGGAACTCATTTCTATGCATCTGGAGGAACTGAGACCTAACACTGCCCATTTTTAACTTTGTGATAGAGTCTCTGTAAGTTACCCAGACTGTTCTCAATTCAGCCTGTAGCCCAGGGTGCTCTCTGAGTTTGCCTTCTCCTACCTCAGCCTCCCGTGGGGGTGTGTCACCGGACCCAGCTTTGAACTCAAAAGTAGTGCTAATTTCTCCATACAGAATTGTAATAATTTGAATAACACTTCTGCCTGTGGTTTTTAAGATCCCTGTTTTGATGCAATGAAAGTTGGAAAGTTCAATAAAATAAAAGGGTAAAAAGAAAAGAGCAATAAGCATGGTCCTCCTTCTATCAAAGCAGCTCAGGCCAGCAGCTGAGACCAAGTCCTTGGGTTCATTTCTCACCATAGTCTCTAATTTGTTTATCCTGTTTTGTTTCTTTTAAAAACATACAGCATCCCTCTGTGTAGCCCTGGTTAGCTCAGAACCCATTATATAACTGAGACTGGCCTCAGACTTAAAAGTAATTCTTGTGCTTCTGCCTCTATAAAACATGTTTTAAAACAAAACAAAACAAAACAAAAAAAACCAGTTTATTACAATTTGACTAAACTAGAGAAAAAAATTCTAATTTTTTTGTGTCTGCTATGTGGTAGTTTTACTATGTATAGAGAAGATGAGATAATGGTCACATAATATATAGGTCAAGACATATATAGGTCAAGAGATATATAGGCTGGCTGTGAAATAGACCAGCTGGGAAAGAAGGTTCTTTCACGGCTAATATCCCAGACTGCTTCTATTTTCATCATGGAAGGCCTGACATTTTAAAATCCTACAGAAAGTATCAGAAAAATGCCAGAGTTCCCTGGCCTGGAACCTAACTACCTATCTAATACAGGTGCCAACAATCTTGCCCAAATACCCACCAAGCTGTTAATCTACGATATTTATCTCAGAACCACCATTTTATTACAAAAAGTCAAACCAAATTTGGAACTTGGAAACGTAAAATAAGTGGCCCAGGGTCATCTCAATCTCTTATTATTACAATGGAAGTCTCCAAATTAAAAGAACTTCTTCTAAAAGCTAGATGTACGTAGATTCTCACAGTTTCTTCTTGGTGCTTTCTTCTGTGTGTCTGCATACGGTTATCATCAGAAGCTTTTCCTGTACTCTATACACTTAGGATAATGGCAAGAGAGACTGGACCTTTTCACATGGATATTTTTTACCTTGTAACAGTATTTGGCTACAAGTTAAGTGCTTTAGAGAGTTCACTGGAGAATATGCTAATTCTGTGTTGGATCAGGGTTACAAGCACTTCTCAATGTCTTCTGGCTTCCCTTTGAACTCTGGAAATTGTCGGGGGTTGGCAGGAGCTAGAAGCTGGCTGCTTGATTGATAGCTGTCAAGCCCTTTCAAGGAACCCAGACAAAGCAGAAACTTTACTCAAGCAGACTGGCAGCCATTGTTGTGGCTCCACGTTCAGTTGGACTGTGAGTGAGATTGCCACAGCTCCTAAATTCTCTTCAGAAGTTGTAACAACTGTAACCTGAACCTCACCAACTCCATGGAAGCTTGCTCCAGATGTCCTGCATTGGCTCTGACCAGAACAGCTTCTGGTGACCTCAACCTACTGCTGCTCCAGTTGTCTCTATTCAGTATGCAGTTATCACCACCCAAGACAACCAAGTTAGAAAGGTTCAGGGCCCTGTGCAGAGAGCCATGACTAATCGAAGAGTTTGTTGTTAGCAGACTGGACATATCCACCCCTGTATGACTGGATACATTGTCGGCTGCACAGGCAGTCTTCTGCCCAATTTCATCAGGTCAGGGAAGGCTTCACACCTATGCACTGTCGCTCTATGCATAAGTCACAGTAAAGCCTGTTGAAGTGGTTTGATTGCCTACCTATGGTCTTTATGGATAGGGTAAGCTGAGCTGGTTGCACCAAGAGCAGTTAACATGGGGCTGCTAGCCTCAAGCACACCTAGAAGCCAATGGCTGCTAAGAGTTCCTTAAAGTGGCAAGGGGCAGAAAGTATAGAAGGGGAGAGCTCTAGAGCTAAGAACTCTAGAAAACTGGGGCTCTGAGGGGCAAATAACTGCAGGGATCTGAAACCACAAAGGTATAGTAGAGAGTCAGGACCAGAGAGCTGAATGACTTTGAAAGAATTCAGGAGGCCCCAGCAATATGGGGTTGGGGTAAGTGCAGAGTGGGGCTGCAGGAATTCAGAGGACAGGGCAAAGAGAGCTGGAGGCACCCATTCTAGCTGCTAACATCGAGGTAATCACTCCCTGCCTGTCAGGATCCCTGTCTAATCCTAGGGTTAGACCCCTAGTAAGAACCCTAGCAGAAACCAGTCCCAACCTTCTGTTGGGTACATAGTATTGTCTTTCAGCTTATACTAAAAGCTATGTACAGCTGTAACTTCACAATAATTACTACTCAGCAAGCAAGCATGGGTCTTGAAAGATAAAACTCTTAAGTCATACGGTCCATTTCAAAAGAAAAAACAATTCAATAAATGACCCAAGACAAAGCAAATAGTTGGCCTGAGATAAATTCAATAAAAAGTTTGTTCAGAGGTGCCAGATATGCAGCTTTGATAAACACAGCTTTACACCACAGCAAATTCCTCCCCAGAGTAATCCCTACTCTCTTCACAAAAGGTGCTGCTGTCTTCACCCTGTAACTTTGTAAGCAGAAGAAAAGTAAAGGTTATAAATGATGACTGGCAACAGCATGTGGACACGGTGCCCAGCAAAGCCTCCTGCCCATGGTGAGACCTGCTGATTAGGGTGTGAAGAACGCTGCTCGGTTTCCATGACACCAAAACACAAAGTTTCAGTGGAAATGCCACCATCTGAGGATCACACTGAGAAACATTTTATCTTGATGGAATCAGGGTGCAAGGTGAGTCGTTTAGAGTGAGTTCTGGAATAAATTTTGTTCTTCATAAGGAAGGCTAGGAAGAGGTTTTTCAATATTGATTGCTTTCTCGATTTTTTTTTTTTGAGGACATAGTTTTTTAGAAGCAGAGAGAAGTAAGAGGGAGAAAGAGAGAATATGAATTAATCAATGCCTGAGTGAATGAATGTAATTGAGAGAGGTGAAAGGTGATCAAGGAGAGCTTTGTCAAGTAAGTTAAAGATATGTGAATAGCCATGTATACGTGTGTGTGTGTGTGTGTGTGTGTGTGTGTGTATCATACATATATATATATATATATATATATATATATATATGAACTATATTTAACATGTGGATTATAACACATTGCTGTTTAAGTCCAAGTCACCAATAATTCATCACTGTTGCATTGAGGAAAGAAATCAAACCATTCCTTCTTGAAATATATATATTTCGTGTGTGTGTGTATATATGATGTGTATATATGATGTGAAGATAGCCCAAGATGTCAAATTCCCAGTGGTTAATTAAAATAACAGAGGTTTGCCTCTTACCTAGAAAGCAACGCAGGTTTACCCATCAAGTGTCAACCAGCACATTCACCTCAGAGTTTAGGGTCACTCTTTCTTGTTATTCAGTTGCTTACTTGAACCTGTGAACCACATGGTGGAGGGTAGAGAAGCTTCATCTGTTTCTTAGCAAACACCAGCCCCACAGGAAGGACCATCCATGGGTAACGGATGGTCTAATAGTACCCTAGACTATTATCCAGCCTTAAAAATGAAAGAAGCTGGAATCTACTGCTGCCTACAAGCTGCAGGCTTTACTCTAAGGGAAAGAAAACCAGACACAAGAGATAAATCCTGCATGTATCGTGTGATTTATCAGAAATACCTAAAAAAGTCAAGTTCCCAGAGACAAGGGGAGGGTAGTTTCCAGCACCCTGGGTGTAGCATGGAGTAGAAGTCACTATTTAATAGATGCAAGGACAATAAGTTCTGGAGATAGGTACACAGCAACCGAAGCACACCTACTGCCCCCGACCTGTCCGTACATTTATAAATAGTTAAAAGGGTAAACACTATCTTTTCTATGTGCTCTCCACAAAATTAGAAAACATAAAAAAGAAAACAGAACTACTCAAAAACTCTTGGACTACAGGGTCCCTGTCTACACAATGGCTCCCAGGAGTAATTTCACAATGTGGAAGAGAGTTACACGGTGTTGGTGAAATCTGCCCACCGGCTGGGAAAGTTACCAGAAAAGGCAAGACAAAACCACTGAGTGAGGATCCTCATAAGCCTGTTTGAATAAAATGTCTTCTGAGTCAATACTTACTCTCAGTGTTGACAATCTCTCCTTACTTCTTTGAGTATGTTATCTATAGATAAGATTTACTGCACACATCATTTGACTGTATTTAACAGGTGGATTAGAATGCATTAGTGTTTAAGTCCAAGTCACCAATAATTCATCTGTTGCGTTAAGGAAAGAAAACAAAGCATTTCTCCTTGGGGTTGTTTAACCAAGAACAAGTCCAGATTTGAAGTCTCTACTTTGTGCTCCCTGCCACTCCTAACCATAATCTGTCACCTGACTCTGAATCTGTGCCTGCCTAAAGGCCATCTTGAGAATATGTTTTTCCTTGTGTCTGTCTGTTGTTGTTTGAGCTGTGTGTGTCTGTCACATCTGTGTGGTTGTGTGTGTCTGTCCCTAACAAAAGGCTTTGCTCTGTAGTTATTGAACAGCACAGAAAACATCATGGAGGTGGGGGAGGAATGAGATACTTTACAGAAATCTTTTAACAGTTTCACTAGAGAGTAAGTCACTGGACTGGAGAGATGGCTCAGCCATTAAAGGCTAGGCTCACAACCAAAAATATAAGAGAGTAAGTCACTGGCTCCGACTGACCCACACAGCAAACATGGCTGTTTATCAACCAATTACCATAAGTGGTTGCTTTCAATCCTTATGGTACATTTTAGAAAATTGCTTTCTGCTTCTGTATTTGCTTTGTTTTTAGCACATGATACACGGGTATTATCTGGGTCAGAGGCAGGGAAGAAGACGCAGTTTAAGGTTGTAGTTATGAATTGTCTTACGTTCCATGGGAAGTCCAAGGAAAATAAGGTTGGTTGTTACTGAGATGCCAAATCTTTTAAGTTCAGACTCCATTTTAGAGAACCTGACCTAAGTTTGAACTCAGGTAAACTAACAGGCTGGTACCTAGCATTAGTTTCCAAGTTTGCCCGCAACAAAACCTGAGCCTAGCTCCAGTCTCTAGGCTAATCCCCAACAAGACCAGCATTTTCAGGTTACACTCTCAACAAGACCAGCATCTCCAGGTTATTCCCCCAACAAACTTGCACCCCAGATTACAAGCCCACCTCTTGCCTAATGACCACCAATGCAGAGGGGAGCAGAAGTTAAGTTTATATGACTCCCAGCACCAGACAATTATGTTAAAGGCCACAGTAGCTTTCTATTAGATGCTCACACATGTACTCCCTGCTTGCTGCTTACTATAAAGCCTTGCCCTGATAGACTTTCAGGGCTCCCCCACCACCAAAACCATCTTGCTTGACAGTGGTGTGTTGGGGGAAGCTCGAATACAATAAAGACCCTGCTGTGAGGTGCATCAGAACAGCTCCTGTGTGTGTTTTGGGGGATCGATAACATTTCCCTGTCACAACATTACATTGTTTTCTCAAAGGCAGGTTAAGCCACCCTGGGGTACACAGTGGGTGTCTTAAGGAAAGTCCTGGGATACACAGTCTTAAAGTCCTGAGTGACCTGGAGTGTGTTATTAACTCTGGCTGGGAGGTCCAGCAAAAGTTACAGTCTCTTAGGATGGGTGAAATATTTTCAGAATATTGACTGGACACAATTAAAAACCTTTCTCTAATCATAAAACACTATTATTCTCCCGACTTTAAGATAAACAACCATTATTTGGTTTTCATTAGTCTGATAAAAGACCTAAGCAGAACAATTTATGTCATCTCACAATGGCTGAAGTTTCTGTCATGGTAGAGGGGGCATAACAGTGTTGCACCTTTCACCACATCACCAGGAGGCGGTGGGGGAGAGAGTGCCTGCATGTGCTTTGGCCTACTCTTTAATGGGGAACCCGAGCCTCTAGGATGTGGCAGCTTCGTTGTGGGTGATTCTTCCTTAATGAATCCTCTCCAGAAACACCCACTCGAGCATCAACAGGTGTGTTTTAGTTACCTCTTAAGCATGTGTCTGTATGTATACAGTATGCACATGTGTGGTTGTGCATCTCGTGCAGACATGGACAGAAACCAGGGGACAATGTTGGATGTCGTCACCCTTAGTCACTCCCCACCTTACTTTTGTGAGACAGCTTTTCACTAGCTGGAGCTCCTCTATTCTGCTGGGCTGGCTGGGTAATAAATTTCAGGGATCCACCTGTCTCTGCTTCCCCAGACTCATGCTGCTTTGCCCAGCTTTTATGTTTGTGCAGCAAGCACTTTACACACACACACACACACACACACACACACACACACACACTTCCCAAAGTGCTTTTCAATCCAAACAAGTTGGCAATTAATATTAACCATCAGAAGTGCCCCTCATCAACTGGATACCTATCTCCTTAACATTCCACCACAGCCTCCCACAAGTCTGTCTCAATGTCACCAGCTAGCAAATGTATTTAGTCCATCTTTATCAGTCTGCACGGTCTTGAAGTTCCATCATTGTTCAAAAAGCCAGCTATGTGCTTTACTCAGAGACTCAAGGCAAGTCCTGTGAGACTCTGTGGGATAAAATAAAAATTACAACTTGGCGTATTCCTGGCCAAGTATAGGCAGTGCACAGCTGTCATCCTAGCATTTGTGAAACAGAGGGCGGTGGATCTCTGTGAGTCAGGTGTTGGTCTATTCTACACAGCAAACCCTCCCCTTCTCAGACATTCGGGTCATGTGACTCATACTTCCTCCCGATAGTGCTAACCTTCTGGAGCAAAAGCTTGAGTCACACACTAGCTCCTGTCTCTCAGCGCTCGTTCCTAGGGCAGGATGTTCGTGCTGTACGGTAAGAGTAGCATCGCACCATAGAGCAGTAGTAGACACTAACAAAGTACATGGTGCCCTCATCTCCACAGCGTCAGCTCTCCCAAACACCCAGCATTATTGAGGGTCACAGCTAATGCCAGATTCAAGTGTTTAATGAGTGGAAAAATTAAACAAAAACAAAGGAGCAGTCACAGCTGCAAATTGAGTGAACAGCAAGCCCCCTGGCAAGTTTAAAAGTCTCGGGCCACTTCACCAAGACATTAATATAATAAAAAACACAGAGAGCTTGCTGAAAATTAATGGAGCGGGCTGCCCACTCTCTGAGCCAGCATCTGCTGAGACTGTGACCAATTTTCTCCTTGGGTGGCTACAAGGGAACAAAAGGGCTTTGGCTGAGACACCAGCAGCTAACTGTGCCCCTTTGAAAACAGGCATTGTGTTCTGTTTTTAATGCTAAGCACACACACACAATCAAGTATATCAGTCTTAATATAAAGCATGGCAGAACTGAAGCAAACGAGGGAGAGTGTCACTACTTATACCAACAAAAGGTACAGAGAAAAGCCAGGTCTCTAGTGTCAGCCAGCTCTGTGCCTATCTCAGGGCTTGACTAGCACGTTAAAGATGTAACCTCTGAAGTCAGACTTCCAATACTCCAGCCTCTTCCTGGGCAGACTCTGAGTTTTCATTTCTGGAAAACTAAGAGTTATAAAAGGTAATTTGAAGTTGTTATAAATAAGGGGAATAATGTTTATAAATGCCCTACTGTGTCAAAACAACCATGCAGCATGCTTGATGCATAGTGTCTTTTGTTATTTACCTAGAAACACAGTAAAAACTATGTCTTATATGTGTACAATGAAATATTATACAAGAACAACATTCCTATAATAATGAACATTAAAGCTTAATGTCAATTTTTTTTCCCAGGGCTGGAGAGATGGCTCAGCGGTTAAGCACACTGACTGCTCTTCTAGAGGTCCTGAGTTCAATTCCTAGCAACCACATGGTGGCTCACAACCATCTGTAATGGGATCTGATGCCCTCTTCTAGTATGTCTGAAGAGAACAACTGTGTACTTACATACATAAAATAAATAAATCGTGTTTTTTTAAAAAATGTTCTTTAAAAAAAAGATTCTTTTCCATTCTACACATGGATTTCTATATTTTTACTATTTCCCAATAGCAGTTACAAACGGTATTTTGTTTTATTGTTTGTTTGTCTTTAATCCCGTCAAGGACATCAGGGAAACATAGAGACTAGAATAGTATATAGTACACCTCAAATTTAAAAAAAAAAAAAAGTAATCAAAAGGAAAATATCAGCTCAGGACTCCCAAGACCAAGTTCTCAGCACTAAGGAGATTTATTTGCCCCAGAGGGACAGAGGACAGGGGACCAGAGACAGACACAGGAGATAGAGGATGAGGGAGATGGGTCAGGAGGGGTAGGGATGTTTGTCCTAAAGGGACTAAGGACTGTCTCTGGATAGAGAGAACAGACGAGACCCTTAGGCAAACGGTGGTTTATAAAGGTACAAGGGGAAACCCCATGTTAGAAGGAGGTATTTAATTTTGATTGTGAGTATTAATTAGCTTAGTCAAAGGGGGCTTTTGCTCACTGGACTTTAATACTTTGACAACTGGACCTTGGTAGTCAGCCCCAGGAGGAGAAAGTAGCCAAATAAGGGAGTAGACCTTGGTGACTAGCTTTATGAATGTAATCTAATGGTTTTTAGCAAGGCAGAGGGAATGGGGAGGAAGGGTAAGGCCTGCCAGAGCTATATGCTCAAGTGGAATAATGTTCCTTCGGTAATTATAATAATAAATATTCAATCCATACACAAGTAGCTCTGGTTGCCCTCATAATGTCTACACTCATGTTCTACTTTCAGAAGTCAGTCAGGGTGCACAGATCACATTTGTTTAAAGGTCTCAAGTTGTTAAATCCACTCTTCTCAACGTTATTCTCGCTTTGAGATTAAAAATTGAAAAGATTACAGGTGAGGGACACAGGTGTGGTGGCAGGGACCAGACACTAGGGGGCCTTGTGGGCTATTGTAAGAGGCCCGACTTTTAAGGGTGCAAGGTAAACCATTATGGTCTTAATATTTCCCCAGCCTCACTGTGATCCCACTGCTTGGCAAGAGTGGAAACTGGCAGCCATTGTTGCGCCCAGCACACTGAGCACCCGCCTTAACCTCGCGTTGCTCCGACAGGACTTGACGTAACATTTTCCAGGCTCGAGAGGATCCATCGCTACAGTGGAAGCTCACACTTGCTGCCAAGCAGCCCTCTGTCGGATGAATGAGCAGCCTTTTTCTCCGTTGTCCAGATAGTGACATGAGCAAGCTTCTGGCAGACCAATGTCAGTGTGGCAGACGGGCCTGCTCTGAAGGGCCCCCCTCTGACAGAGACAAAGCAGACCCTGGCCAGGCTGCCTGGAACTGAAGCCTCCCATGAGTTGGCCCTGTGAAAGGAACTAAGCAGAGCCAACTTCCCCATCCAAGTGTTTTGTTTTTCCACTTCAAAATAAAGTGAAAAATTTTTATTCTATTGAGCACCGAAAATAGGACCCAAAGATTTACTAAAACACACTTTTCCAAGGGAAACAATTTGGAAGCTTCCGGGCTGTATAAATGTAAGAGCCAGCAAGGCACTGTTCTTTAACAGAGATAGTTAGTAAAAAAATTATTTTGTTCTGATTAAAATGATGGGTGTCTTAGGTACAATAATTTAGGTTGTCCTGAATATTTTGAGAAACGTAGTTTTCTGTTTACCTGTCTACTGGTCTTGGTTGCCACCGTGATGACAAGTCAAATACTATAGTGAGTAAATGGACTTTCCGGCCAGACCCTTCCATGTCAGTGCCAAGTCTGTCCCTTTCTTATTTTTGCAACATTGAATAAAATATTTACTATCTTTGAGTTTATTCTTTAAATAGTAAGAATAGGAACATAACTATGTCCCGGGCTTGTTCCAAGGGCTAGATGACTAAAAATCTGACATCAGTTTTTGGCAGCAGGTATGTGTGGCAGACGTTGCTACTTCATGGCAGTCGGGAAGTACAGAGAGAGTGGGTAGGGAACAAGACACATCTCTCCAGGGCATCGCCCTGAGACCTATTCCCTCCAACTGAGCCCCACCTTCTACTTTCCCCATCTATAATGCCATCTTATTACAAGTCCACCCAGGGATCAATTCATTTATTAGATTAGAGTGCTAGGACCCGATCACCTGCAAAAACCCACCATTGGCAGCCAAACAAACAGAGCATGGAGGAAGAGGGGATGCTGGGGGCCAGCCCAGTCCGTTGTTCTTTCTTATTCTTGGTTCTTCTTGAGAGAGCGAAGGGTGAAGAATGTCACTGGGGGTAAGACTTGGTCTTCTGAGATATTTAGGGCTGCTGTTAATAATAAAATGTTTTCCTATCTAAGTCTAAGTGGCTTTGCTTCAGTAGCTGACCTGCTGCCTTCTGAGTTCCTCTGAGTTGAGGAACTGTTTAGCACCTCCTCCTAAAACAACAGGAGATTAAGTGAAACAATTTATTGCTCCTTTTTCTGATGAATCAGCCAGAAATCTCTGTGGATGAGCTGGTTAACTCTTTGTGAACCAGAGAGGAAGGAAAGGAAAAGAATTAAGATGCTGTATACAAGCAAATATACACAGACACATATACATTCAATCACCCACACTCTGGCCCGGCCTGACCATCTGTCACAATCAACTCCACAAGTATTCATGCACGAGTACACACATACATATATAACCTACACACAAACATACAGACAAACAGACATATGGATGGATGGATGGATGGATGGATGGATGGATGGATGGATGGATGGGTGGGTGGATGGATGGATGGACAGATGGACAGATGCATGGACAAACAGATGCATGGATGGATGGATGGAT
>JANHMN010000006.1:94622641-94673766 GCA_030674055.1 Rhabdomys pumilio
GCATGGATGGATGGATGGATGGATGGATGGATGGATGGATGGATGGACGGACGGGGCAAAGCTCCCCAAACCAAACTATTCAACCAACAACTTTATTTCTTTTTTTCTGGTCATTTATACCTTCTTAGACAAAAACGTTCTTTAGAAAATTTCCTCAGAGATAAAATGTTACATAAAATGGGAGTTGCAAATGGATGCTGATACTAAGTTCAAAGCAGTGTTTCATTATAATATACTCATTAAAAGTTCAAAGCAACAGTTTCACATGGCCTTGCCTTATAGTGCACACCTGTGATTTTATTCTTAGCCCTAAATGTTTTTCCTTAAATACAAAATTGTCCCAAGTCTATTTCTCTTTTTAGTGTAACTATGAAAGCTCATTGTATTTCTTTTTATAAAGCTTTTACTCACTATTCTGAGGAGTGGGCACACTCTTTTCTGAATTCTAACTTTATTACATTTTTCTAGCAACTAAGACCATCTTTAAAAACTTTCTTCCTGAGATTATTTGAATCAAGGAATTCTATAGAATTATTATATATTTGTCTATATAGCATCTCTACAAGATGGTACATCTTCATAGGTCTACAGAGGTGTGTTCAAAAGGGTGGGCTAATGCATAGTGATTGTTATATATTTAATAATAACAGGAAAAGCATATTAATAACAGGAATCTTTCCTAAAATGGATTTCTTCTGGGCCTTGCCTACCAGAGCCATTATAGATTTTAATCCAAGATGGACCATCTCAGGAAGATCAGCTGCTAGTTTTTAGCTTTTCCTATGATGGCTCCTGCCCAGAGGAGGGAGACATTTTATAATGGAGCCACAGTAGAGTATTTTTACAAAGTTGTGCAACTATGAACCATTATCTTATTGTACAACTGTTTTGTCGCTGAAAAACAGAAAATTTGCACACGGCGGCGGCCACTCCCAGCTATTTTCTCTTTAGTCCTGGGCAATGACAAGTCTTCCTCAGTCTCTCTGTGTTGGCCTGTTTTGGACACCATAGCAACTTAAGTGGCATTGTGAATCATGGAGCCTTTTGTTTCTGACTTTTTCCACCAAGCATAATGTTCTCAAAGTGAATTTACACTGCAGCATCCATCCGAACTGTAATGTGTGCGTGGTGTGTCTGAGCGTCTGTCTGTCTGTCTCAATAAACCCCATCATAAGTGGCAAGTATTATAGCCGGGCAGTGGTGGCGGACACCTTTAGTCCCAGCACTTGGGAGGCAGAGGCAGGCAGATTTCTGAGTTCGAGGCCAGCCTGATCTACAGAGTGAGTTCCAGGACAACCAGGACTACACAGAGAAACCCTATCTCGAAAAACAAACAAACAAACAACAAAAAAATAAAAAACAAAAAAACAAAAAACCATAAGTGGCAAGTATCGTAAGTCAAAAGTGGACTGGGCACACTGAAACAACCAAGCATAGCTTAGCTACGTGATATACTGTAGAATGTCACTTGTCACTGACATGGAGCTGCCAGTCCCTGGCAAAGTCAGAGAGTATCACACTGCCGGTCAACAGCCTGGGGAAAGGTCACATTTCAAAGTGCAGCTCTCTTGAATCCACAGTGGCTTCATGTCAGTGTGAGACAGGACAGCAACTGAGTAATATTAACTTGGGAATAAATTCATTAACCACATTTTCTTTATTCATTGATCAGGTGATGAACATTTGAGTCTTTCTACTTCATGGTTATTATGAACAATGTCTTTAATAAATATTCATGTGCATATTTTTTAAATATTTATCATTCTATGTACACAAGTGTATGTGATAATGCGTGGTGTGTATACCATTTGTATATGCCCTCGCACACATGGAAGGCAGAAAGCATCAAGCATTAGTTCACTCCTTCCACCATGTGGAAGGTCTCTCCAGCTCCAGGCTAGCTGACCAAGGAGGGATTCTCTTGTCTCTACCTTGCATTCTGTGTGGGAGAGCTGGCATTACAGACATGCTGCCACATAGAGCTTTTACACTGGTACTGCAGATTTGAACTTTGGTCTTTAGGCTTGCTCAGTAAGTGCTTTTACTCACTGAGCCATCTCCTTAGCATCTCCTCGTAGCAAGTTTTTGTATATTGTGCTGGCTAATTGTATGCTGTCTTGACTCTAACTAAAGTCATTTTGGAAGAGGGAAACTTAATGAAGGAAATGCTCCCACCAGAATGACCTGTGGGCAAGGCTGTGATGCTTTCTCTTGAATATTGATTGATGTGGGAGGGTCCAGCCCTGTGTGGGTGGGGCCACACCCTGGATGATGTCCTGAATGCTAAAAGAAAGCAGGCTGAGAAAGTCATGAGGAGCAAGCCAGTGAGCAGCACTGCTCCCTGGCCTCTGCATCAACTCCTGCCTCTAGCTCCTGCCTCCAGCTCCTGACATAAGTTCCTGCCCAAGCTTCCCTGGATAATGAACCATAAGCTGTAGGTTGAAGCAAATCCTCCCCCCCCAACCCCCCTTGTTCTCTGGTCATGAGTTTTTTTTATCACAACAATGGACACCCTATTAACATATACATTTTCATGAACAATGCTGGAGGTGTCACAATACTTATTTTAAATTATACTACAAAGCTATAACAACAAAATCAGTATGGCACTGGTACAAAAACAGGCCCAGTGAGCAATGGACTGTGACAGAGGGCCCAGAAATAACTGATATCGCTATAGCATACTTTGGAGAAAATGGTGCTGGAAAATTTTAGTATATATTAAATCAATTGATTAATTAATTAATATGTAGAAAATAGAAAACAGACCCTTATTTTCCCTCCTACAGTTCCAACTACATCAAAGACCTTAATGTAACACCTGATTTTGAGACTGCTGGAGAAAACCCTTCAAGCTACAGACATAGGTATCCAAGAAGTTCCTGAATAGATTTCTAATAGTTCAAGACAGAAACAACAATTATCAAAGCAAAGAGAGCCCACATAGTCAGGGGCGGGGGGAAACTCAACTATTCCTTTAATAGGGGTTAGTATTTAGAGTATATAAAAAATAAAAGAATTAAAAATATAAATAATCCAATAATAGGTTGGCAAATGAACTGAACAGAAAATTATTAAAAGAAGTATAAATAGCCATAAACGTGGGGGAAAGTTCAACATCCTTAGTTATCAGGAAAATGCAAATCAAAAGTAGATCCCATCTCACCTCACTTAGAACGCTGTGATCAAGAAAATATATAACCTGGCATGGTGACAGACACATTCAGTGCCGGGACTCGGGAGGCAGAAGCCAGTGAGTCTCTGTGGGTTGGAGGCCAGTCTGGTCTACTCAGTGAGTTCCAGGACAACCAAAGCTACATTGAGAAGTTATGTTTTGTGGTCAAGTTTTTTTTAAATTCCTTTAGTGAATTAGTCTCCCTGTCCTTTCTAGGGGCCTCTGAGAAAGCACTGGGGTCAGTCCGGGGCCTCCGAGAGTACATTGGGGTTGACCAGGAGCCTCCAGGCCATTTATAATGGACATGGCCTTCACTTTCTCTCCAGAGGCAGCCAGGAAAGAAAATCCAAGTTTGGGGGTTTTAGGAGTTTGAGATAAGGGCGTGGGAGGGAGGAACAGAGGGAGGGAAGAAGGAAGGAAGGAGGGAGGGTGAGAGAGAGAGAGATTGATACAGCAATTCAATCTCATAAAGCTAGCTGCTATCAACAGTACCCAAGGGTGGTTATTCTGTAATAAAGATTGCTGGCATTGTTGCATGCTCTCAGTAACTTCCTGAGTTCCAGTCACATTAACTTCTACTGACCATGTCTCCTCAGCCTTCTGCTGTGGTGGAAGAGGAGACCTGCATCCCACTATCTAGAAGAAATGAATCCCATGCAGGGTTTCTTGAGTTGTTATTGGACGTCTTTCCAGTACAGGGCTTGGCCTAAAAAAAGAGTTACTCATTTACCTGAAGATTTGCTATCAGTACACGTGTTGGCTGTTCGCAGGGAAAACAGAAATTAAGGCTTAAGGAACGTTTGCATACCAAGAAGCATTTGCATACCAGTACTGTTTCAATTAACGAATCCAGAGGACGTCTGGGAGCATAATTTTTTTTTTAAAGATTAGCAATTTTTGAAAGGAAAGAACCTTTTTGTATCAGCAGTTAACTGGCATGATTGAATGACAGGAGCCACCTAGGAAAGACTACAGCAAGCAAGTGAGTTTCCTGGAGATAGCCCACCATTTTGCATGGCTGCAATGGGTACAAGTACCCCAGAGACTTTGGTTCAGGATTGCTTTTCACTGCTGCTATATTTTTCCTGCCTCTGTTACATAGCTTAATGATTTCCTGGGTATTTACCCGCTCTATTGGGCAGATTTTCTGCAGAATCAATACGAAGATGAACTTTCATGTCGTAATGTTTAGATGGATTGATGGTTTCATAATTGCTGATAATGATTTTATAACTCTTACACTGATACAAGTATTCTCAAGCCCCCATAGAATAAAAGCTGCAGATAGAGTTTCGGAAACCTTTATGTGTTGTGGGCTAACTGCAATAGGAAAAGAAAACAGGCTTGAATTAATGACTAAGAAAAATACTCACTCTAGGTCAGGTCCAAGGATGAGGCCGCAGGTGTGCGCTATGATAAAGCAAGACCACATGAAACTGTTGCTTTGAGCTTATAATGAACATACAGAATGAAAGACTGCCTTGAATGTATAATCTACATTCTTCTGTAACTTCCTTTTGTGTTACATTTTATCTATGAGGTAATTTTTTTCTTACGTAGAAAACTTGTTGTATAAAATGTTGAAAGCAAAAATAAAGGTTCGATGTAGCCCTTTCTGTTTCATCCAGTGTGCCTGTGTATATGTGTAACCTCCCTTCTCTCCCTCCCTCCCTCCCTTCCTTCCTTTCTTTCTCTCTTTCTTTTCCTTTCTCTCTGGCTCAGGAAAAGTTAACAAACTCCAAACCTGGCCCAGAGTCAAAGAGTAAAGAACCCAAGGAACTAAGTTTCTTTTCTCAACACCCTGCTGCTCTCAGCAGGAGTCAGTTGCCAGCCAAAAGTCATCACCTCTTGGCTTTCACTGACTCTATGCTGTGTCCCACCTCAGGACCTGACTGTCAGGGTGGGACACTAGCAAATGAGACTTCCTTCTTGCAAGCTCCTTTGGACTGTTGGTGGAAATAAGGAGGAAGTGATGGTGTGAACCTTTCCTGTGAGATCGCTTTGAACATTTTTAACACTCATTTATTTATGAAGGGATGTGCATGTGGCAGTCGAAAGACAACTTGTGGGGGGTCAGTTCTTTTCTTCTACCATCGGGCTCAAGATTATCTGGTATAGTTGATATCCTAGCTTGCTTTTCTGTTGTTGTGATAAACACCACAACCAAAAGGAATCTGAGAAAGAAAGGGTTTGTTTGGCTTACAGGTTACAGTCTATCCTGGAGCGAAGCCAAGGCAGGAACCTGGAGGCAGGCACTGAATCAGAAACCATAAAGGAATCATGATTATTCACTAGCTTCCCATGGCTTGCTCAGCCTGCTTTCTGATACCCAGGATACCAGTGCCCAGAGGTGGCACTGCTCACAGGGGGCTGGACCCTCCTCTACCAATCATTAATTAAGAACATGCCTCCATCAACACATCCGTGGTCCAGTATGATACAGGTGTTCCTTCTTCTGCTGGTGCTCCTGAGTGACTCTGTAGTGGGGATATTTTCCCACTACATTTGTATAAAGCTGGGCGATTGGGCTGTATGAGAGGTAGGCTGAGTGAGGAGTCTGGAGGAGAGGAAGAGAAGGAAGAGGAGGAGCTGGGAGGAGGAGGAGAGAGATGTAGGAGCCATGGAGATCCACACACTGGTCCAGGGCAGTCCTGGGTAACAACTGATATCTAGGCTACTTAATTGGGTAACATCTCCAATTGTGTGAGCATCTTGTTAATTGAGCATTACCAAACATATAAAGCCTTTGGATAACCTTCAAGCATTAGAGTCTCATTTATACCGGGTACCGTGTGGATGGTGGGACGATCTGTGCTCACCCAAACGTTGTTGTGGAGACAGTGTGGGAGATTGGTAGAGCCATCTCCCATGCTGGCGTCTTGTGGGTGGCAGGGTCAGTGCTTTTGGCCTGCCTGAGCTCTCGGCCACGGCAGCAGCGAGAACATGCCTCGTGGTCCCAGGCCGTGCCTAGTTGGGAACATGGCAGCCCTGTAACAAGCCAGTATGGGTGCCACTATTTTTTTTAAATAAACACGATATGACTCTAGTTTGTGTTGTCGATAAAACCTGACAAGTACACACAGAAGCACCTTTACCCCCCCCCAGAGCCATCTCTCTTGACCCCCCAAAATTCCTTGCATTATAAATCTAACACATTTTATCTGTCAAAAGCACCCTGAAAGGACATTATTGTCAGAGATATAAGATCCAGAATACATGTCTCCTTGGTAGTTTCTGTTTCAGCTCCTTTATTTCTTTTCTTTTTTTTTTTTTAAAGATGTATTTATTTTATTTATATGAGTACATTGTAGCTGTCTTCAGACACACCAGAAGAGGGCATCAGATCCCATTACAAATGATTGTGAGCCACCATGTGGTTGCTGGGAATTGAACTCAGGACCTCTGGAAGAGCAGTCAGTACTCTTGACCGCTGAGCCATCTTTCCAGCCCCCTTCTTTATTTCTAATACAGAAAGAAGCAGGGAGATACTTCATTCTGTAATGAGGACCCTGTGAACGTGCACTGACTGGAGGATTCATTAGAGAGACCAAGGTGATGGCAGTGAAGACTGCTGGCTCTGAAGGAAAACAGATTTAAAACACTCTTCCTAAGCAAGCAGTGGGGCCTAGAAAGCAGAATTTCCCTGCTTTTATAGTGCTTCCCTTAGCAGGTACTCCATCAGCCCTGTGGTAGACTCCTGCACAGCAGGTACCCTGTTCTGTGGTAGACTCCTGCATAGCAGGTACCCTGTTCTATGTTAGACTCCTGCTTAGCAGACACACGGCCCTGCTTCAGTCAACCCTCCCTCTTCAACGAGCCTCCAACCTAAAACTCCCCCCACCTGAGCTGACTGCACTCCGTGCATTATTTTCCAGACCTTTTTATGTTTTGACAATTTCATACACCTATATAACACATCTTGACCACACCCACCTCCCCCCCACACACACACACCTCTGTACACACCCTCTGCCTACCTTCCAGTCCTTTCCCTATGTAACCAGTTAGCACTGCCTGCTGGACTGCTGGCCAACCTTGTTGGCTCTAGCTTGTGCGGATAGGTCCTGTGCAGGTGACCACAGGTGCTGTGCCTTGTGAATACAAGAGCCGTACCAGGTCCAGAATTCCAGGCAATTTTACTTTTGCAATATATGTATTAAAACAAACAAAAACCTTTGTGGATTGTTTGTTTTGACGATACTACACCAAGACTCATGAGAGCTAAGAAAGCCCTTTAGCAGTGAGCTGCACCCCAGTATTCATTTTTACATTTACAGTTGCGTCTTAGGGATGGGCGTACAGAGCAATTTTCTAGCACTTGAGAAGTCCTGAGTAGCTTGGCTAGTGAAGCAGAATAAATCCTGCACCGTAGAGCCTATTCATGCAAAATCCTGATGGAAAGGCAAAGAGCACGGCTCCATGGCGGATGTGTGCCTGGCGAGTCCAAGCCAGTGTTTGGCTCGATTTATTGCTTTGAGGTCTCTCTGTAGCAGAGAGGCGTCATGGTGGCCAGAAAGGAAACAGGACAGCAAGACCATGGCCCGCAGTCCCCCTCACGGTTACATCACTACTTGACAGCTCCACCACACCCCAGGATCACCACTGCAGACACAGAGTTATTGGGACATGCGCCTTTGAGGGACGTTTAAGAGCCAAAGTCTCCAAACTACAGCCGGGAACGGAAACATAAGAAGGATGGAGCCGTATTGGATGAGAAAGTTGCATGTTCTTGAAGGCGGATTGTGCAGACTCTGGAGAACCGCCACAAGTTCAGAGCGCTGAACTGAGAGAACTGAACTCATCACAGTTGGGGGGCGGGGGAGGACAGAAAGCGAATAGATACACTGGTGTGTGCCGTGCTGCCTACCGCTGAGGCAGGAGCACAGCTTGAGCTCACTAAAGGGAAAGTGACAGCTATTACCTTTTCAAAAGGTAACCGCTGTTCTAAACTTTCCTTTTGAGCCAAGGAGCTCATTTCCTTCACTACTGCTCCTTTACCAACACCGTCCACCAGAGGGCGCTCCGAGCGTTTAACAATTATTCTGTGGCTCTCGGTTCCTCCTACACTACTTAATTCCAAAGGTAAGTTTGACACAGCTCTTGGGCTGTGTTAATTGGCTGATCATGCTTACTCCAGGAGGACATTAGGATCTGGTAGACTCTGCAATTTGAGAATAGTCACTTCATAGCAACTCTCCATGCTTAATAATAGAGTTAATGTATATTATATACAATATATGTTATTATAGAAAAAATAGTAATTTAATAATTTAAATACACATTTTGAAATATTGTCCCTTGTTCTCCTCTTCTTCTCCCCCCACTTCCTCCTTCTTTCTCCTTACTGTATCCCAGTCATACAGAGTAATGTTTCATGATTGATTACCTATAGAGCCCACACTGGGTGATAATCTATTGATAATTACGACTTTCTTACCTATTGTCTCCCCAATTCATCTCAAATTGTAGCCCAAGATATTTTTATGCCTTCTCCTGGCAGTTTAAATACATCATGATGTTTCCTACAAGATTTAGAATGGAGCGCTGACTATAGCAGATATGGCTTGCCTGGGGTTTTGAAGCTGATAAGATGTCTAAAAAATGATGAAGACGACATCTTAGAGACTATCATGAAATAATGTTTAACATAATAAGTTACCAGGGGTCAACAAGATGGCTCAGAGAGTAAAGGCACTTTCCAGCGAGCTTGACGACCCGAGTTGTACCCAGGAACCCACCTGGCGAACTGACTCACTCCCACAAGTTGTCCTCTGACCACACTCAGACTGTGATGTGCATGCACTCCACCATGTAATTTTAAAATTTAAATTAAAAATAGTAATAAATTGAGGCTGAAGAAATAAATAGCTCAGCAGTTAAAAACCCTTGCTGCTCTTGTAGAAACTTGGGTGAGTTCCCAGCACCCATACCTATTCCAACAGGTCTGATGCCCTCTTCTGGTCGCTTTGGGTACTGCATGCATGTGATAGGCACACACATAAATACATCTTTAAAAAATATTAACTAAGCGGGGGGGGGGGGGGGGGGGGGGGGGGGGCAGTGGTGGCGCACGCCTTTAATTCCAGCGGTTGGGAGGCAGGGGCAGGTGGGTTTCTGAGTTCAAGGCCAGCCTGGTCTACAGAGTGAGTTCCAGGACAGCCAGGGCTATACAGAGAAACCCTGTCTCAAAAAAACCAAAATAATAATAATAACAATAATAATAGTAACAACAACAACAATAACAACAACAACAACAACTAAAACAAAAAGAGATGAAAAAAGGGATGAGGATGTGGTTTGGTTGTGAAGTTTAGCGTGTGCTGAAAGACCCCAGGAAGGGGACCCCCACTCAAGTCTGGACACAAGAGACCTTCTTGATGCAATTGCAAAAGGCAGTTTACTAGCAAGGGCCCTTGGGCAGGAATATATCTCACGCAGGAGATAGAGGATCTGACCAAGACCCCAGGAAGATTAGGATATTTATGGGTAGGGGCTGGGAAAGGGGGGGAAAGATTTGGTGCAGTTACATGTGATTGGACATTTCAAACATCAGCAACTTGCAGAAGCGGCTACGTGTTAGCTGGCAGGATGACTAGCTATTTTGACCACAAGACCTTGGACTTCCCAAACAGGGAGGGGGAAGTAAACGCCAAGTGTCCCATTACTCACTTGGGCTTGTCTAAACATGTCAGGATATGTCCTTGTTGGTTCCTTCATCTTTGGTCACTCTGCCCCTGAAGGAACTGGTTATGTTATTGTTATGGCTAATTGCAACAAGTTGTTGGTGGTCTTTGCTGGCTGTGGATTTTTGTTTTTGCTTCAAACTGTACATTTGAAATTTTTGCCCTTACAGTGCGAGACCTTGCGTTCAGATTTCTGGGCACCACAAAAGAAAAAGGAGAAAAGAAATACATGGACTTTCTCCCGTGGGTTATCTAAAATGAAGGCACAGATGATAACACAGTAAACTTTTACATATCAAATTGTATCTGATAAAAACTCCATATTTAAATACAATATGTAAAAGTAAGCAGGGCGGTGGTGGCGCACGCCTTTAATCACAGCACTTGGGAGGCAGAGGCAGGCGGATTTCTGAGTTCGAGGCCAGCCTGGTCTACAGAGTGAGTTCCAGGACAGCCAGGGGCCAGGGCTACACATAGAAGGGTCTTGAAAAAACAAAAACAAAAACAAACAAACAAAAAGATGTAAAAGTAAGACATTTTAAAGAAAATATTTGTATGTCCCACAGACAGGACTCTGTTGTCTCTTCCACCCACTGCTGTGATACCAGGATCACAATGTATTGTCCAAGTTGACCTCCAGGTACTAAGTTCAAATTATACAACCTAGTAGTTTACTGTGAGCAGACACCACCACGGTAGGTTAAGGGTTCCTGTTCTCTTCTTTTCTTTTCCTTTCTTTTCTTTTCTTTTCTTTTTCTTTTTCTTTCTTCCCTTTTGAGGCAGGGTCTCCCCATGAAGCCCTGGTTGGTCTGGAACATACACTATGTAGACTAAAGTTGGCTTGAACTCACAGAGCTCTGCCTCCCAAGTGTTGGCATTAGAGGCCTGAGCCATCATACCTACCTAGAATCTCTTAAACAAGATACAAAAAACTCAACCTGCTAACTAAAGATTGATAAGTTTTACTGCTATCCACCCAAAGGTGCCATTAGAAAGCAAGATTGTTAAAAGATATCTCTTAACAAATTACCACCAAGTGGTAATTTGCCCAAGTTGATCTCCATGTACTAAGTTCAAATTATACAACCTAATAGTTTATTACAAGCATATTACATGGCTTGTCAGAATGAGAGGTAAAGCCAAACTACTGAAGACACCATGTGCTCTGGCTTCAGAACATGGAGAAACACGCTACAACTGGGATGGGAATTTTTCTCATTATTTTTTACATGGAAAGTGTAAGGAAAATGGACAGAACTGGACATCATGCTAATCAAATTAAGACAGATTAAGAAAGGTGAATCCAAGCCAGATATAGAGGCACATGCCTTTAATACCAGCACTTGTAGGCAGAGGCAAGCAGAACAGCCAGGCCTACATACTGAATTCCAGGACAGTCAGGGCAACTATTAAGACTCTGACTCAAACAAACAAAGGTTGATCCTATGTTTTTTCTTATGCAGAATCTGGATTTAAGTTTATATGTGTGTATAGGTCATGAATGTAGAAAGGGGACCACAAGATGGAAGGAAGAGATCTTAGGAGGTGGGATAACAGAATTCATGTTCTTGTGGCATAAGAGCACAAGGGAGGACTGGAGGGAGGAAGAAGAGCAGCACTGTATGGAGAGAGGAAGGAGATTAACACTGACTGGAGAGAAGGAAGGGGTAGCACTGCATGGAGGGAGGGAGGAGAACAGCACTGTATGGAGGGAGGGAGGAGAGCAGCACTGTATGGAGGGAGGGAAGAGAACAGTACTGCATGGAAAGAGGAAGGAGAGCACCACTGTATGGAGGGAGGAGGGAGAGCAACAGTGTATGGAGGGAGGAGGGAGAGCAGCAATGTACAGAGGGAGTAGAGCAGCACTGTGTGGAGGGAGGAGAGAGAGAGCACCACTGTATGGAGAGAGGTGAGCAGCATTGTGTGAAGGGAGGAGGGAGAGCAACAGTGTATGGAAAGAGGAGGGAAAGCACCACTGTATGGAGAGAGGTGAGCAGCACTGTGTGGAGGGAGGAGGGCAGCAAGAAGTGGGAGGACAGGTAGGAAGAGATAGGAGAGGGCAGGGCTAGGAAGACAGTGAAGTTCAGAGACACATGTGTGAAAATGGTGTAATGAATTCATCACTGTATGCAAAGTTTAAAGCCGAAGTGCTTAAGTTTGGGGCATGTGGAGCTGATCTCCACCACATGGCAGCCATATTAGGCAAGCCAGACCTCTAGCTGAATCTAGATATCACAGATTAACACCATCCAAAATCTTAGAACATACAAAACGTGATGGCTAATCTTGGTTGCCAGCCATCCAAAAGCAACTAAAACCCAAGCAACTGGGCACACCTCTGAGAAATTTTGTTCATTAGATCAGGGTGGGAAGACTTACCTGAATCTGAGAAACACCCAGTGGCAGCCTTGATAAAGAAACGTGGAGGAGGGAGCTCTTCCTTTGCCTACTGCCCCTCAATCTCACTGGCAAGTTCATCTATCCTGTGGCTCAGGCACTCCTCCGCTGGTTAGAACTCACTTCTTCAGAATTACGATGTGGACTGAAAACTGACAGCTCTCTAGGACCTCCCCACTTCCCTGGGGACCTCAGCACCAGATTGGGACAGCTGAGACATCCAGCCTCAAGGGCTGAACTACTTAGTACTGAATCCTTAGCCTTTCTGTCAGGAGGCAGCCATTGTTGGACTAGTCAGACCACAGCTTGTCTACAACTCAAATAAAGTGCTCTCTGTTTCTGTCTCTCTTTCTCTGTCTGTGTGTGTGTATGTATGTGTGTGTCTGTCTGTCTTTGTCTCTCTCTGTATGTCTGTCTGTCTCTGTGTCTGTCTCTGACTCTCTGTCTCTCTCTGTCTCTGTCTCTCTCTCTCTCTCTCTCTCTCTCTCTCTCTCTCTTTTTCTCTCTGATCCTATCTGTCCTGTTTCTTTAGGGAATTCTAATACACAGGAATGTGTAACCACACAAACACACATATATTTCATTTTTCTTTCCTATTTTTTCCCAGTTAAACAAATTTAAACAAATAACATCCCTCCTGATTTATGGAGACGTGGTTCAAGAGACACACCACATAAGGATGATTTTGTTTTGCTTTGTTGGCTTTTTTCCCCTTGAGACACATTTTTCACTTCGTGTCCCAGGCCATGTGAACCTTAGATTCTCCTGGCTCGGTCTCTCAAACGCTGGGATTAAAGGCGTTCACCATCATTCCTGCTATTTTAGGAAGTGGCTTTATTTTTATTGCCAGATTCTGCAGTAATAAGCAGTTTGCTTCTTTGACAAGTTAAATCATCACTAACATTAGCTCAAGTTCTTAAAAGTGTCTGTGTAGAGGCTAGAAGATGACTCGGCAGCAAAATGACTGCTACACGTGAGAATAAGGACCTGAGTTTAGAGCCCTAACGTGCATGTGGAAAAGCTGGATATGTTTGGAAACCTTGCTCTGGCCGGATGGAGACATGAAGTCCCCAGAGACCACTGGGCCACTAGTCTTACAGAGTCAAAGAAAGAGTCCGAGGCTCAGTGAGAGACTCTATGTTTTAAAAAAATGTAGAGCATGTTACAAGAAGACACATGATCAAGACGTCTGGTTCAACATGTATCTGAACACACATCCACGTGCTCCTCCCCCGTACACACACACACACACACACACACACACACACACTCCACAAAACTTTTTTGTTTGGTTGGTTTTTTAAAACGGGGTTTCTCTGTGTAGCCCAGGCTGTCCTGGAATTCACTCTGTAGTTCTGGCTGGACTTGAACTCATAGAAGTCCAGCTGCCTCTGCCTCCCAAGTCCTGGCATTATAGGCATGCACCACCATGCCAGGCTACAAAATGTACTTTAAAATTTCCCCCAGGTGCATAAAGTACATGAGAGATGGAGTGTAGTTGAGTGATAGGAAGTTATCTGGTATAAGCTGGTCCTGGGGCTCTATCTCCAGCATTGGGATAAAAACAAATGAAGAAAGGTAAAAAATAAACCAAGGCTGCGGGCTGGCTCAGTGGGTAAAAGCACTGGCTGTGCAAGCCTCAGACCCGAGGTTGATCCTGATCTCACTGTGAAAGAAGAGAAGTGACTCCAACTGGTTGTCCTATGACCTCCACATGGTCACCATGACATACATTGTCCCACACACACACACATCACACATACAGACACATGCACAATACTACTACTACTAATAATAGTAATAATAACAATAAATGTTATATAAAAATATAATGAAAGCAAAGGAAGAAAACACTGCCACCCAAGAGTGATAGCATGCCTTAGTTGCCTGATAAAAGCAACCTGAGGAAAGACAGGCTTGCTTGAGTTTACAGTTCCAAGGCGGTCCTTCATGGGGGTGGGGGAGTCACAGGGGCAGGAGCATGAGGCCACGTGACCACATTCAGGAAGCAGAGACGAATGGATGCCAGTGTTCTGCCCATTTCTTATTTTATTTCGTCTGGGGCCCCCTACCCATGAAATGATACAGCATATTGTGGGTTTCCCCCTTCAGTTAACACAATCTAGAAACCTCATCACAGATGCTGAGAGGCTTACGTTTTTGGTGATCCTAGATTCTGTAGAGATGGCATTCCATGTCAACATCCCTTATCATGTCCACATACGTATCTGCCACCACCCAGGTTAATGTACCACAGTAGTCATTTTTCCATAAGGAGCCCTTTGTGGTGGAAGGTTAGCTCAGATCAGCAGCGGCTCCCTTAGGTTGTCCAGGAAGCAAACCCGTGGAGAGAATTTAAGAGCTTTTCTTGAAAAGAGATTTTAAGAGGAACTGGTGATGGAAAGAAGGATAGAGAAAGAAACACCGAGCAATGGTACTGATTGCTTGTTCATTCAAAGTCTGCTCTGACTTTAGAAAATGGCCTAGAAAAAACCTGGGAGTCACCTCTTCCAACAGTGAGTGAGGGGCAGTGATTCTTAGTCACCAGCTTCCTTGGCCCACTGGTTGAAAGTGGTTTTGGCATGGGAGACCAGAGTAACTTCCCAGCATTCTTTGTCTCTTTTGTTGGTATGCTAGTTTGGCAGACAGGAAAACCCTTAGGTAGAGTTCCATTGCCTGCTGGACAGTTTAGTTTTTCCTTGAGGGATCCACCCGCACCCCTGGGTTTCAGGAACGCGTCTGCAGCAGCATACAGATCCTAACAAGCCCGTTTGTTCTTTCTAAGTACTGGTTTAAAATGATTACCCCCATAATTTCGTAGACGTCTATCCAGAGCAGGTAGGGACTGGGAATTACAACAGTTAGTGTGTGGAAATAGAAAATACGCTTAACTCTTAAATTGTGGTCCCTGGATCTTAAACCTAAATGAGCTATTTTTTTTTTTCAACCGAAATTCTAGAGAGCAAGAGATTTCTTAGATAAATGAATTTATAGAGGGATTGAAGATGCTGGCCAGAAAAAGGGGGTGCCTGTGGTGCAGTATCAGTGAATGTGAGACCTATAAAAGTGTGCACCGAGGAGGAGGAGAGCCACTGTTCCTTGTTTTAAAGTGGGTCATTGGCTGACCCCTGTGCCAGCCCGCAGGATTGTGTGACGGTTGGAAAGGAAGGTGATTCAAGCGATTAGCCCAACACGAGAAAAGTCTGATAGCGGCTGCTCTGCTACACTTCTCCAGGTCCGCCTTTCTCCAGCCTGCTTTATGTCAGAAGAGCTGCTCTTTTTGTAGGAAAGTAACAGATTTACTCCTCCTGCTCTGGCAGCTGGGAGCGAATGTGTCACCTGGGGATACTGTGGGAAGGGGAGAGGAGAGTGAAGGGTTTCTGTTCTAACCTCCTCCTCGCACAGGGCCACCAAAAGCGGAATCGTCAGAGCACGCGCTAGTCAGAGGGCTCCCTGCAGAGTGTTCACCCGCTGTTTCTCTTTCCGCTCCCCCTAGAATGCACCAACGTCTTTATTAACATTGTAGATTCACCTGAGTGTGGAAAGAGCTTTCTAGCCGCACCCTGGGAAAGTGAGCACACACTGTAAGAGAATCCCGAGACAGCTGCAGAGCCCGAGGAAAAGGATTGGCTTGCAGAAGAGTGTGTGGTGGTATCAAATGGACATTTATTTACAAGACAGGGTTTTTTTTTTCCCTAAAGAAAAATAATATTTCAAGCTGGGTGTACTGCACACACCTGTAATCCCAGAACTTGAGAAATGGAAGAGGATCAGGATTTAAGGGCGTCCTCAGCTACATAGCGAGTTTGAGGCCAGCCTGGGCTACATGAGACCCAGTTTTAAAAGAAAAATGAAAGAAAAATAGTATTTCAGATTAGAGGGGAGTATTCCAGGGAAAGTTTTTAAATATCCTTCCTGGAATGGACTGGGGGTCATAGCTTGGTAGAGTGCTTACCTACCAAGAACAGGACCCTGGGTTCAGTTTACATACATACGTGTACATACACACACACATATGCACATGCAAACGCACACACATGCATATGTGTGCACACACACATGCTCATGCACATAATAAGCACAGGCACATATACATGCGTACACACATACATACATGCATATTCACATGTGCATACACACATGCACACATGAGCATGCACACATACACGTACATGCACACACACACACACATACTCAATTATGTACAAGCATACACACATACTCACACTACATACCTATGCATACATACACCCACATAGACACAAATACACATATGCATACACACACAGTCCTGGGTGCCTTGGAGTATAAATGGCTGCTTGCCTGGGGCTTGCAGCAAGGGTGATCACATATCTTCTGCCCAGAGCTCTCCTGGGCTTCATGGATTCTCAGCTTGACAGTTGTGTGTGGTGCCTCAACCGTCCAGGCAATTACCCTCTGTGCTTGTATAACTCAAGCCTCAGCTAATGGCTAAGGGAACAGCTGGAACCTCTCAAACAGGCTGAACAGCAGGCAGTTTTCTCCTAACAGTCTGAAAGGCTCCCTCTGGTTCTGCTTCCTTGAAAAGGAAGTAGAACATTATAACCTTTTTCAATTTTCAATACTGGTTTCTAAGTCCCCAAAGGGAATTACTCAGGGCGTGTCAAGTGATTTCTTTGTCGTGTACCCAAAGCTTTCGGGTGTATAACTTTCAGATTGTGGCTTCAAATCACCAACTTGATTAAAGGGAAACAATTGCCTTGTGTACAAAGATTGCAACATGAGAACGGCAACGTTTCAGTGCAAGATGATCAAAGTCTAGTCACGTGAATTCACACGCCCGGTGTCAATCAGGCCAGGGGCTCCGGCTTTGATGTCACCTTGATTACGACAGCTTCTTTCTTCACTAACAGTAAAGAGGAGATTGCAAACAAGAGTTGCTTGTTACAAACAGAGGGAAACGGAAAAATGTAGCTGGCCACATGCTTATTTGGAAGCAGACATATCTTGCTTACTCAAATGTTACTTTTTTATAACCGGATTTACAGGGTCTCAAGCATTTAATGAGACTGTTTTGGCAGAGGTCACTATTCAGATGCAACATTCAAGTGAAATTTGATACAAACTCCTTAATGTTAATGTAGAATCCATTGATTAAGGGGACTACAATCCCCAAGATTGCCATCACTTCAGACCCACAACAGCAGGTTGGGGGAGCCTCAGATCTCGCTCCCATACTTCTGACCAATCAGGTGCAGGGCCCGCCCTACCCACTTCTGACCAATCAGAAACAAGTTTAAAGGCTCTCACGCCTTCCTTGCGTTCAGTAATTTCTTAGAATCACATACAAATCAAGATTGCACTATATTTATAGTTTGATTTTTTAAAATAAAGAGCACAGTTGAATACAAGCCAAATGAACAGACAGCATAGGGTGAGGTCTGAGAGGGTACAAAAGGTAGAACTTCTGTACTCTCTCCTCACGGAATGAGTCCTGTCAACCTCCTGGCATACCACTGTGTTCTCAAACCATGAAATGCAGCTGAGATTCGGAGTCCAGATCCATCATTGGGTTTTCCGTAGGTAGACATGCCTGAGCCACGACTGTGTTCAATCTCTATCTCACTCTGCTCCACATGGGTCAGGAGGTCAGGAGGTCAGGATGATATCACATGAGCAAAAAGAAATTTCCATCATTTATCTTAACCTAATACCCAATAGATTCTCCATTACATGAGGATTGCACATGTTTCTTTGTATAAACTTAAGCCAGGACCGAGTCTGGTTGTACAAAAGAAAATTCAGTCAATCAGTGGCTTTCATTGTCTAAAGAAAAATAATGTAGGGCTGAGATACTGGTTTAAGGATCAATTACCAGAGACTCACAGTCCTTCTACAATTTCCCACCATCCTATGTGTGACTTCCATCCGTCCTCAAATAATGCTATGCTCCAAGAAAGCTGATATAGATAGAAAGATAGATAGATAGATAGGTAGATAGATAGATAGATATAGCTACACATACATATATTTATACATGCTAAAATCCTTCCAGGAAGAAAAAGTATAAGACAGATACTTCCTCCCATCAGCTTGCTCAATTCCTTTTAAAGAAATTTTCAACAAAGTCTCATGAAACACCCAGCCTTATGTCTCATAGCCATCTGTATTTTATAGGCAGTTGTAAGAAGGAATAAGAAGTAAGCTTTCATAATCATCCCTAGAGTATGCTGGAACTCTCTGACCAAAAAGAAGGCAAGGGGATGCAGCTAAGAAGATCTTCCTTTTATTTTTATTGTAAAGAAGTATTCAGACATAAAGTGTATTATGGAGATGTAAATTTGATGCCTGAGAGCTAATGTTACATGAAGCTATAGCTTAATAAAAAAGAGTATGTTCAAAGCCAGCCATGATAGTGTTTGTCTATATAGTCCCAGCACCCAGGAGACTGAGATAGGAAGGCTGCTAAGAGTTTGAGGCTAGCCTGGGCTACATAGAAAAACCCCATCTCAGAAACAGCAAAAGAAATACTTTTCATAATTTGGAAAACACAGACTTGAAACACATTGCTATGAAAACATATTGCTGGTTCCAACCATAAGTATAAGTAAGGTGGCATGGTTGTGCTTGCTTTTAATTCTAGCACTTGGGAGGCAAAAGCAGGTTAGTCTTGGAGTTTCGGGCCAGCCTGGTCTATAAAGTGATTTCCAGGATAGCCAGGGCTACACAGAGAAACCCTCTGCCTCAAAAAAAAAAAATGTGAATTGGGCTGAAGAGATGGCTCAGAGGTTAAGAGCACTGGCTGCACTTCCAGAGGTCCTGAGTTCAATTTCCAATATCTAGCAACCACATGGTTGCTCACAACCATCTGTAACGGGATTTGGTGTCTTCTTCTGGTGTGCAGGCATACATGCTGGGAGACTATTGTGTACATAATTGTTGGGAGCTGACTTCTAGCAGAAAGCAGCTATCAACTTTGCAGCCATCTCGAGCCATATACCCTGATAGAGACTTGTTTTTCAACAGCCTACAACAGCTGAGCACACTCTGATAAACATCTTGTTTATCCCACATATCTTGCTTTGCTGTTTAGTGACCCCAGCTGCATGGTGCATGGTAAAATGTCTTCAGCTGTGTTCCCCTGCTTGTGCCTATAAATACCCAGGATTTCCTTGTAATAGGAGGAGACAATAAAGGGAGACAATAAGAGGAGACAATAAGAGGAGACAATAAAGGGAGACAATAAGAAAGGAGCAGCAGTCCCCCAAGTGAAGGGCAGGGCAGATGTCAACACGTAATAATCTTTTAAAAGTAAGTATAAAGTTTTGTTTTGAAGCATCTTACATATGTTTCAAAAATAGTTATTGCAAGTGTAGTTTTTCTTTGTGTGTATGTGTGTTCATGTATGCATGCATACTGATGAACAAACTTGGGCTTAGCACAGACAAGGGAAACACTCTACCACTGAATTCCACCCAGTGTCCAAGGCCCAGCTGTTCATTTTCGTTGCTGTTGTTTTGAATGGGGCAATCACTCTCACCCTCACATTTCATACATTGCTCAGAAGAGAATTCCACTTCCCTCCAGGTGCAAACTGAGGAGTCAGACATATCTAGGCAGGATCAGCAGGGTGTGGAAGCTGGTTTGACGAGGGCATGACAGAGTAGCAAAACTGAAACTCTAAGGTTGAAAAAAAAAAGAAGAAGAAGACAAAAACCACCACCACAAGAGATTAGTAACAAGTTAAAAAACCTTGTCAACACTGGGGATTTCCAAAGAGTGCAGCTGAAGTCCCAGTGGCCATCTCAACGATGACTCTTAGCTTTACCCACAGACCCAAACGCCTCTGATTGGTCTCGGTGATCAAATAAGAGCAGGTAGCCTCCTGAGCAAGCATGTCTTCCTACAGTGCCACCTCATCCAGAGGAGTGCCCTTACACCGTTCATTCAGACCTTTAACACATTTTCTCTTATACAAGTATTTGGAGCCATAGTGAGAATTAGCTACTGTCATTTAGGATGCAGAGCTGGAGAGCTGAGACAGAGTTGATGGGGTCAGAACTTAATATAGTTACTATCTAGCCCTTGACTGGAAATACATGCAAAACCATTAATTATGCAAAGTTGATGTGTGTGCAGTCATTTATTAAGAACATAGTGTATATCAAACACTATGCTTCTCGTTTCTGTCTAAGAAACTTTCAGACAAATGAAAAAGACAAGTAATGAATTAAAATGCTTGTGGATTAGTATTACAGTAAGGATAAAAAGAACTCTCACTGTGTGGGGGAGGGCTACAAGGGGTGGGCGAGCCTTCCCGATTAAAACAGTCTAAGTGATAGCAGATGGTTGTTAGGATTATACAGTCGACGTGTTAAAAGAAGCAGAAATGATAAAGCCCAATCAGAAATGAAGGCACTTCAAACATCTCACAGATGAGTGAAGATGACCAAAGGCTTATTATTTGAGATTTGCGTATGTCTTATTTTATGTATATGAGTGTTTTATCTGCATATAACTCTGTGCACCAAGTGAATACAGAGGCCAGTAGAGGGCGTTGGATTCTTTGGGAGCTGGAGTTGCAGCTTGCTGTTAGCCACCACGGAAAGGATGGGCATTAGCCCAAGATGCCCCAAGACCAAGTTCTCAGCCAATGAGAAGATTTATGTACCTCAGAGGGTCAGAGGGCAGGGGATAAGAGACAAAGACAGGAGATGGGGGACGAGGGAGAAGAGGAAGGGATCAAGGGAGAGGGGGAAAGGATGCTTGTCCTGGAGCAGGGACAAATGATTGTCTCTGGATAGAGAGGAGACAGATGTGGCCCATAGGAAAATGATGCTTTATAAAGGTAAAAAAATCCCCATGTTGGGATGAGTTGGGCTTTGTTTTTGTTTTGGTTTGGTTTTGATTGAACAGGTGAGCCAAAAGGGACTTTTGATTGCTGGATGTCAATACTTCAACAGATGGACCTTGGTCATCAGCCTCGGGAGGGGAAGTGGTCAAATAAGGGAACAGACCTAGGTGGCTGGCTTTTGAAATGCAGTCTATTGGTTTTTAGCAAGAAGTCAGAGCCATACTCACTCACCTTGTCAGGGTTGGCCAAGGTCACTCACTAGGGTGCTGGGGACAGAACCTGGGTCCTCTGGAAGAGCATCTAGCACTATGAACCACTGAGCCTTCTCTCTAGTCTGATCACCAGAGGTTTAAAGATGTCTTGTCAGATTGATTACATGGGTATTGGACAGAAAACTATCATTAATTTACTAGCATAAAATGAGCCACAGAGCCAAGGCCAGGAAAGAAAGCCACCAATGTGTCTTGGAGGTAGAACATAGGAGGTAATTGCTTTTATTGTTTGTTTGTTTTGTTTTTCAAGACAGGGTTTCTCTGTACAGCCCTGGCTGTCCTGGAACTCACTCTGTAGACTAGGCTGGCCTTGAACTCAGAAATCCGCCTGCCTCTCCCTCCCAAGTGCTGGGTTTAAAAATGTGCGCCACCACTGCCTGGCAATTGCTTTTTGTTTTCATTATTTATTTTTAGTTTTTGGAGACAGGCTTTCATTGCTGTAGCCCAGGTTAGCCCAAGGCTATCATTATGTAGCCCAGGTTGGTCTGGAACTCTTGCTCTGCCTACTGAATGCTGGAATTCCATAACTCCTGGTTATGGAAGTAACTGTTCAGGGAAGTTTAAACCAGTAAGACTGGCATAGAGGAAGGAGATGGTCAAAGTCCATGGGTGGGCAGATGGCATGGAAAAAGGGGACAACTGGAGTCCATGGGTAGGCAGACAGGAACACAAGCCACTGAGGCCCTGCAGCACAAAGTGACTGTCTTGACCATCTTTTTTTTTTTTTCTGAGACTTTCAGCAGCTCTGTCCAAACTTGCCTGCTGCCTGCAAGCTTCATCTCCTTTACAGATGAAGATGAAATTGCCTCCTTGATTAAGCTTTCCGAATCCGTTTGCAGACAGCATCTGAAATGTTGGTGGAGGCTTAAAGCCTTTTATTCCAGGATTAGAGGGAAAGACTTAAAATATAAAATGCAAATGCCAACTAGGATTTAACATTACCGTTTATTCCCACCTAGTACAATCAGATAAGGACCCAGGAGGTATCATTGCATCCTTTCTGGTATTAATTCATAGAGCTGAGGGCAGGGGAGTCTAATATCCTCTGTTTATGGACCAATTTGCCTACCCTCAAATAAAGATGGGGGAGAGCTAAAAAAAAAAAATCTCTAGATCTAGAAAACCCCATGCTTCTTTTCTTCTTAGTTGATCTTGCTTTATAAAATCTATGTATTTAAAATAATTAGGTGAAATGGTTGTTATGGATGTATCCATTTTAGGATAGGGCCTCACCCCGGCTGCCCCGTCCCCTTGTTTTATTGCCGTTTGCTATGGATATTTAACTTTAAAAAAATGTTTTTTGCCTGATCCTGCTATGCCAACAGAAATTCCTCTCTAGATCCAGAGTTGTAGAAATTTATTCTCACTGTACCGAAGTACATGGCCAAAACCACTTGATGGAAAAGGATGAATTTGGGCTCTCCATTTCAGGGGTCTTCAGATCCTCATCTTACAGGAGGCCTTCAGAAATGGTCTTAAGGAAACGATTCCCACCCGTGGGTGATGTTTGAGTCGGTTATGGGACCTTTGGGGCTTAGCTGGCACACGCAGGCCAGTGAGGGCAAGCGGGCCCATAATTACACCTGTCTCCCTTCCGGCCCAGCTGGAGGCTCTCTCGTTTGCCTAGGCTCGATCCAATTTGTATCTTTTTGTCTCAGCCACACGAACAGCTGGCATCACCTCCCTGCACCAAGTCACCCAGTTTATGGCTAAATTTCACATACATTTTGAAGATTCTAGAAGCTTTGGGATGCCCTGGAAAAGAGTTCAGGGAACTGTCTTAAAATATTTCCTTGCTCTCTTTTCCTATATTTCCAACGACTTTATTGAAGACTTGGCTTATCTCACCAGTTTTTATTAGTAATTGTGGTTAACACTCAGTACTTAGTTCAATCACTTCCTTATTTTGCAGACACAAGCTGTTTTGCATACATTTTCCAGAGCATAAGGTAAAACCGATAGGAGTAGATATAAAACCTGGGATACTCCCAGCGCAGAGGATGGATACAGGGAAGGACAGAAGGGATGCTCTGCAGGGTCAGGGCGCGTGCCCGCCGGCTCGCTCCTCAAGGAGGCAACTGAAACTGCATTTCCCAGAGTGCCGCGCGCAGACCGCAAGTGCCTCGCCGCCCCGCCCCTCCCCGCCCCCGCGGTTCTCAGGCGCGCTCCGCTGAGCCGGGCACGAGCGAGCGGGCGGGCGGGCTGGCGAGCGCGTCCGCCGGGTGTCCGAGCGGGGTTGGCGCGGCGCCGGCGCGGAGCGGGTGTGGCGGCTCGGCCTGCGCGGTGGCCGCGGACAGAGGTAACCGCTGCGTCGTCCGGCGCACGGGACTGAGCCTGGAGCGGCCACCCGCGCTCGCGTCGGTGAGGAGCTGCCCGGTGGCGCCGGCGCCATCCCTCGGGGAACCGATGGGATCCGGGCGGGCCTCGCGGGCCGCGCTGCCCCGAGCGGCGGCGCAGGTGCTCGGGGTCCGGGGCGGGCGGCTGCAGGGGTGTCCCCTCCTGGGGGCTCCCGGGGCTCCTGCAAAATCCGTGCCCGGCCGGGCGGCGTCGCTCCAGGCTGAGCTCGTAGCTTTCTCCAGGGAGGGTCCCCGATCTGTGGACACAGTTTGGGGTTCCTAGCTATCTCCCGGGCTTGCACGGCCCTGCTGTTAGGGTTTGGGAAGCTTGTTACCTTCTTTTTCCTCCAGGCAGTATTTATCATCATGCATTTCGTGGAGATCCTCTCATTTTTGAATATTCCTGTTAACCTGCTTTAATTGCCTAGTTTTATATTTTGCTTCTTACCTTAAGGTATTAGCGTAGGCGGATACTTTGGGCAAAAGGTCTTATTAGAACCTGGGTTGCCACAAGTAATTAACCTGCCAGGTGCACGTGGGAGTTTTTTTTCTTTTTAATGCTGTTTTTTCTTTCTCTTACATAAGTTAATTGTTTTCAGTCTTGTTTCTTCATCTTTCGTGAGCCCTGGCCCTGCTAAGGGGCTGGCGGAGTACATTTAGCTGAGCGGAGTGCTACCGGAGCCTGGGAATTGCGTACAGGTAGCTTTGCCATCAGCCTTTGCTTTTCTGTCTGCTTTCTCCTGGCACCTATTTTTTGGTTTGTCAGTCAAACTGACTGACCTACTTAAAACTTTAGTCATGTTGCCTTGAAAATACCAAATAGGAACACAAGTATAAAAAGAAGTCACAAGATGCTGTATTCAGCTGTATACACTTGGATTTATATTCATTTTCTACCCCTTCCCCCAACCCTATCCCCAGGACCTTGTACATGCCGAGAGAACCACTGAATACATCCCCAGTCTGAATTTTTACATTTAAAACTATTCTTTTGGCACTGTTAATGCTATTAATTTGTAACGTTATACATTCCGTAATAAGTTCCAAATCCTAATTTGAAGTCACAGCGAACAACTATATATAACTACATATGTAATTTCCCCATTCCTATAGAAACCCAATCTCCCGATGTCGAGACCCTCGTGGGATCAGAGCCTACACTGATGTCTCATCAGCTCCCCAAAATTTTGTCCTTTACATGAGGGTTCAAGTAGCACGAGGAGTTGTGACAGTAACTCAATTGATAGATCGCTTGCCTAACCTGGGTTTCATGGCCCCGACTGAGGGTGGGTACCAGTGACCCCAGTACTTAGGAGACAGGCAGGAGAGCCAGAAGTTCAGTCATCCTCAGCTACACTGAGGCCTGCCTGGGCCCAGTGAGACTGTCTCAAAACGACAGCAGCAAAATCTAAACAAAAGGCCAAAAATGGGTATTTAAGCTTTCTCCTTCCTTCCTTTCCTCCCTCCCTCTCTTTCAGTTTTTTGAGACGGGGTTTTTCTGTATAGCCTTGGCTGTCCTAGAACTAGCTAGCTCTATAGACTAGGCTGGCCATGAGCTCACAAGAGAGATCCTGCATCTACCACCCGAGTCAGCACTGGCATGTGCTACCACCACCCAGCTTAAGCTTTTCGTTTCTTACATTTGGATTTTCGAAAAATAATTTATTTTTGTATATAAAGTGTTAAAGACATGAGCAGGAACAAATGTTACATAAAAAAAAGCCATGTTTTTCAGTGGTAGGCTTTTTAGGTTAATTGTATTTGTCTCTGGAAAAGGTTTTATATTAAGTAATGAAGCAAGAGGAAATTGGATATTTAAATCTTTTAATTAAAAAAATATTTTTGCATTGCTGGAGATCAAACTTAGTTGACTAAAAACACTAATTACTGTTTACTGCTTCAGTGGCCAACATCTCAAGTGTGGTCGGCCAGCCTGTTTGCTCTGCTCTGAGGAGGTATAATAGTGGACTGAGCTCACGTCTGCGATTAGTTCTGGGTTAAAATCCCTGCTCTTCACTCATTGGCTGTTAATCGTGGCAAGTTGTTATCTGAACCTGTCTCCTTAGCTGGAGAAGAGGGATAAAAATACCGTCTGCCCGTCTTCCCGGAATTGTGAGGATTAGTCGGTATTGTATGTGGGGGCATTTTACACTGCATACTCCTCAAGCCAGGAGTTCAGTTTCCTTCCTGGTGGCCAGTTCTGTGTAAACATTGTTGCCTTTGCTTTGTTGCTTTGTTGCTGAGGGGCTGGTTGTACACTAGTATTACTTGACTGTGTCTCTGCCTCATTATTTGCTTATGATTTATTTAATTGGTCCCTGCAACCTAGAGCTAGAATTATGAAGGACTGGCGACACCATGGCAACTCTCCCCCACCACCCGGCCCCCCACTCTGAACTCTGGTTTTCCAGAGAACTTAATATAGTCTTAAGAATGAATTCTGTGTCTGTTTGTTTATTGGAGAGTAGACCCGATTCAACAGATTCTTACTCAAAGGGGGTTCGAAGTCCTCTTCCCCTCAAAGGTTCTTTTCTGTTACTTTGTTGTATTTTTGAGACAAAATATTGCTATGTAGCCTGGGATGATTCTAAACTTCACATCCTCCTGCCTCAGTTTCCCAAGTCCCTGGGATTACAGGTACTCACAAACCACACCTCATAAAGTGACTGCAGTTGGTGAGTGTGGACTGTTGAATTTGGGGCTTTGCATAGATAAGCCCTGTGCTGTTAGGCTACACACACTTTGACACTTAGGATTGTTGGTTTGGAAAGAACATGCCACGTATGATTTACGGAAAAATAGAACTGTCTTACATAGATCTAGTACTAGATTGTAATTTATGGTTTTAGTTTGTTAACAGTTTAACTTAATCTTGGGAATTCTAGCATTACTGTATTTCTAAGTTTGAATTCACGCTTACAGTAGAGTTTAGAAGCAACTACATCTAAATGTACCATCTCCTGGGGAAGACAGAGAGCTGCGCTTTGCGCGGCTTTCCTGTGTGGAGCAACACATGGAGGGAGAGTATAGGGGATCGTGCTGCTGTACAGACTTATGAATGATGCTCTCCACAGGGGAACATCTTTTTTCTTGAGCGTTCCCCCTGGAGCTTTTTGATATTGGGCAGATTTATTGGAAATCTGAATGTTTTACACAGCTGAAGGTTCATATTTTTGCAATACTCGGGAACTTGTGGAGCAATGAGCAGAACTGTGACTCTGCAGACTGGCTTTTCATAAATATAATCTGAGAGCAAACGTCACACGAGAGGGCAGTGTTGGTGTTTGTGGGGAGCTTGTATATCAGATCCCTCCATTGCTTCATTTTAATAAAGAATTATTTACTTCAGTTGTGAGAGTTTGGGTTAAATTAGCTGTGTGTAAAAAAAAAATGGTCATCATCTTTGAAAAAAAAACAAACAAACTCCTGATAGGAACAGTACTATTTTAAGATCAGTGATTTTCATGGGTGCTGGCCTACTTACTTTGGAGCTCTAAGAAGTGGGAAAGTATTTGTTGTGTGGAGAGAACATTATTGATACTATTTTGGTTCTCATTAAGACATGTATAGGCAGTGCTATGGAGTTAGGCCCAGTGCCGTATCTGGATAATCATGAGGTTTGGGCTTTGCTGTCAGACTGACTAATGTTGACTCCTAGGCACTCCTGCCTTGTACCTCTGTGGGGTTGAATGGTCTTTCTTACCCTCTCTGAGCCTCGTTATCCACTACAGTTAAAAGTAGTTTCTCTTTAGACGTCATTGAGATGGATACACACACACACACACACACACACACACACACACACATACACACATATACATATACATATATATGTGTGTGTATATATATATTATTTTGGTCACAATATCACTGTGTGCGTGTGCATGTCTGTGTGTGTCTCTGTGTGTATGTGTGTCTGTCTGTGTAAGAAAAGGATGACAGGGTGATATAAATAGTCCTTGTCTGTGGAGGGTTCTCTGCATTCGCACCCAAAATGTTGATGATGTTTATTTCTCTGCTGTAAAAAATTATTAGGAGAATTGTGTTCATTCCCCGAAACCTCTGGCCTGATACTTAATCACAGTAAAAACATTCATTTCTTGGCTGCCTTGTGTATACTAAATCCAAAGCCAGATACTTTCTATCATATCAGTTCATTTAAATTTCACAAGCGTCTTAAAGGAAAGCATCAGGTTGAGTGATTCTGTGTGACTCGCCTAAGCCTCCACAGCTAGTAGACTCCAGACTGTGTGTCTCAAGGCTCAGCTGTGAGCCACTAGTTTATGTGCCTTGTGTTAGACATGGCTAACATATTTCTCCAAAAGATAGAAGGCAACAGCTTTCTGTAACGCTGTGTGGTAGGCAGATGTAGAAACAGACTGACTTAAACCCAGGGTCAAACCATTGCCTATAGACTAGAGCCAACTTGTTGCCTGTAGCCATGGCTGCAGATGTATTAGGACACACATGCTCTTTCATGTCTGTACTGTCCACAGTGAACAGTTTTCATAGAGACCATATAGTCCACGAAGCCTAAGACATTTCCTGTCTGGCCATTATACCCCAAAGATTGCTTGCTCCCAAGCAATAGCCAATCCTGTTCCTTTATAAATGAAAACAACTCAGAGAGTTCAAGGCACCCTGGGAATGACACCGCAGCACTGTCACGTCACCAAGGATGTGGTCTCTGAGCACAGGACCTGAGAGTAGCTCACTTACAATGCCAGCTGGAATAATAACATTTAGTCACTCTCCTTTCTGAGAGTTACTCTGAAGTGCTTTGGAAAAATGGCTCATAGGACCCATACCCACAGTCCTGTGGCCTGGTTTGAAATTCCACTTCATATTCTCTATAGTAAACAGCTTTTGGAATCGGTTCAGTATGTGAGTCCAATCAGCAGTTGTATAAATCAGTTGTGTTTTCTTTTCATTTTAAAGTAGAGCTTGTGTAGTTGGTTGGCAAGTTTTCAAAGCAGTGAGTGTCATTAGACCCGGTGAGGAGTGACAGGGAGGACCACCGATGAGCAGAAGAAGAGGCTTTAATAATCCAGGTCTGATGATGGGAGGTAACGAGAGAGGCAGCCCCAACGGTGGAGAAAGGCAGAAAGCAGATTGGCTAAGGCTTGCCTTTGCTGGGATAGAATGGGAGCTTGAGGACAGACCGGGAGAGATGCCACAGTTAGCAGTCTTTACCATCCCAGCTAGAGCTGCTTCTCTTGCAGTAGTCTGTATGTCTGTCTGTGCCTTGACCACATTGGTATTACTGCTATTTGTTTGTGGCCCTCCCTGGATGGTCTGGCTCCTCCATAGCCGGGGTTGCTGCCTGTCTTGATCATTCATTTGGGGTTTACTTTAGTTTTTAAATAAGATTACTTTTGCATACTTTGAGGGGAATGATCTCACTGTTTAGCTCTGGCTGTTCTAAAACCTGTTTTGTAGGCCAGGCTGGCCCCAAATTCACAGAGATCTGTCTGGCTCTGCCTCCTGAGAGATGGGAGTAACATTTTTTAAAAAGGAAAATATGAGATAGATTGGTTAAGATAGTCCAAAACTTTCTTCACAATTAGAATTAGATTTTTCTTTTGAGTCAGGGTCTCTCTATGTAGCCCAGACCTGGAACTTGTTGTATAGCAAATTCGACCTTGAACTGGTAATTCTCCTGTCGTAGCGTCTCGGTTGCTAGAGTATAAGACCGTCCTACTGTGCCTGACTCTGGTTCTTTTGCAGCAGTTTTTCTGAGTCATTTGTTTTTCTGGGTCTGTCTAGACTAGAGGATCGGGTGTGGGCATTAAGTGTTCTTTAACATGAGTGATTTGCCTTGGTGACTGATTCATACCACTCTTGCATATGTCCTAGTGGTAAAGCTTAATCAGAGTCTTTCTCCTTGAGCACCAGCAATTGGAGCTTCTCAAAGTCTTTGTGCTCAGAGACCCAGTAGGACAGTGTTTTTATAAAAGACTTGGAAGTGAAAAGAAAAGGGCACATAGCTTGTAGCTGATTAGTAAGTAAATATAAAAGTGCTCCTCTACGTATCGGTTTACTGTAGAGACTTTAAAGACGCCATCTTTAAGCTTACATGGCTTGCATCATTACCAACCACAGAGTCTGCATTTTCTGTTCATTTTTGCATCCTCAAAATCCTCAGTACAACTGGCGGTGACTGGCTGACTGGTTGAATAATGTGTGTGGCTATGAACCCACGTGGTGACTGTGTGCTGTCAGCATGTTTGTTTTATTGTGTGTGCTCAAACTAAATTTGGTTTGTGTGCGCATGCTGTAAAAATTAAAAAGCTTTCAGATGCCTATGTTCTTTGTGGGCACTTATGTCATTCGGCTTTCTGTTACTATAACAGAATCGAGATGATAGTTCATAAAAAGAAAGCGCAGATTTTTGCTCCCATGTTGGAGGTTCTAGGTCATTAGTTTATGGCTCATTGCTTTGGGCCAGTGGTGAGGTAGAAGATCATGGTGAGAGCTTGTCCCGGAGCAAAACAAAGAGGGAACCCGGCCTGCTGCGGCCCCTCTAAGAGCGTGCCTTTGTTGCTCTAAGATAGTGGTTCTCGACCTGTGGGTTGTGACCCTTTTGGGGGTTGAATGAGCCTTTCACAGGGAAAACACAGATATTTATATTATGATTCATCACAGTAGCAAAATTACAGTTATAATAGCAACAAAAATAACTATGATTGTGGGCCACCACCACACAAGGAACTGGATGTATTAAAGGGATGCATCATTAGGAAGGGTGAGAGCCACTGCTTTGAGATTTCCTACTCATCTTTCACCCCTAAAGTCGCCACCATTTCCCAACAGTGCTGAGGGAGCAAGACTTCAAGATTCAAGCTCTTAATCACCGCGACTAGTTTAAACCTGCTTACTCTCAATGATAGTTCATGAGAATTGATTTTAAACCATTCAGTTTGGGCTCTCTCTCTCTCTCTCTCTCTCTCTCTCTCTCTCTCTCTCTCTCTCTCTCTCTGTCTCTCATTAGTGGGAAATATCCTATTCTTTGATCCTTGGCAACAAATTCTGGCAAATTTATTTTTTGCTTGGCTTTATATTCAAACAGCAATCATATGCCTGCCTTACAGCCTTATGCCATTCTCAGAAACAACAAGCAATGTAGGTTTCTTCTGAAAAACATGTTTCACTCGTGTAATGCACATATTTAGATAAAATCCATGGCCTAACAATACTATGTATTAGAGTTTCAGACCATCCTGACTAATAAACTAGGGGGTCCAATTCAAGCAAAGAGGTAATTTCCACGATGCATCCTTTGAATGCCTTCTTAATAAAATAGACCCCTGAACAGAACTGTCATATAAAGTCTTTATTACTGTAATAATACTGCTTATAGAAAATGTAAAACATTATTATTAAAATAATAATAACATCTAATATATCTTAATGCTTCTGAAGTCATGAGGTGAAATAAATAGCCCTTGTCTTTTTTGTGTTATCAGTAATTTTTCACAGCTACTTAAAAAGTAGCTAGTAACATTTATTACATTATTTAAATCTGCCCAAAAGTGACATCACCTACTTTGTGGTGAATGCAATGAAGAGATAAATTAGATTGTGAGAGACACACAGAAGTCATTTACCCAGACCAGCCTAGGAATCAGGAGATTGTGAAGACGAGAATAGTTTTGTAAAGATTTACTTTTATTCTATGTGTATGTGTGTGTGTGCACGTGCACATGTGTATGCATGTGAAAGCAGGTGTCCACAGATGCCAGAGGTGTTGGACCTTCCTGAAGCTGGAATTGACGTTGTGCGCTGCCTGTGGTGGGTGCTCAGATCCCCTGGAAGCTGTGTGTGTTCTTACTCCTGGGCCATCACTCTAACCTTGCTTTTTAAAGTATGTTTGTTCTTTGAGTTCGTTTTGTTTTTGAAATGGGGTCTTATACTGTAGCCCCTGTTGTCATGGAACTGACTATGTAACTCAAGCTGGCTTAAACTTGTGGCAGTTCTCCTTGGGCTCCTGGTATTTCGATTACAGGTTGGAAAAAGCCTGAGTCCTAAAAAGGAGTCAGGGCGAATGAGGGCACTGGTGAAGGCGTTTCAGAAAGTGGATAATTAAATAGCAGGAGCTATGTGCAGCAGTGCGTGTAGTCGGCTGTGGTTCTACACAAAGATGGTCTTGTCCTCTTCATAAGCATATAAGGTGGTAACACATGCACATGCATCACCAGCTTACAGGTATAATTCCTAAATTAGCCAGATGCTGATACATTTTCCCCTGCTTTTGTAACACCTAAAATCTTCACCTAACTGAATTGTAAGTAGTACAAACTGAAGCTTTTTTGAACACTGTATAATTAGGACTGTTGCTTCTTGAAGTAAGTGTAACAGCAGTGACCATGTGTAGTGCTGAGTCTTGTCTCACTTGGCGTTGCAGTGCTGGGACTGAGTGCAAGGCCCTGAGTGTGCTAGGCGGGCACTCACATGGAACTGCACCCCAGCCCTACAGCGCTAGTTAAGTGATGCTTCAGTCACAGTGCCATTCGGAATTTTATTTTGTTTGATTTGTAAGATAGGATTCTCCTTGCAGAGGACCTGTGTGCAGTCCCCAGTACCCACATGGGGGCTCACAACCACTCCTGACTCCAGTTCTGGCTATCCCAACACCCCCTTCTGACCTGGCACTGGGGAAATAAGCACGTGGTGTACATTTATGCGTGCAGGCAGATAGAGCAATCAATCAATCAATCAATCAATCAATCACATAAAATGAAAGACAGTGTTTCACACTGTAGCTGAGAGTGGCCTGTAATTCACTGTGTGACTTAGGCTGGCCCAGAGCTCAAGGTAGTCTTTCTGCTTCAGCTTCCGAGTTCTAGGATTATAAACATGTAGCTTCTACTCTCATCCAAAGCTCTTTCTACTCAACACTTGGCTCACTAATGTGTGCTATAAAGTAGAATTGCTGCTTGTTGGCGTGTGTGTGCTGTGTAGTAGCACTACACGTCGACGGTACAACCAGGATGGTGAAAATAAGAGGGAGGTAGAACAGGTGGGCTATCTTTTGAGCACGGCGCCCTCAGTTTCCTGAAATTCATGAGACATTTATTTGCATGTTAAAAACATCGGTTTGCTATACCTCGACTACCTCAGTTCCTTAGAACCTGTCTACTACTTCTGAGTGCTTTGTGTTCACCCCTTCCAGATTTGTTGGCGGGTATTGGCCTGTGGAGCGGGTGGAGGGAAAACAAGAGGCTCCAGCTGCGTTTTGTTACTGTGATGTTTCAGAGTGTCTGGAGATAGACTTCCAAGGCCTTTTCTCCTGTTTCCTGCTGCTTTTTCTTTTAAAATCAGCTAAATGTACTGTGAGAAAGGGGAATTGCTCAATTCTCACTCTTTATGAGGCAGGAATCTTAGATGGAGTTGAAAAAATTTCTGTTTTTAAGTTCTGGAGCTTAGGTTCAATTATACCGTTACCGAACACTAATGCACAGACCTGTGTTGTGCAGATTTTGGTGTGTGCAGCTGCATGTGTGTGTGTGTGTATGTCTGTATGTGCTTGTGTCTGTGTGTGTCTGTGTGTGTGTGCGTGTGCGTGTGCGTGTGTGTCTGTGCTTGTGAAGGACAAAGGTGGACCTTACATGTTGTTCCTCAGAAGTCCACCTTGTCTGTTGAAAACAGAGTTTCTCACCAAGACCAGGAGTTGAGGGGACTCAGCTAGGTTGGTTGGGGAGGCCCTCGGGGACCCACATACGTGTGCTTCCCCATCACACATGCAGCTTTTTATGCAGCTATTGGGGATCAAACTTGGGGCCTTATGTTCAGGCACTCTTCCTACTGAGGCATCTCCCTAGCCCTTACAGTTACACTAAGTTCTTTAGGCAGATTCAAGAATATATTTTCCTAACTTTTGCCTTCCTGAGACAAATGTGAGACGCATTTCTTCCTGGAGTGCAGGCCAGATGTGGACCATTGTTAAAAGCACCATTGAACCTGGCTGAAACTCGGTATCGATGTTAGTAGTAAGTTTCTCTGTAGGCACTCCTCCTGAAGGTTGTTTTTGTATAAATGATAATGTTTGCAGTGGGGTGATTGGAGGCCTTAATTGGTAGCTGCTAGATTCTTTTCCCCTAAGAAAGGACAGCCAAACAGGCAACTGGACAGCCTTTGTGTCACTTTGAATGTTCCTTGGGGCCTCTGAGGAAGTTACACAGCAGTTGAAGCCACTTGATGCTGAAGCACAGCATGGCATCTAAAGAGGTGGCTCCAGCAAGACTGCTTAAAAAAACTACTCCAGTCCTTCCATGTGACCATTTCCTGGCCAAGAGGGAGCAGTGTCCCCTGGAGACCTGATAGGGAGATTGTGCGTAAGGGACAGCCAAAGTTGGTGTAAGCACAGTCGATCATTTGCATGAAGGTCTGAAATGATTGGTGCAAATGTCTTTCTCTGTTTCCATAAAGCGTGTTATTATACTTCAGAGTGAGTGGAATGGAAATACATTCCTGTTGGCCTTATCTGGTCTTCAGATATTATGTTCAATTAAAAGAATCTCCCCAGTGTTCTTTTGTTGTTGTTTATGTATACCCATCATTTGTAGCGTGGACTGAGCTGTTCAATGTTGAGGGAGTTAGACGCTGGAGCACATGGAACAGCCGCAAAGGGTGGCTGGCAGCTGAGCCACGGTGATGGAGCCAGATTATGTATGGCAGGGGCTGCGACCTCTGCGAAAGGAGCAGAGGAGTGGAAAGCAGCCAGTAGCTCTAACAGCCACATAAGATCCACATAGAGAGGCCTGTGGCCTCCACCATAGCGGAGGTAGCCCTTCAAGAGTGGCACGTGGCTAAACAGCAAGGGAGCTCAACCAGAAAGCAACCTGTGGTTTTGAAGCCACGGGAGAGGCAGAGCCGCAAGACCAGTGCAGAGCTGAGGTGGAAGTAGGATGAGAAGGGCAGGGGAGGCTGCTGCTCAGAACAGCTGGGAAGAGTGCCCAGGGAGGAGCAAGGACACGAGGGGCAAGAGATGTAGAGACCAAAAACTGAGAAAGGAAGAAGACTGATCCAGAGGGGAAAAACTGCAGACCTGAGAGTCTCAGACCCTAGAGACCTGGGAGCTTGAAGCACTGTGGAGGCTCCAGCGACCTCCTTGCTTAGGAATGGTAGTGCCAGCTGTTTTCAAAGACTACACAGGCCCAGAAGCTACAGTGCTAGCTGCTGTCAGCGTCTGAGTGTCCTAAGTGTCCTAGGTCTGCAAAGGTCCTGGTGCCTGCGGCGTGCACGAGAACTGTAACACTAGAGGCCACCCCGGCTGCTGTGCACGTATGCATTTGCAGGCCAGAAAGTCACGCCTCAGGAGCCTTCTCCTTGCTTTTGAGACATTCCCTCACTGGTACCTGCGGCTTGACAGGTCAGACTGGATGGACAGGGAGCTCCAGGGACATACTCTCTTTGCCTTTATCACTGTGACTACAAGTTTGCACTACCAGACCCAGCTGTACCGGTGCCTATATTGGTATACACGTGTGTCAGTGTGTGTGGAAGCCAGAAGTGAATGTTGTCTTCCTCAGTTGTGCTCCACTTCATTTTTCTGAAACAGTACCTCACTCTGAACCTGGAGCTTGCCAATTTGAGTTGACCGGCTATAGACCTGATATCTTATATGGGGATTGGATAGCAAAGTCGTTCATCTTGTGTGGCATGCTTCTGTGGCAAGCGTTCTACTGATTGACACCTCTCTCTCTCTCTCTCTCTCTCTCTCTCTCTCTCTAACCTTATAGAGACATTTTTGACCCTTTGTGTCTAGTCCAAATCTAACTTCAAATTTAAAAATAATTTTAGAATAATGAATATCCTAATACTTGATGTGGAAGTGCATAAATTTACACATGAAGATAGTGCTGTGATCCCTGCTATTGTAATATTCAGATACTAAGAGCAGTATCTGTCTGTCTGTCTGTCTGTCTATCCATCACCTATCATCTACCTATTTACTTATCTCTAGCTCTATTAACTTCCTGTCTATATCTTCATATCTTTGCATCTATCATCTGTATCATCATCTATCTATTCAGTCATCTACATCTATCATATATATATATATATATATATATATCATATATATAGATAAGATAGATACTATATATATAGATAGATACTATATATATACTATATATATATACATATATATATAGTATCTATCTTATCTATATATATCTGTATATTCACTCTGTCTGTCACCTATGACATAAGTACTGTAGGAAAGAAGAATTGCTGAACTCATTGTTATTATTGAAGAGTTAGGCAAGTTTTTATGTCGGGTATCCCGGCCCACAAAAGCCCGTGGTAGTTAATCACTTAGGACTCAGGTGCCTATGTAGATGTTAAAATATCTTTCTGGATTGGGCACACAGCTCTTTGGCATAGTAAATACATGCAAGCACAAGACCCTGGATTGAGTCCTCACCTTCATCCCTGAAACAATGTATCACTGCTGTCTTATCAGATGTTAATGTGTGTTATTCAAGTCAATCTACAACACAAAGGAAAGACCAAATCTGAGATGTGCAGAGCCTCACAGAAGGAAGACCTCCTGTGTCACCATCACCAGGAGGTTAGATAGGGCTTCTTTAAAATGTGTTATCTAAGCCTGGCTGTGACATTAGCCTCACAGCAAATGGCTCAAGCACTTGCACGTTTATTCTGCAAAACTGAATAAGGAAGAATGGGCCTAATGAGAAGGATTGAGGCTCTGACTCCTCCCATTTTCTAGAGGGATAACCCCAGGTGTGGTAGGGATGGGTCAGCCTATACTAAACGAGAGCACCTGTGTGGGTGCATGTAGTTATTTAGTGAGGGCTCTGCATCTAGGGAAGGTGGGGACCTCAGTTTCCATGTTTGGCTCTGTAGCTCTCTTACTTGCAGTGTCCTGCACAGGAGAATGGTGGGAAATGGTAGATTACCAGCTTTGCTGCCTGCTCTGAATCTTGCCACCACCATGGTGGTGGGTTCCACTCTCGGTGTTTTCAGTTTCATGTATAAATAGGGCAGAAGTAGCTGCCTCACGGCTCCTGGAGGTGCAGTGAGTGCTAAGTATGCATGAAGTACCTAGGACAGTGACCAGATACTGTCTCTGTAATGCTGCTGCTGGCAGTTTACACAACCATTTTATTTCTGTGGTGATGGTGTTGGTCAGCCTTTGTACGCTATTCTGTGAACTGACTTATCCACTCAGCAGTAGAGTGGCCTGTGAATACACACACACACACACACACACACACACACACACGATTGTGTCATGGATATGTTGGAATGCTACTGTCTTTCTTCTGTTTTAGTTTTTTATCCTATAGTCAAGTTGACATTTTTGGTGTACACATCTGCACCTATGTAACAGTTGGGTTACATGACAGTTTCATCTCTAAAACCTCCTTGTGACCCTTTAGCCACACCCTCTCCCACTCCAATTTTAGACTACTCAACTGTGGCTGGTTACTAACTGTGCTCTTTTGAGAATTTATAAGTGGGCTGGTAAGGTGGGTAAGGTGTGATGGGTTCCTTTTCTTGTGGACCCAGGTCCTACCCTGTACGTGTGTCACCATGGGGTTACACACATCCCAAGACCATTCAGCTTGTTTCTAGGTCTTACCTGTTGTGATAGAGCAGCTCTCAAACTTCATAACAAGTTTTTTAATTTTTAAAATAATTTTTGCTAGCATACAGATGAGTGGGTTTCATTATGTCAGTTCAGTTCATAACCCACCCCCGTCCTGTTGATTGGTTTACTTAGGGTTTTGTTATCTAGAGCTCTTTATAAGATTCCAGGTAATAATCCTCTATCAGATTGTGGATAGCAGATTGTCTTGCTGTCTTTAGCTGCTCCTTCATTCTATTATGTCCTTGCCTTGCAGAAGCTGTTTAACTTCAGGCAACCCCAGTTGTCGATTCCTGGGATTGTTCTCTGACTTTTCAGTAAGTTCTAAACTATGCTAATATTATTAATATTTTTATCTTAGCAATTCTAATAGGTGTGTGATGGTATTTTATTCGTGGTTTTATTTCCTTAACAATAGTGATGCTGAATATCACTAGTTTGAATATTTTTAATATTTTATGTGGTATTTGCAATATCCACTGGTGATATGTCCTGAGTGCATATTCTAATTTGAATTTTTGGTTTATTTTTTTAATTGAGTTTATAAGTTCTTTATCTATTTGAAATACATGTTTGTGAGGTAATTCACAGACATTTTTTCATACTAAAATGTGTCTCTTTTTTTCTTCATAATGTAAAGTTTACTTACTGTTGTTGCCATACCCCAAACCTGAATGAAACCTAGGGTATTGTATATATAGGCAGGCACTGACCACTGAGCAACACTCCTAGATTACAGGGTCTCTTTACATTTTAATGGAGTCCACTTCAGCAATTTTTGGAGTCCACTTAAGCAATTTTTCTTTTGTATGTCTAAGAACTTTTGTATCTCAGAGCTGTAACTTGGAGTTACCTGTTCACGAAGCTCTTCTCCTAGATTTTCTTCTGAAAGTTCTAGAATTTTATTTGTAATTACAAATAAAATTTGTAAAAATTTGTAATTAATTTGATGAAACATAGTATTCTATGCACTATATAAGATAGATCATGACTATGTAAAGCTTTCTATGTATGTGGTATATAATGTATAGTGGGTGTGTTTAGTTTCATCAAATTCTTTGATCCATTGTTAATTTTCATATTAATGAGCTTAACACTTGGCCATGTTTGTACAGGTCTGTGTCACTGGCTGTGTTCATAGGTCTGTTTCTGAATCTCCTGTGTTATTGATGTCTCCGTGTTAACTTTCACCATCTGTCCCTTTTGTTTAGAAGGTAACATTGTTAAACTACAGACCCCAAGCCAGCCTCTCCTTTTGCTGACATGTTAGTTGAGTGTGATCCTTGCAGCCAACCAGGTTACTTTTATTAGTGCACATCTATCAGTTAAGGCTGTCATTAATTATTCTTTGTTTTTGTTGCTGTGGTAACACTATGCCCAAAGGGTTTGTTGCATCTAACACGTGTAGTCCTGTAGGGTATGTCCTCCGCATCTAGGGAAGCTGAGGCAGGAGGCAGAAGGAGAAACTGGAGGATCTCAGCTTTCTGCTTGCCTCCTCTAGCTTGCTCAGTGACTTCTTACACAGCTCATGCTTACCTGTTTAGGGTGGTACCATCAACAGTGAGCCGGACCCTCCTGTGTAAATTATCAATTAAGACAATCCCCTCACAGACGTGCCCACATATTAATGTGATGGAGGCAGTTTCTCAGTCTTCTCATCTTCCCTCTAATTTATGTCAAGTTGACCAAAAACTGATATGCACAAACGCTTCCGCTTTATTCTAGTTTCCTGCTCTTTACTTTTTTCTTTTCTTTTTCTGTTGCAGGATCCCATTTAGGATGCTGCAGTAATCTTAGTATCTGTGTCTCCTTGGGCTCCTCCTGGCTGCCACGGTAACCCGACATCTCTCATTTCTGATGATTCGGATGAATATTGGTTAATGATTTTCTCGCTGCCATACTTAGGCTGTGGACTTCCAGGAGCAGAGCTAGCAGAGTGCTGCTCACTGCAGCTCACTAAATCAGGGCTCTGTAAGTCTGTGGCATCAGTCAGTGTTGCTCTCGATCAATACCTGATCAAACTTGACCTGGTGAAGGACAGTGTGTCAGATCCCACCCCTGGGAACTTATTCTCTAGTTTATCCTGTTTCATGCTGTGCTCTTCAGAGTGAGGTCACTGTGCCACTGTGTGCTGACCATACCCGGGTAGTAAAGTATCTTAAGGCTGGGAAGATGAAGCATTTGCCTCAAAAGCACGAGAACTGAGCTCACATTCCCAAGACACATGTACAATCTGAGTGTGTTGAAATGCATATGTCATCCCAACAGCAATGGTGAGCTCTGTGATGAAGGTGGGGGAGCCGATAAAAGCCCACTGGCCAGTTAGCCAAGCCTCGGCAGAGTTCTAGGGCACAGGAGACTGTCTCAAACAAAAGGTAGAAGGCACCTAAGAACTCACACCAGGCCTGTCCTTAGAGCACCACATGCATACCACACACACACACACACACACACACACACACACACACACGCACACGCATGCACACATGTATGAGTGAAAAGCCATAATGTATTTGGAAATGTTTCTGTGAGCACACTTCCCCTCCTCCTCTTCTCTCTGGACTGAAGCAAAGGCTGTGTGCTCACAGTAGACAGCAATTCTCCCCCACGCTCTCCCAGCAGCTGGAGATTGTTATTCACAGGGAATCTGTTACTCCATTTGTGTGCTGGCCCCGTCATTTATTTACGCATGGCATGGACCAAGGTTCTCTCTCATGTGCCTGGTTATGTTATCTGCCACCGTTGCCAAAGGCACACAGGGGTTTTAAATTGAATGTAGTGATTCCGCAAACTTTGTTTCAAAAGTGTTTTATGTATTCTGGCTCCTTTGCCTTTCCGTTATAAAATTTAGACTCTGCTTGACCGTGTTTTTATTATAAAAACTTCTTATGTGATTTCTGTTGGAACTGATTTACATCAGAATCAGTCATGTTTACGATGTTGAGTCTAGCCTGGGAACTTCTGGCAGCTTTTCCATTTCGTTAGCTTTGCTTTGCTTCAACAGTATTTCAGAGTGTGGATCCTGTACATGTTTTACTGGAATTCTACCCGCATGTCTCCCTCTCCCGAACCATTGGGAAGCCGTGAACTTCTCACAGCTCTCTTTCCAGTTGTGCAGGGTCAGTACATAGAAATGGAGCTGATATCTCCGTGTTTACCTTGTACTTTGTGACCTCGTAAACTTACTAGTGCTAGGTGCCCCTTAGAGGTGTTATGGGACACAAGTGGACCTCACTGGGGACAAAGGGCATGTGCATCTCAGAACCTTAGCCACCGAAGCATGACATCTTCTCTCCTTCTCTCTTTTCAGTGTTATCAGCCTTAATATCAGGTGTGCCGTTAAACTAGGATGTCTGTACCACAATGTCTGTACAGCTAAACTAGATAAAATAGAGGGGCAGGGGGCGGTGCTCGGGAGGGAAGAGGAGGAGGAGGAGGAGGAGGAAGAAGAGGAGGAGGAGGAGGAGGAGGAGGAAGAGGAGGAGGAGGAAGAAGAGGAGGAGGAGGAGGAGGAGGAGGAGGCGGCTACAGAGGTGGATCTGATTCTGAATCTGGATCCTACAGGCTCCTGGCCACTTTACTTCTTGTTAAGTGCAAATGTATACACTTCCGCTTTCTATGTGCTGACCAATGTGGTGGCCCACTCTTATCACACAGCACCAGATGCCAATGGGATATGCTCCTTGCCTCCTCCTCAAGGACAGGAGAACATAGAGAGCATGACATCTGATATCCTGTCCATCACAGTGAAGGACATACGGACAGCCTCCTGTAAACTGAGAAGAATAAGAACACTGGGTTCCTTGTCTACATGCCTGACTTTTCTCACCCAGCATTGTTCCTGGCATCCTTTCCCTCCCTTCAGTTAGTCTTTAGCCTCTCTTTGGTTCAGTATGGTTTGCTACTTCCGCCAGGAGATTGCACATTCACAGTTACACTTATGCAGACGGTTCTGTTTCCTTCCAGTTTGGGCCTTTTCGTTTCTCCCATTATTGCATCAAAGACAGCTTACATTTCCTAAGTGTTCTCTTTCCCCTCCTTACTCCTCCCCTCCTTTCCCAAGTGCCAGGATTATAGCCTGCCCTGTTCCCTCGTAGTTTCCTATGTCGGGATTACATTTATGTCCCAACTTCATTCTTAGTTAATGTTCATCAGTAGCAGAAGGTAAGGGACCAGCTTCATTCTTTTGCACTTGATATTCAGGGTTTTTGTTTATTTGGTTGGTGGTTCTTTTCCTCTGGTGTTGGGGATTGAACACATGCTAGGCAAGTGCCCAGCCACTAGCCTGCACCCCTAACTTGAGGTTTTACTAAGATCAGGCCTTGCTATGTAGCACAGGCTAAGCTTGAACTTCTAGGCAAGCCAAGGCTGTCCTCAAGCGTGTAATCCTCCTGCCCTGCTGATGTCCTGTCTCTTGTAGTTTCTCCTTTTAAGTCTCTAGTGACCTCTTTGCATTGAAGTCTATCTTTTAGTGATCTAGCTGTTTCTGTGCATTTAAAACAAACAAACAGACAAACAAACAAACAAACCAGCCTGATTACATCTCATTTCTGTCTGTTATATTTGTGTCTTGAGACTTAAATGGGTTTTTCTTATATGCAGCTTATACTTGGAATTTGCTTTTTCATTCAATCTATGAATGCTTGTCTAATTTCAAAGGCATTATTTAAGATACCAGTAGATTTGTTTGCATTAGTCACAAATAGTGAACCCCATGTACTCTTCACCCAGTTCCCACGGGGGTAACATTGTGTGTGGCTTCAGGACTAGGGATTTGCAGTGATAAATCACATTTCACCTGTCTTTGGCCCTAGGTGGTGTGTGTGCATGCGTGCGCGCTCTCACACACACTACCACATACTACAGTGAGAATACAGCATGGTCCTGTCAGAACAGCTTAGATCTCTTCTGTTCCCTCTTTGAAGTTACAGCCCTGCCTCCTCAACTTTCCCTTTCCTGTAGAACCCCCTCTCTGTTATCCTGTCATTTGAGACTTACAGTGATGCTCTCGGGCAATGTGTCTTAGGACTTCCAATAGATACCTGAGACTATATATTGAATTTAGCCCCAAGTAGACAGTGTTTGTGTGTGCGTACTTACTGTAAAGTGTGCACCTGACAAGATGATGTGGTAGGGCAAAGCACTTGCCAGACAAGCCTGACAGCTTGTGTGTGTTCTCCCACATCCACATAAGGGTGCAAGGAGAGAGCTAACCTTACAGTCGTCCTCTGATTTCTGAGTCTGCCATAGCACATGCTAGGCTTCTATACCGTACACACCACCACCATCAGTGGAATGGCTTGTCATAAACGAATATCATTTAATAGACTGGAGGAACTATATGCACATGCTGTAATCAGAGTGCACGGATGCAGTCTCTTTCTTTCTCTCAGAATGTCTTGTACCATGCTCATGTGATGACAGCACTGCACACACAGGCAAGGTCTGTAGTCCTGGACATAGTGTTAGGCTACTGCATGTGGGTTACCGGGATATGTGCACTGCGATCCCACAACACCCACTAAGTAAGGACCGTGCGTGGAATATGTCTATAGATTGGCTACACTAAACAAATGCAGAATTCGCATCCTGAGCGGGGGGAGCAGAACTGGGTAAGAGGTTATCCTGCTCCTTAGAATTTCAGTTTCTGTTTAAAGCCTCTGGATTATTTGTTTCTGGTAAATTTCTTTCAGTATTTTTCAGACTAGGGTTTATTTAACTTAAATTAAAGATGGTTATCTTACAAAGTATATACAAACTATGGCTCAACCAAATTGTAACCACCAAATAGACTTTAAACTTCTGTTGGGACACATCTGTGGTCCTTTGCTTATCTCAGGTGGGGCCACTCTTTCCCTCCAAAGGCAGAACTGAGTGAGTAGTGGTGATGGCGTACAAACGGCCCTCAAAGCCAGCGTCACGTACTCAGTGACTCCTGCAGAAAGGAGGTTTTGACTGTAATACTTGTTTTCTCTTTGTTCTTTGTCAGTTTCTGTTTCTTATGATTGTGCCTCACCATGCAGCTTGAACTCAGAAGAGTCACCTTGCCTCAGTCTCCAGAGTGCTTGGATTATAGGTGTGCACCGCATGCCTGGCTCTAGGATTTTGAAATAGGGATAGGAACTTACGAGAGCGTCCATAGGGAGCTGGGAAGCTGGGTGGTTAGTAAATTGCTTTTTACTCAAGCACGAGGACCTGAGCTTCCTTCCTCAGAGCCTGTGTAAAGACCAGGGGCTGTGGTGCCAAAAACAGAGACAGCCTAGCTGTCACTGTGAACTTCAGGTTCATTGGGAGTCCTCTCTCAGAAATGAAGTGGAAGGCATTCAGATGCCTGATGTAGACTTCTATCTACACACACACACACACACACACACACACACACACACACACCATTGTTATTGTTGTTGATACATGTTAGAATATTGATAAATGCTTCCCTATGATAAGACTTTAAACCCGACAGAAAGTTTCTGTGGTAGCTTTTGGTGTGAACAAAACACCAACTTTAAGAAGTAAATACAGATTTTTGGCTCACGGTTCCAGAGACTTCAGGCCATACTGTTTGATCCTACAGCCTTGGGGCCTCTAAGGAGGCAAGTACACCCTGTTGGAAGTGTATAGTGGAAACGGCTCACTTTATAGTGGTCAGGAAACAAGGAGAGGAAATGTCTGGGGTTCTAGTAGCCCAGCGTCATCTTCAGAGGTGTGCCTCACCAATCTGACTCCCCCTGTGAGGCCTCACCTCTTTTCAGAAGGTTTTGTCACCTCCTGATAGTACCCAAGTCTGTCAGCCTGACCATTTAACACATGGGTTGGGTGGTATCTGAGGTCCAGACTATAGTTGTGCCTGTTGTATATAACCAGTTATAGAAACCTAATGACTTAAAACAACACATTTCTTATCTCACAGTAAGTCTGTCTGCAGTTATATTAAAAGTGGTCAGACTGCATTCTCCCATGTCTCAGTCATGGAGAATCTTTGCTTCTAGAATTTATTTCTTCTTAGCTGCATGGCTGAGGGCCCTAGCTTTTCACTGTCAAGTAGAGGCCTCCCTCAGGTCCTAGGGGTTGCTTTATATGGTGACTTCATGGGCTGCAGGAGATCCTTTCTCTTATACCGTTCTCTGAAATATCTGTAATCAAGAGCGCAGCATCTCATTACCTTCCCACTTTCTGTAGCTTGGAGGTTGGTTACGGCAAGGGGGTCATGGGAAGAGTGACCTTTTAGGGTCACCACCACACATATTAGTAACTACAGTCCGTAATCTCATGTCACCTGCTTTGGCGTCTGACAAAGCTGAGAGAAGAGATGAACAACAGTAAAGACCCTCATAGGCCTGGCGCTCCGGTTAAGGCATGTCTCATTGTCAAAGGCTGTGTATTAGTCCAAGTTTCCATTCTCACACAAACGTACGCAACAGAGTTTACCATTTTGTACATACCTCTGAAGTCCAGTACTGCACTTCCTGCAGCCCTCAGGTAGTCCTGTTTATGGACAGAGAAACTGAGGGGTAGGAAAACCTTCAAGAGAGATCCCAGCCAGCAAGTGATAGCCAATAGTTTAACTTAAAACCCTTCGTTTCCATCACCTAGGCAGAGTTGTAGAATATATTCATTAATGATATGAATATTCATCAAATGTGCTTGTTAATGAAGTGTGATCTTGTATATAAATAATAAGTTGTCTGTGGAAATGCAGATACAGTAAGGTCTGTATGCTACAGTTCAGCTGTTTCTGGTTGTGTATCTTTAATTCTTAAAATATTCCTCTAAGTGATATACCCATTTCCCAGAAGAAAGAACTAAGGCTTAAGCAATTTGTAAGTGATGTAATCAGTCTAACACAGAATCTAAAATAACTTAATTCAGTAAAATGACCTTTGATTTTTGCTTTGAGTCCACAAAGAAAGTTTCTAGACCTAAACTTTTTAGCTTCTTATTTTTGAAGCCAGTGGATTCTGTGTTTTTGAAGTTATGCCCTTTAGTTGTTTTTGCTTGAATTTTATTTATTTATTTATTTATTTATTTTGGTTTTTCGAGACAGAGTTTCTCTGTGTTGGCCTGACTGTCCTGGAACTTACTCTGTAGACTGGGCTGGCCTCGAACTCAGAAATCTGCTTGCCTCTGCCTCCCAAGTGCTGGGATTAAAGGCGTGCGCCACCACTGCCTGGCTTTGCTTGAATTTTAAAGGTGTAATTTCACTTGTGTAGCTAAATGAAGTGACTCAGGCAATGTTTGGTGTAAAGCTACAGGATTTCTCCAGTGATGAACAGTGTGGATACATATATTGTATCGATAATTATAATCAACAATAACATCTTTTATCTTTGTGTCTTGCTGCTTTTTTTTGATATTTCAGCAAACTGTATCATGAAATTGAAGGAATTTTGAAAGATGTCTGAAGTTTACTGGCCACATCTATCGTCTGTCTTCTCTCACCCTTAAAAAAAGAATAAATGGGATGTTTCAGAAGAGAGCTGTATAAAAAGGAGTGTTGCAAATGGCTTCAGAATCTACCAATGGGAAACAAGCTAGGAGTCATGTGACAAGGGGGCGGCGCCAGCAGCAGCAGCAGCAACAGGTGAGGAGCAGGTCCTCCATCAGTGAGTGCGATGGCGACGATTCCTTCATCTTCGAAGCCAACGAAGCCTGGAAGGACTTTCACGGCTCTCTCCTGGGCTTCTATGAAAATGGGGAGCTCTGTGACGTCACATTAAAGGTGAGACCAGTCTTTTCTTTTTCCAGCTCCTTTGGTGTACTATGAAAAATGAGACTTTCTGAACTTACATAAAAATCGTGTCATACGTATTTGTTATGTGAGGATGACTTTAATGTCAATTTCTTATGAGTGAGTGTCTCTGGTGTGGTCCAAGTTAGCTTCGGAATCATGTCTCCTGAATGTTGGGATTACAGGCATGTGCTGCACTGTACCTGGATCCATCTTTTTTGTTGAAGAAATAGACGCATTGTTATACTAAACTACTGAGTTCCTTATTTTAATTGAAAATTTTTTCATGCAATGTATTCTGATCATGATTTTCACTCCCCTACTTCTCCCAGCTCCTCCACCCCCACCTCAAACAAACAGGCAAGCAAAAACACAAAAACTCAATCAGGGGGACAAAAACAAACAGAACTATGAGACACACAATCACCAAAAAATCAGAAATCATAATACACAAGCAAAGGACCAGTAAGAAAAAAAGTGCCCGAACAGCAGATCTGTAAAAGGTCTGTAAGAATACCACTGAGGTTGTCTTGTGTTGGCCATTACTGCTGAGCAGGGGAGCTGCCCTTAAGTGTGGTTCAATACCCAATGACACGCCATTGGAAAAAACTCATTTTTCTTTTAGGTGGTTGTTACTTGGAGATGGCTCCTTGGAGAGGGGTAGAGCCCGTGTCCACTCCCCTCTGACTTGCACCTTTGTTTGCCCCGTGCATGCTGCCACAGTCTCTGTGAGTTTGTGTTGTTGGCCCTGTTGTTAGTCTTTCTGCTTCCTCTTCCACTCGTCGACCACTCGTGTGTCTCCTTAGTAGTAGTTCCCATCTGCAGGATAAAAGCCTCTCTAGTAATGGTGAGTGTGGCACTGAGCTATGAGTATAGCAGAATGTTGTTAGTCATTTTGTTGCTATGTCTTTTAGCAGAACAGTAGTGTTTGGTTCTTTCCTAGGCCTGTGACTCAGTGTCAGGTTCTTGGTCCCATGACCTGAGGCACACACGGCTCCATCTAATGGGGAGGTCCTTGACTCCAACCACACAGTGGCTGCTTACTCCCACAGTGTTTGCCAGTATGTCTGTCGGTCAGCTCACTGTTGATCACAAGGTTGGTAGCTGGGTCTGCGATCCCCTTTGGTAGTGTGCAGAGAATCTTCCATGAGCACCACTCAGTATGGGTGAAGCCTCTGGTTAGGCACCAGCTCAGCTTCTCCATGTTCAATGAAATATGTGAATGTTCTCTTTAGCAATAGTATCTTACCATGCATTGGTAGAGAGCAACCAATTGGTTTGGCAATAGCCCGAGATGTTTGGGAGTTCCCATAAGGCCCCTTGGGCCAACAACTCGCCTAGATGTAACCGAGTCCTGACCTGGGCGGTTTCACTTGGTTGTGAAAGATGTCTAGTTGGCATTGTCTCTATGGTTATGTGATGACTCCACTTGTGTTTCTTCCAACTATGTATATGTTTTAGTAAGCTTCTGCAGTAGTGAGTTTTCGTCTGACTCCGTAAGTGGCCTTTAGTGTCAGTTGTCCCTCCTCGTGGTCCCTTTGACCACTCCCATTACCTCTCACTCCAATCAATCATCCGCTGCAGTCTTCCCCTCAGCCCCACCTATCGCTCCATCGCTGTATATTCTATTTCCCTCCCTACGGAGATCCTCTTCTCTCTAGAGTCCCTTACCAGGTATGTAACCTCTGTGGTTATGCAGATTATAGCATGCACACTGAAGGCTTAAAAGCTAGTATCCACATGTAAGACACATACACTGTCCTTTGGAATCTAGGTTGCCTTCAAATGTTTTCTTTTTTTTTTTTTTTTCTAGCTCCTTTTTTTCACCTTTAAATGTCATAATTTGACTTTTTAAAGAGCAAATAATATTCCATTGTGTCAATTATCCACTCGTCAGTTAACATCACCACCTAGGTTGTTTTCAGTTTCTACCATGGATAGGTAGCAGGGAACACGGTTGAGCAGGTATCTCTGTTGAGGGATGGAATACTCAAGAGTTGTAAATCTGAGGTAGATCTACTTCCGGTTCCTGAGGAGCCACCGTGCTGATAGTGGCCGTACAGGCTCACTCCCTCCAGCAGTGAGTGAGTGTCTGCTTTCCCTGCACCATCACCAGCACGAGTTGTCTTCATTTATTACTCTTGGCTATTCTGACTGGTGTAAGATGAAATCTCAACGTAGTTTTGATTTACATTTCCCTGATAGAGTGAAGACACTGAACAAGTCTTTAAATGCTCCGCAGCCGCTGTGTTTCATCTCCCGAGAACTCTCTGCTTACCTCTGTGCCCCATCTTTAAGATGTGTTATTTGTTTCCTTGATGTCCATTTTTTTAAGTTCTTTATAATTTTTAGATACTAACTCTTTATCATGTATGTAACTGGTAAGGATCTTTTCCCATTCTGCAGCCTGCCTCTGTTCACATAGTTGTTTTTCGGTTTGATGAGGTCCTATTTATCAAGTGTTGTTCTTAGTGTTTGTGCTAATGATGTTCTGTTCAGAAAGTTTTCCTGTGCAAGTGACTTCAAGACTATTCCCACTTTGTCTTCTATCAGAGTCAGTGTGTCTGGTCTTACGTTGAGGTTCTTGGTCCGTTAGGAGGTTTGTTTCGTGGAGGTTGATGGTGTGGATCTATTTACTCTGCCCATCTCTGTACATCTACATGATGTGTTTACCAGCACCATTTATTGGAGGTGCTTTCTGTTTTTTTAGTGCATTTTTCTGGCGTCTATGTCAAAAATCAGGCGCCTATGGGTGTGTCCACTTATATCTGAGTCTTTGATTCAGTTCCATCCATGAGCGTGTCTGTTTTTACTCCACTACCATGCTGTCTTTATCACTGTATCATAGTTGAGTGTGTGTTTCCATATGAAACTGAAAGTTGTCTTTTCAGTTTTTGTGAAGACAGTCTAAATGAGATGTCTCCATCAAATCCCTCCCCTGGGAATTCAGTGAGCCCCATGGTCTGTATGAGATCCTCTTCACATGTACTGTAGCATCCAGTTTAGTACTTTATGAGTGCGCAGAATGTGTAAACGAGAGAGACTCTGGTTCTTGTGCCTTCTTTGGGGGCTTTTTATTTCGGCTTGTCCACCTTCGATATGATAGTTTTTGTTTTATCTTATTTTATTTTGTCCTGTTTGATTGTTATCTCCTAGAAGCCTGTTCTTTTCTAATGAGAGAGAGAAAGGGGGTGAAGCCAGAGGGGAGGGGAGATGGACAGGAACTGGGCAGAGTAGAGGGACAGCTGTACTCAGGTTCTATTGCATGAAAAAGGAATCTATATTTAGTAAAAGGGGGAACCTCACTCAAATAAGTAAATAAAATGTAATTTAAAATAAAAAATTCTGTGAAGAATTGTGTTGGAATTTTGGTGAGGATTGCATTCAAGCTATAGATTGCTTTTGGCAGGATAACCATTTTCATTAAATCAATCCTACTGATCCATGAGCATGGTAAATCTTTACATCTTCTGATATCTTCTTCAATTTCTTTTTTCAGTGTCTTAAATCTTTTACTATACACATCTTTCACTTAATTGGTTAGAGTTACCACAGATACTTTTTGAGGCTATCGTGAAGGAGATTGTTTCTCTGAATTCTTTCTCAGTCTGTCGTTCGTGTATAGGAAGGCTACTGATTTCTGTGAGTTAATTTTGTATTATACTTCTTTGCTGAAAGTGGTTGTCAGCTGCTGGGTTTCCTGGTGGAGGTTTTAGGGTTATTCATGTGTAAGATGATATCATCTGCAAACAGCAACGTTTTGACTTCTTCCTTCCTGTCTGTATCCCCTTGATCTCCTTCAGTTGTTTCATTGCTCTAGCTAAGACTTCATGTAGTGTCTGTACTGAATAGATATGGAGAGGGTGGGCAGCCTTGTCTTGTTCCTGATTTTAGTGAAAATGTTTTGATTTTTCTCTCTGTTGACGTTGATGTTGGCTGTTAGCATTATTATGTTGAGGTATATCCTTGTATACTTAGTCTCTCTGGGACTTTTATCATGAAGGATGGTGGACTTGTCAAAGGCCTTTTCTGCATGTTGTGAATGATCATGTGGTTTTGTCTTGGAGCTGGTTTATATGGTGGATGACAGTGATCAATGTACGTATGTTGAACATCCCTGCATCTCTGGGATGAAGTCTGCTTGATCACAGTAGATGATCTTTTTAATGTGTTCTTGTATTTGGTTTGCGAGTATTTTATCGAATGTTTTTGCATCAGTGTTCATCAGACAAATTGATCTGAAATTCTCTTTCTTTGCTGAGTCTTCATATGGTTTGGGTATTAGGTAAAATTCTGCATTAAACCCATCAGCCCTAGACTTTCTTTTTAGTTGGGAGACTTAATTTTAATGACTGCTTTTTTGGTTTTTGTTTTGTTATTTTGTTTGTTTGTTTGTTTGTTTGAGACAGGATTTTTCTGTGTAGTCCTGAACTTGCTTTGTAGACCAAGCTGATCTCTGCCTCCCCGGTGCTTGGATTAAAGGCATGTGCCGTCACCACCTGGGAAGGTGAGGCCTTTTTTGTTTGAGAGAAATTGATACAAAAAGAGGGAAAGGGGAGTAATGGAACAGGAAGGGTTAGATGAGATGAGAGATGAGGAACAAGAACAAAAAGAATACAAAGAGAAATCGTTAACACTAAAGACCTTCTAAAAAGTCCTAAGCAGAGCATCATAAATTATTATTTTAGATGCATACTGCATTGGGATGATCATGTCTTGATGTGAGTTCACCGTGTAACTAGTACATTTCCTTTCATGATCGTTGTGTCTGAGACAAGCATTTGTGAAATATAAGCACCTTAAAATTGGCTTTGCTATTCCTTTGTGAGGCCACCAGATCATCTAAGCTCTAGAACAGATGCTGAGGGGGACTTACTTAGTAAGTTGAAAGAAAAAGAAATATATATGGTGAGCTGCATTTGCCTTGAGGGAATTTGAAGTTGAGCCAGAGATGGGCACATTAACATAATTCAATGATAGCCAGAGGCTTAAAGGAGAATCCATCAGTGATGTCTAAAAGGTGATCAGAGGAGGATCCTTCAGTGATGTCTGAAAGGTGAGCAGAGGAGGATCCATCAGTGATGTC
>JANHMN010000006.1:94680698-94715495 GCA_030674055.1 Rhabdomys pumilio
GTGTGTGTGTGTGTGTGTGTGTGTGTGTGTGTGTGTGTGTGTGTGTGCGCGCGCTCGGGTATAGCCATGTGCACGTTCTCTTTAGATGGGCTGTCATGTAACTCAGTCTAACCTTGAAGTCCCCATGTAACCCAAGTGTCCTGGAAATCCCTGTGTAACCCAGGGTGACCTTGAACCCATGATCTTTCTGTCTCCCCCCCCAAGTGCTGAGATTCAGGTATGTACCGTGCCTTCATCACTTTTATTTCTGTATATGGGGACAAGAGAAGATAAGCAAGAGGAATCCAGTATAGAGGTTTCCTCTACACCGTTACCAAGGAGTGCCGTGTGGGGTAGCTGACAACCACGGAAGGCTTGCTTGAGTACAAGCAAGCATATCTACTTCTGAGGATGTTCTAAACAGTTCGCCGTGAGAAAGACTGTCACTTAATTCTTTTTATGTTAGTAAATAGAATTACAGGTTTAATCACAGCCAGGCAGCACTTTCATTTATGCCTTTAATCCCAACACTTGTTTTTAGGCAGAGGCAGGTGGATTTTATCTTGTGAGTTTGATGCTAGCCTAGTCTACAGTCTACATGGCCACTTCCAGGCCAACCTTGTCTTTTAAAAAAATTTTTTTCTGTTACAGAATTCTGTTTTTGTGAATCTTGTCTTATGAGTTTGAAATATTTAATTAAATTCTTTAAGTTCACCGTTTTCTCTGCTTGTTTGTTGGTGGTTGAGGATGAAACCTAGCACTTTGTGTATACCAGGCAAGCGTTCTTCAAACCCATATTTAAATTCCACATCTCAGCAGCCTAGATTCGTGCCAGAACATACTAGACATTCAGATACCTGCTCTCACACAGTCAGAAGAACTTATAGAGTAGGTTTTTTCCTGCTTCTTTTTTTTTTTTTTTAAAGATTGATTTTATGTATGAGTACATTGTGGCTGTCTTTAGACACACAAGAAGAGGTGATCTTATTACAGATGGTTGTGAGCCACTGGTTGTTGGGAATTGAACTCAGGACCTCTGGAAGAGCAGTGTGTGCTCTTAACCACTGAGCCATCTCTCCAACCCTTAGAGTAGGTTTTAATAAAAGAGCCAGCCATTTATCACATAGATGGTTTTTCTCCATTTTAGGGAAGAAAAGACTAAGAGTTAGGCTGAAGTTGTCCAAACCACACAGAAACAACAGAGAAAGAGATTTGCATGCTGATACTTTTGCCTCCATTTTAGTTTTCTTTTTTCTTTCATAGCTTGTTTGAAGGTGATCTGTGTAGCTTTCACTTAGAGAAAATGTCATCAAAGAATACAGGTACATTCTGGGATTCCGATTGTACCACTGTCATTATATGAGACTGACCTTTGTTTATTATAAACTTGACTACGTGATCTTTTAGGACTCCTAACTTTTATCTTCTCTGATTCGAAGATTTAAATTAGTGGGAAGGGGAGTACGGGGGAAATTCGTTCCATGGTCGCTCAGCATACATTAACTGCCGACTGTGTTGCAGGCTCTGGGATAGGGTTAGAAATGCAGACACACAGCCTGTGGACTTGGTCTTGTCTAGGGGAAAAGACAGACAAATTCTGCAGAGTATTGCAGGTGCTTTGCTGTGACCACCAAGTGTGGGGTGAGAAGGGATGGTCAAGATCGGGTCAGAAGCTGTGTCTTCCAGCCTCAAGATCGGGGTCACAGGTGTGCCCTCCATTTCTGGATTGTAGTTTATTCCAGATATAGTCAAGTTGACAACCAGGAATAACCATTACAATACTGTGACACAGTTGGTTTAACACTAAGCTAAAGAGGGGAGGACAGGTGAATCATGAGAACAAGGAGAACTGGATGTTCCAGATGCCAAAGTAAGAGGTTTTCCAAACAAGTGAACCATGTATCCAGTGCTGGGCTTGTGTTCAGTAGGGAAGCAGTAAGAGGTTGGTTGGTGTAGACCGCTCGGCCGTGGTGGAGACAGAGGTCTTCTATACAAATACGCTTGTCGTTTCTCCTAAATAAATTAAAAAAAAAAAAAAAAAAGGATTATTGATTCTGTTATGACTTAAGCCAGGACACTTGTAGTGAGTGAGGATTTAAAAGCATAGGCAACTGTTGACTCGGATTCTTTGAAAAGTTCAAGGGGGCGGGAAGGGAATTAGGTTAGATTTCATAACTCAACCTCTTTTTAAAAAAACATTACTCAGAATTTGATTATCAGTTTCCACACTAATTGAGAATAAAGCTTTAAAAGCTGGGATTCTGATCTTCACCTTGTGACTTTCCCTCCAGGTGTGCTGTTTTGTGTGGGTGGTCGCGGCGGATCTGGTGACCCCTTTCGTAGTATTGAATGCTATTCCATCAACAAAAACAGCTGGTTCTTCGGACCAGAGATGAACAGCCGCAGGCGACATGTGGGTGTGATCTCTGTGGAAGGTGGGTCTGCTGCTGCCAAAGGTCACACCACAAAACTGGTGTTTTTCTTAATAGCGTGAACTTTGACATTTTCTTTCTAGAACAATGGCTAGATAACTTAGCATGTTGGTAAATTGGCATATTGGTATATAAATTAAAAAATGAACGCCAGGGGAAAGTGAAATTCTTGTGGCTGGGCATGGTGGCACATACTTATAATCCCAGCACTTGAAGACCAAGAATTTTAGTTCCAGGACAGCCTGAGCTACATGACAAGACCCTGTTTCATATCTCCAAGGGCTAGAAGTGAGTCTCACAGGCAGATTTCATTTATGTATGAAATATGCTGGGATCAGTTGTAGTAAATATTATAATTCTAAGTCAGTTTTGGATTTTATTAATATTTTTTCTAGAGACAGTCTATAGCCCCTTTGTACCTGAGGCTGAGCTTGAACTCCTGATCCTCCTGCTTCTGCCTCTCAAGAGCTAGGACTAAAGACATGCACCACCACACCCAGTTTATGCAGGACTAAAGGCATGCACCACCACACCCAGTTTATGCAGGGCTATAGGCATGTACCACCATACCCAGTTTATGCAGGACTATAGGCATGCACCACCACACCCAGTTTATGCAGTGCTGAGAATTGACTTGAGCTTCCTGTGTGAGAGGCAAGAACTCTGCCAGCTCCTAAATTACCTTTTTATATATTTTAAAAAGTTTTTTTTTATGTGTATGACTATTTGCCTGCATGTATATATGTGCGCCATGTGTGTACTTGGTTCAAGCGGAGGCCAGCAGAGGGCAGCAGATCTGCTGGAACTGGAGTTCCGGACAGTTGGAGCCTCCCTGAGCCTCTGTGTAGATGCCGTTGGGTCCTTTGTAAGAACACCAAGCACCAAGCTTTGCTCTCTCCTCTGCCTCTATATTTCCAAAAATCATCTATCTTCTTATAAAACAAGGAAAAGGTGACTCTTAAAATCTTTCTAGCATTTTCTCTATGGTTCTGAAATTAATTTTTAGTAATGATTTAAAAATCTCATTTCCATAACTATTCAGTGTAGGGAAATGCTGAGGACATAGTTTGATGAGAGAACACAGTCTTCCTCACTTTCTTTATTTCTGTTTTATTCAGAAAAAGCCTGATCATTTTGTGTCAACAGTTTCATACTTTCTTTATAATTTGCTATTAGCCTCTTTTCCATTTTATTGGCCTGTTTTGAAGGCAGAATTAATGATTTCATTTACTATTTGATAAAAAGTAAAACCCAAGAAGTCGGCATTTGAAAGCACTTAAATAGCTTTATGCACAGGCTTGTTTGGTGGAAGCTTCCACTGATTTTCACTTACCACAGTGACATGAATTCAGTATTGAACAAACAATGTTAAAAGTTAATTTATTATGACATTCTAGTGATAAATTGTTTACATGTAAATAGCATGAGTATCACTCTAAGGAATCAGATAAAAGACGTCTCTGTTTGCAGGGAAAGTGTATGCAGTGGGCGGACATGATGGAAATGAGCACCTAGGTAGCATGGAGATGTTTGACCCGCTCACTAACAAATGGATGATGAAGGCATCAATGAACACCAAGAGGTGGGTCAGCGAGCAGATCCTCTGAGTGACAGTGTCGAGTAAAGAAGGCAGAAACTGAAAAACCTTATGTTGAAGGGTTTCCGGCTTTTAGAAACTTAACTCTCCTCAAACCCATTCTGTGAAAGCGTCCTGATCGATGCTCTGTTACGGTTTTTATGTTTAAGAATGACATCGTATGGGCACAGAGAGGAAGCTCCGTGGTTAGGATGTGTGCTGCTCCTCCAGAGGGTCCTGGTTCTGTTCCCACTCCCACACTGGGCAGCTTACATCCCTCTAACCCAGCTCCAGCGGATCCAACACCCTCTGGATTCTTCCAGCACCCGCTCACACATGTGCACCGTTTAAATGTGCACGCATATGCACATTTTAAAAGTGGTCTCAGTGGCTCACCTTTTGGCTTTCGCCCCATCTTGGTAACCGCATTCTTCTGTAAAAAGCCGCCTTGCTGCTCTTTTTGAAACTCTTTGTTTGAAACAATGTTAGATTTTTTTTTTTTCAAAAAAGTTGCAAATCTGGTAGCACTCTGTTCGCTTTGTTTAATTTTATTTAAATTCCTTTTCATTCATTTTGTATGTGGTGAGGAGAAGGGAGCTGCGTGTGTGGAGGTCAGGGACAGCTTGCAGAAGTCAGTCTCTCCTTCCACCCCACTCAGACTCAGGTCATCAGGGTCCGTGGTGAGTGCCTGTACCTCCTGAGCCACCTCACCAGTCCTTGGTAGTTTGCTCTGTTGTGTTGAGAAAGGATCTCATGTCACTGTGGCAGGTCTCACACTTACCATCCAAAAACACATAGTGACAGGTATCGGGGATCCTCAGGGGAAGAGCATATTGTTGCCTCTGCCGGAGAGTTGCTGCTAGTGTCTCATAGGAAGAGGTCAGGGATGCTACAGAAATCCTCCACGGCTATAGAGCAGCCCTCTGCAGTAAAGAATTACCTGGGTTGGACTGGCGCCATACCAAAGTAGAGAGTGCACCTTGCCATGTGCCCTTCCCCCAAACTCCTTGTGTGTTAACATCTCGGGGTTACAGACAGCCTCAGTACAGACGGTACTGCAAACTTCTGCAGTTTCTCTTTACAGACTGGATGGATGGATGGATGGTTGGATGGATGGTTGGTTGGTTGGTTGGTGGTTTTGTGTGTATGCATACAAGTGCCCACCGAGGCCAGAGAAGGCGTCAGATCCCACGGAGTGAGACTTAGGTGTCTATGAGTGGGTTACCAGGAATTAAGCCTCAATCCTCTGCAATAGCAGCAAGTGCATCTGACCACTGAGCCATCCCTCCAGCCTCTCCTCACACATACTTAGGTTTTTAACTGGTTTTACGTACCTCCTTTATTGGCTGTATAATTTGAAATTATATGTATGAAGAGAAATTGAAACAGGTCAGACAATATTCCTGACTTTAGTGGAAATCATGTAGTATTTCTCTTAACTATTATACTAATTATGACTAAGGCTTATTATTATCTTGCTAAGAAAATAGCTCTCTCAATTTCTGTTTTCTTTACTGATTTTAAGATTAGTGTTAATATATTAATTTTTATCTATAACAAATTGAACTATATTTTGATTGTTTTAGCTTGGGTAAAGGGAAGATTGTTGATTTCATGATTCAGTAAATTTTTATTAGTGATTTGAATGGTAACTTGCAACATCCTGAGATGAAAGAGCAATTAAAATCATGTCACCAAATTAGGACTCAGAAAGCAGGAGACTTGGAGGGACAGCTCTGTATACAGTCATGCCAGAGGGCCTGAGTGGAGGGAACCCCCAGCACCTCAAAGTGACAGCCAGCAGCAGCAACAGCAACAAAAACAAGCAGACCAAAGATTTTGTCCACAAAACCCTTGAAAAGATGTCAAACAAGTTCACGTCAAAGCCTGAGACATCAGTTCTGCCAGGCTGTGGGGTTTTCGGGGGTTTGTGTAAATTAATTGTCGTGTGACAGTACGGAGACATGGATCTCAAAGGAAAGGAATACAGTTTGCAGTACAGTTGCCACAGTCAGAGGAGTGAGGCGAGCTCAAGGGAGGCCATAGTCACGCGCTCTTCATGCTGTGCTATACATGTGACTGCAGCTGGCACTGCTCACACCGTGCGTTACGCCTGCGCGGTCAGCTTTAGACTCTTCCTTAGGCGCGTTTTTTGCAGTTAATGCAAGCTGTCTATACAGAGTTACGTGTTTATAGTCTGAAAATGAAGCATAGGAGGGGCTGCACAAGAGTTGGAGGATGTAAACACAGGAATGCTGGCCTAGGCTGCGTTAACAAAGGACTAACGAGAGACACCAGGAAGGGAGGCACTGTGAGAACAGATGAACGTGGTGTGGCCGCTGGACCAGGACCATCCATGTTCGCTCATCAACAGAAGCTTAAGGAGAGGCAAGGCTGAGGCTTCCTTTCCCATTGTTACCAGGGAAGTGGGAGGTAGGTCCTGAGGCCAGCTCTAAGTGAAGGCTCTATCCTCGGAGGACTAAGGCTACTGTAGCAGCTTTAGAATAGCTCAGCTTTGGGTGGATATAATCTGTCCCTTTCTATTGTCCATATAACAGTGAATTAACTTCAGTAGGGGCTGTGTCTTCCTTTCAAAGAAGAAAAAATAAATGCCCTCCAGAACTACAGCAGTGTACACAAAGCTTGTGATAGAAATGAGTGCTCTTTTTGTTTTAATGAAACCCTGCAACAGAGTGAGTGAACTCATGCATTCAGAACTGAAGTTGGCTTCTTAATCCACAGCGAACTGTTTTCCTATCAACCCATTAATTTCTGAACTGTGTGACTGCCTACTTACTAACTGAACACTTAAGATTTCTTTATACTGTTTTGTTGGGTTTCGCATTATTATTCATTCTGAATTTAAAGCTCATGAGTAGAGTTCATTCCTGGTAGACTCAAGACCCTGGGCTCAACCCTCACAAAAAAATAAAAGAGGGGGGAAAAAGAGCTTACCCAAGTTTCCAGTAGCCTGTGTAGGCCGTGCTGTACAGTCAGGGGACCAACCCGAACACCAGCTCAGAAACATTAACACATATAAAACTGGACGCAAGGCAGGCCCTTTGATGAGTATCCTCAGAAGTGCCTTGCATTGATAAAACGTTTCTTTTTCCTGAAACAGACTCAGATACCAAAGCATGTTTAATTGTTTCTGTAGGCGAGGAATTGCCTTGGCCTCCTTAGGGGGCCCAATATATGCAATTGGAGGGTTGGATGACAATACATGCTTCAGTGACGTGGAAAGATACGACATCGAGTCTGACCAGTGGAGTACGGTGGCACCAATGAACACTCCCCGTGGAGGCGTCGGCTCTGTGGCTTTAAGCGTAAGTTACACGGCCCCTTCCCATGGAGAGGCACCAGGCACAGCCGTGAGCAGCACAGTGGTTCACGTCAGCAGCCCCAGCGTTGACTACACTCCAAATTGTTCGTGAAATTCTGGTTTTCCTACACTCTGCTCACCTATTAGGACCAAGGACAAACCCATCTGAAATCTGTTGCATGTTTTGTTTTCTTCACGTAGAACCATGTTTACGCGGTGGGTGGCAACGATGGAGTGGCCTCCTTATCCAGTGTGGAAAGGTATCACCCGCATCTGGATAAGTGGATAGAAGTGAAGGAAATGGGTCAGCGAAGAGCGGGCAACGGGGTTAGTGAGCTGCACGGCTGTTTATATGTTGTTGGTGAGTACACGCTCCCTCTAACTTAGTATTCAAGACCCGTGATGCCAGATGCCAGGAAGCAGAACACTGACAGCATATTACCACGTTTAACCTTCAGTAGGGTCAGCCCTGAGATGTGCTTTTGAATTCTTAAAGTTAACATTAATGCTTGATTTAAATAATCATATTTAAAACTTCTGCCAGGTGTGGTGGCACATGCCTATAATCCCAGCACACAGGAGGCAGAAACAGGCGGGTCCCTGTGAGCTTGAGGTCACCCTGCTCTATATAGTAGGTCCAGGACAGCCTGGGCTATAAAGTGAGACCCTGTCTCAAAAAATAAACAAATCCAAAAAGCAAAACTTAGATTATATCTAAAGTTAGTATAACCTACTTGCATTTAAATGAGATATATATTTGTAAACGTAGAAACATAAATATCATTTGCTAAAATAAATTTTGAAAGGTCTAATGACTTTTTTTCTTCCATTTTATTTCAAAGAAAACCAGTGACTTTTCCATATGATATGTATATGTTAGTCTTTCTATAGCTTTTTGACCGACTAAAGTTAGAGGACTTTTAGAGCTGTGCTCTCAGATTCTTAACAAAGGAAAGAATAACCTGGACTGATGTGGTACTGGGAGGGAGGCAGCCAGGCTGCGTATCGTGGCAGCCCCTGTGTGGTGCAGCACTGCACAGCCTCTGAGAGTGTGCCGCACCCTCTGGTGGGGCCTTCGAGACAAGAATGTCCAGCTCTCCAGATTGTCTCAGGAGTTAGAGACGGTGGATGTCCAACACAGGAGCCGCTCTGGAGTAATTATTATCTTTCCTCACAGAGAAGGAAGTGCTGGGAGAAGTCGTTGCACGTGTTATCTAGGAAGTACATTGTTGGGGTTTTATTACTTACAGTTCTTGGTAGGAGACTGTGTTATTGGTATTATTGTTTAGATATTGGAAGTAGAAGCAACTCTGACTCTTCCTGTGCTCTTGCCTGGAAAAGAAAAGAAATAACACAGCTCCCCCAGCCTCACCCATGGCGCAGGAGTCGGTTGTAGAGAGTCACGTCCCTGGACACGCTAGGGGAATATGTGGGAACCAAAGTTTTTTATAGACTATGGCTGCAGCCTTTCACACCTCCAAACCACAGGCAGGTCATACTATGTCACGTGTGTAACGCTGTGGGCCACGGGGTGCCAACACTGCTGCCATTTACCAAGCCTTTGGGCCTTTATAGCTGAAACAGATGTGATAAAAAGGTCAATTGAGATTGAGCATTAGAGCAACCCTCTCAGGAGCTGGGGACAGCTCAGTAGCAAAGCTTTTGCCTGGCGTGCAGGAGGCCCTGGCTTCAATCCCAAGCACTGAAAGGTACAGCAAACCACCAACAACCTCCGACGTTCATATCCTCCTTAAAGCAGGATGACAGGATGGGCACCTTTAACAGCCGCCTGCTTTCTGCCTTGATTCGTTTTTCATTGTTAAGGACTGATCCTAAACCAAGGCTGCCTGTGGTAGGCAAGTACGTTACAGTTGAGCTGTGTTCACAGCACTGAATTCTTATTACATAGGGAGAGAAAACACAACCAATAAAAATGAATGCTGTAGAGAGTGTGACTGCTAAAACCCGATCTCCCCGTTAGCATGAACAATAAACACAAAGGCTATATATAGTGCACATAACTGCTAAAGCCCCATCTTCCTCGTTAACCTGAGCAGTGACAGACTTACAGTATGAGGGAGAGAATTACATCTGATGAGACTGTGATAAGCATTTGCCAAAATTAGTGGATTTTATTTCAATTGCCATAATAAAATCAACCCCATTAGAAGAGTTTTGCTTGTTTTTTTTTTTTTTAAACTGACCTTATTTTTAAAGAAAGGCTCACAGTAGCGACATCTCTTCATCTCAGGAAAATGGGTGGGGTCACCAAATACACTGCTTGTTCACTTAGAAAGGACCTGGGAAAAGTGCAGGTCACAGTGACAGACCGGGCATCACTCAGGGATGTGCTAAGTCACAGTCTATTAAGAAGACGGTTTCTGTAGACCTCATGACAGGAAGACAGATGAGGATTCAGTCATAGCCTGCTGAGCCAGTAACTGTGCTGGCAATAACAGTTTTAAGATGAGCCCTGGGGCAGGAGAGATGGCTCAGCCATTAAGGGCTAGGCTCACAACTAAAAACATAAGAGCCCTGATGAGCCTCACAGTTTGGTGAAGTTTGGTTGTCAGCCTCCCTGTTACTTTGACAGCACAGAGAGGGAAGCAGATCTTGCTTCTCAGAATCTCAGGACGGTATGAAATGGCTGCTTTCTCCCCATAAATCCACCTTCTCTTTCATTTCAAGACTAAACCCAGACATGGTGGCATACACCCATAATCCCAGCACTGAGGAGGCTAAGGCAGGGGATACACTTTGAAACCCTGTTTCAAAAACCAAGAGAAAAAAGATTCTTAAGCCTACTGTTAAAAGTGCAGTACTGATTAAATAGAGATAAATTATAGAAAATTGTAGTTGGTGGTAGTGAGGTGTTAAGGTAATTTTTTTTCTCTAAATCATTCTAAAATAACTTTGAAAGCTTGAGGGTTTGGTTTTGTTTGTCTTGTTTTGAGACAGGGTTTTTCTGTGTAGTAACTCACAGGCAGGCTAGCTTCAAACTCACAGAGATCCACAGGTCCCTGCCTCTGCCTCCCAAGTGCTGGGATTAAATACTATTGGCCTGATAAAAGCTTAAGTTTTATAAGATGTTGAGTTCAGATTTAGTTGTCAGTGTTTATGAAATGCGACACCATGTTTAAATATTGCTTTTATAGGTGGTTTTGACGACAATTCCCCTCTGAGTTCGGTGGAACGGTATGACCCTCGAAGTAACAAGTGGGACTATGTGGCAGCGCTTACCACCCCCAGGGGCGGCGTGGGGATCGCAACAGTGATGGGCAAAATCTTTGCAGTTGGCGGCCACAATGGCAATGCATATCTGAACACAGTGGAGGCATTTGATCCCGTGCTGAATAAGTAAGTCTACTGCTTCTCATTAGTGGAATACTTCGCCTCACAGTAGTAAGGCTTAGTTCTTTATTATCCTTCGCTGTCTCTCAGTGGATAGCTGAGACCACAGATAGAAGCAAACCTTACATCTGTAGCCTGTTTATACATGCCTAAGTTCAGTGCCTGTGTTGCCTGCCATTGGGACTCTGTCCTCCTACCGGGCTGCCTCATCGGCCTCAACAGGAGAGGAGCTCTCCAGTCCTCCTGCAGCTTGCTATGCCATGTCTGACTGATATCCATGGGAAGCCTGCCCTTTTCTGAAGAAAAAGGGAGGAGGAGTGGAAGGTGGGGGTGTGGGAAGGACTAGGAGGGGCGCAGGGAGGGGAACTGCAATCAGGTTGTAAAAATTAATTAATTAAAAAAAGATAAAGTTCAGTGTGTGAAGTAGGCACCATAAAGGTTAGCAACTAACGAATAAACTGGGACAGCTAAAGAGCATGCAGAAAGAAATTGACACCATTGCTAGTAAAACAAAGGTGATTTGAGCAAAAGGACCCAATACCATGACAGCTGGTCGAACTCTAAGTGACACACCACTCAGAGGCTATCCTAGGCAGGCAAAACAGCGTAGCATATAAGACTTAAGACATTTCTGGAAATTTTCTTTTTCTTTCTTTCTTTTTTTTTTTATTTTTTTTATTTTTTTATTTTTTTATTTTTATTTTTTTTGGTTTTTGAGACAGGGTTTCTCTGTATAGTCCTGGCTGTCCTGGAACTCACTCTGTAGACCAGGCTGGCCTCGCACTTAGAAATCCACCTGCCTCTGCCTCCCAAGTGCTGGGATTAAAGGTGTGCGCCGCCACCACCGCCTGGCTAGAAATTTTCATTTAATATTTTCAGACTGGCTTACCATAGATAACTGAACCTGTGAAAAACAAACCAAGATAATGGAGAAATATTATGTTATTAATATAAAATTTTGGGATATCTTTTCTCCCGCTAGGAACTTGTTGTCTTTTAAAACCAGCCCCATAGTCCTGAGTGTTGACTTTGGTTGGGATCCCTGTGCTCTGTGGTGACAGTCTTGTCCTGTCTTTCCAGGTGGGAGCTGGTTGGACCTGTGTCTCACTGCCGAGCTGGTGCCGGTGTGGCCGTGTGTGACTGTTTAACTAGCCAGATCAGAGACGTAGGCCATGGGTCCACTAATGTGGTTGACTGTATGTGACTAAGTCCCAGCAACAAGGACACAATCTCATCTGATGGACAGGAAGGCAACAGGCCTTTTGACATGGCCCATTTGACCGTGACTGCAGCTACTGTCTTTGAATGTCAGCTGTTGTAAGTACGTCTGTGGACTGATGGGTGACAGTTGTTAGTTATAAAGTTAGTGAGCTGTTTCCTGCTTCAGCCAACAGTGGAGCAGGCTGGAAGCAGCCTATCTGTGAACCCATTTTTGTTCTGAGAGATGTTTCATGTAGTGCCAAACCTTAAATAGTTGTTTATTTTGATGAATAAAATGTAATTTATTGAGTTTTATCTCCTCTTTTTTTCCTGAAGAGACTAACTTCAGGCAGTAGGTTTTTTCCCCAGAGGAGAGAGAAGTCCGTTCACCAACCTGAGAACTTGAGGATCATTCTACACGGTGCTGATGAATTTATGTCTTGCTTTTTGTCTCTAGATGGTGACTTTCAGTTCTTGGGTGTTCATGAAGTTGGGAAAATGTATGTTTCTGAGACATTCTTGAAACCATGTTAGTACCTATAAGAAGGACTTCCATTCTGTTTTGGAGTTTTAGAAGTACAGGATGCAGCTGCACTGGCTTCCTCGCCAAGTGTTCTGGCCGCCATACTTTTCCCATCTCGTGAGAATTTCTTAGTGATGACCATGGATTAGCGTTAGTGCAGCGCCCAGTGAGCGAGATTGGTACTAGTGTACTGCCCAGTGAAAGACTGAGAGCGATGGAGTCCATGTCCACCTAGGGAGGACAATGTGGAGGTTCCTTTAACATTGTTCTTTGGATTAGTCATTGGTTTTGAACCCAGGAGCCATTTTCTCTTTACTCTGTCATTTGTCACTGTCCTGGTTTTTCTAATTGTACAAAGCTGAATTTATTTATTATCGGACATGAATGCATTTTTACAAATTCCTTTCTGCAATATAGTTTGATGATTAGTTCAAGTTTGTCATTAATCAATAAAATATATTGTTGGTAAAAACAGAAAAAAATGGAAACGATTAGTTTTTTCATTGTTTAATGTCCTCCAATGTTTTTTTGATACTTTATTGAATATTTCTACAAATAATCTGAAGCTTAGCATATTGATAATCTTACTGAGACATAAGAGCTCTTCATTGTTTTCTTGTGTGTATGTGTGTGTTGTATATACGTGTGTGAGTCCATGTGCACACGTGTTCACATTCTTGTGGAGTCACAGGATAAACATCAAAGTCTCCCTAGACTGCTATCCGTCTTACTGAGGCAGACTCTCTCAGTTGAACCCAGAGCTCATCTATACATCTAGTCTGAATAGTCAGCTTGCCCCAGAGAGCCCCGTCTCTTCTTCCAGAGTCCTAGGGTTACAGGCACCCCGCTTCACCTGCCTGGCATCACATGTGTGCTGGGGAACTTAACTCTGGCCCAGTGCCTACCAGACATATCAAATAATAACAAATTCAGTGTTGGCATCTTCATGTTTCATGAAGCAAAATTTAAACTTCCCAAATTGGGCTATTTTTTCCTGTTGTTGGATGTTTTATATGTATAGTGAGCCACAATCACTGTGGTCTCTCTTTCGAGTGAGTGAGTTTAAATAGTCAGCAAGTGGGAATAAAAGAATAAATAGAAAGCAGCAGAAAGGCAGAAGAGCATCAGACCGGACTCCTACCCCAGCAGAAAGCCCTGGAGAGGCCCTGGACACCCAGATGGTTGGCTGGAACAGCTGACTCATGAAGAGGGGCCCAGGCAGATGTCGTCTCCTGGGTAGGATGTGTCATTGGTTGTTCCCACCACAGGCATCTTTACATCATGGGATAAACAGTAGCAGAGTTCTTGCATTAGGAAGGTCCCTGGAATGACTTCCCTCCGTGTTCAGGACCAGGCTGTTCTCACTTGTTCTCCCCGTCACAGCATCTTCACTCACTCGGGGTCTGCTGCTCCCACTTTCTCACGGGACCAGGGAGCACAGGAGCAGCTCTTCCCTGGACAAGGGGTCTTGGAAGACACTCTGAGATAAACATACTTGGCTCTGAAGCAGGAGTGGATGGCAACTTCACCTCCAGAGCCAGCTTCCTAGGGATGTTAAACAGCACACACAGGCTTGCTAGTATAGTGTGTACTGTGCAAGCCTGTGAGCAGGTTTAGCCAGACCACTGCTAGCTGACTGTATCTCAGCCAACCCTCAAAGCATGTAACCATAACACTTGGCCAACTCACTCCATCCAGCTGAATGTGGAAAGTGGCTTGAAGCGTGGCTGCTGTCCACTTCTCATCTACTAGATGGCTGGACACTTGTGGTTACTGGTGTACATGCTGTACGTATTGTCAGGGCTGAGGTTCTTGTTATCTTATTTGATCATTAGTTTGGGTGTACTCCGTTCTAATCTTTAGTAGACAGCAGTCATCTAACATGCCAAGTCTGTATCCTTATACTTGTGATATAGGAGGTACTCATAAAAGAATATGAAATGAAGGGAATGGTGATGGTCAGAAGCATCGCCCAGTGGGCCTGCCGATTGCAGAAGGAAGTACACGGGTGACTAGGCAGTCTCTGAGAGGCGAGGAATGACACACTTTGAGGGTGAGTGCAGATGGAGGGCTAAGGGGCTTGACTGGCGGTGTGTGTATAGAAATGAGGACAGGGAACACTCAGAGATGACCACTGTTCAGGGCCTCTCTCCAGCCTCAGGTACCATGTGAAGGAGCTCACACAGTAAGGTAAAATGTAAGTGAGGTCCCCCTCTGGGCTGCCAATCCAGCCTTGAAACCCAAGTGAAGCACTTGTCCCCACCTTCAATGAAGCTGGGGCTACTCTGCTGAAGCAAAGCTCTTACCTCTCGGCTCCTTTGTGAGGGTCCCCCATTTAGTCATTACAAACACACTTTACGGACACCCTAAACAAATTAGCATTGTCTTCGACACTCACTATTTCATATAACTAATAGGTTGTTTTTAATGTGTGAATAAATGTTTCACTCCTTCTAAGGAGTATAATTCATTTCATTAATTCTCAGGTAAACTATGAACTTAACCGTGAGTGCTGTTACATGCCTATGTTAAGAGATTGTCGCCATTGTACAAAATGTGATAAAACCAAGACTTTTCATTTTGCTTTTGTTTCTCTATGACTGATATTTAGAATCTAAGTTGATGTGTTGGTGAGGGATGTTTCTGTGTGTTCTCAGATTATAGTAGATCTGCCTAAGCAGATCTCCTGCCTCAGCATCCCCAGTGCTATAATTAGAGGCGTGCAGCACCACACCAAACTGTCCACGCCCTCTCTTGTAATTGGTTTGTTTCCTCTCCATCCATTCTCATTTCCTGATGGTAGACCTGGTTTTCCGTGTGCGTCTACACTGTTGACCTGGATGTTTTCCGTGTGCGTCTACACTGCCATGTTGATCTGGAAGTTTTTCATGCACATCTACAGTGACATTTGTGCCCTTTCTTCCTTGCAGTTTCTTGGATCCTGACCTTTTTTGCACATAAGACGTTTCTGTCCAGACCATTCTGTGTTTTCCTGAAGTTATTTTGGTGATGTGCTGCTGTGGAATCTCACTTCAGGGTTGTCTGTTTGGAAACACCCTGACTTTACTGCCCTGCCAGGTCCCAGTGTAGGTCCCACTTTTTCTGGGACCCAGGAGTGACTTTCACTGTTAGTGCCTTGTTTCCGCTGAGCACTGTCTAGTGCTTCTCTCTGTGCACTCCGCTCCTTCTGCCTCTGCACGTGTGAGGTCTCTGTCCTGATGCAGTGTTTCATGGTGTGTGTAGACATGACTTTCCTAGAGTGTGTCCTGCTACCTTGGCTGAATACTTTGATTCTATCTTCTTTAATGCTTGGGAGCATTACACACACACATGCACACTCACACACACCCTTCAGTAGTTGATAATCCAAGTATCTGTTGGCTCGCTTTTCTTCACAGTGCTATTCTTGCTTTCTCTGTCTGATGATTTTTATTTTGTGAACATGAGAGTAATCTCTAGGCCAGAGGGCAAAACAGACATCGGACATGTAGTTCTTGTGTCTCCTTGTCATGGTGGTACGGAGTTTACTCTACAGTCCTTGTGAGACACTGGCTGCTGCCCTCAAGGCAACAGGGCCCTTCCTGTCTGCTGGACTCCCACTGACCCAGGAAGCACCCCTGCCTTCCTGTGAATGTTGAGGTCTTTCCTCTTCTTGCCTGTGCTTCTCAAGAATTGCTGGGGTTTATGTAACTCGATTTTAATTTTGAAGACACTAATACACTGTTGTGCAGAGTGGTTACACCATCTTATATTCCCACAGAAACACAAGTTCTAGTTCTGCAAACTCCTTCCAACCTCTGCTGTCATCTCTACCTTTAAGTTCATTCGACACGGTGTGAAGGGTCAATGTGGTTAACACCAAATGGTTGCCATCTAGTGTCCGTTGTACACATTACAACTGGGAAACTGAGCACCAACGAGAAGCCTAACTTCAAAATTGGTTTGTTAAACTTTATATTTCATGGTTTTTTTCTCTTCTGTTAGCATATTAAGAACAACCTGAGCCCAGGTTTAAAATATTTTTCTCTTTACCACATTATTACCTCAGAAACTAGGTTCGTGGCTTTTTTAATTAAAAAGAAAAGTTTATTTGGGCAGGGGTGATGCACCGGACGGCTTACAGGTTTTCTCCTTCAATCACGTGAAACCCAGAGATCTGAACTCAGGTTGTCAGACCTAGTGGCAAGTGCCATCACCCAATGAACCATCCCACCGGTCCTGACTCCTCTCTAACCTCGGGAGGTACATTCAAGTCAAAACTAAAGGTTGCTACTGATTTCATCCACCTTCTGCCCCAAGGCCTTAGTGTGGTGTAAGATTTTACACATGTGAAGTGGCTGAAGCCTGTGAAGAGGGAAGCGGGGAGACTGCGCTGTGCTCAGACCCACATCCTTTCAGAAGAGGCATCTGAACTAGCGTCCTGAAGTGCAGGAGTGCAGGAAGCACAGTTTTACCTGTCTTCAGGTAAAACTTAGCAAATGTCAATGGGGGCGGCTGTAAAGTTTAGGAGACCCAGTGTCAGCTACCACAGGCTCCTGGGCCCTGGGGGAAGAACAACCAGCAGTTGAGTGGGTGGCCTCAGGAAATGAGAGAAGAAAATTAACAAGTAAGAGCCTACCTTGTGCTTTGAAGGGTGAAATATGAGCTCAGGAAGTGCCCGGAAGCACTTGAGTCACAGAATTCCAAATCAGTGCATGTGTCTGTAAACTGAGGACCCTCGGGCCCTAGCATTGCCCTGGACAGCCTAGAGCTCCTGAACTCATCGGATGCCATCCGAGGTTACTGAAGCCAGCCTGTGATTTATAAGGCAAGCATCAACTCTTCCCTATGGGTGATGGTTGCCTGTCAGTTCTCAAGTTAATCCTAAAGAATCACGTTTTAACTTTGCATCTTGCTGGAGAGATGGCTCAGTGGTTAAGAGCACCGACTGCTCTTCCAGAGGTCCTGAGTTCAATTCCCAGCAACTACATAGTGGCTCAGAACTATCTGTAATGGGATCTGATGCCCTCTTCTGATGTGTCTGAAGATAGCTACAGTGTATTCACATACATAAGATATAAATGAATCCTTAACTTTTCATAGCCCCAGTGTGATTTTGAAGGGCAGTTCACATTTCACTCTTATGAGGTCAGTTTTAGCTCCAGACAGCCCCTGGCTCAACAAACAAGAATCATCTTATTTGAACAAAATAAAAGCCACAGGCTCAACTCCAAGGATTTCTCTAAATTTTTATTAAATATCTTTTTTCTACAGTTTGATCTTGTGGAAAGGAAAGACTGTGAAGATGAACAAGTCAATTACATTTTCTAAGACAGCACTTAGTCTTCGTTACAGAAAAAAGCAAAAGATCTGTGGCACATTATCTTTGGAAGATCTTTTGCAGATTTTCTTAAAAACCTCTCACGGATCCTGTCTGCCTCCTTTCAGTGTATTCTATGAGGCAGAGAAATCTTATTCACAAAAGTCCCAAGTTTGCAGTTCCGTTGCTGAAGCTGATCTTTAAATCTGTGGTGTTCCCCTTATTTGCATTATGCATCTTCACTGGGAGCATGGCTGCTTCCCCAGCCTGCACACAAAACCACTGTACCGATCAGAGCTGGCACATTCCATAGTAATCAAAGAAAACCTCATTAAAGGCAGACCAGTGATTTTCATTATCACCTTGACAGCATATTCCTTTTTAAAGCAATTTTTAATACCAAGATTTGACTTTCTTCTAACATTATAAGAAAGAAAATATATAATATATATAATATAATATATAATGGTAATAAATAAAAAAAAAAAGGCAACCCTGCTCAGGTATCATCCAAAACATGATCACATTCAGAAAAAAAAAAAATTAAAATTCGGGACACACGTGGACACTCATGGACACACCCCACCATGAACAGTGTATACGTGCTATCGGGAGGATGTGCAGTGCTCTAATGTCATGGCCTGGACAAAAGGCAAACTTAATACTGCCTGCATTGAGCATTGCTAAAACACCCAAGCAAAGTGAGTTCATCTTCCTTAGGCCAGCCCGGCCCAGCAGTGCAGCCTGGCTTGCCTGCTGCCGGCATCATTCCAGTGTCCTATGGGGACAGATGTAGCAATATATACAGGCTTGCAGAGAGCTCTAGGCTTCCTTCCTGGCCTCTGGCTCCCTCTTAGGTAGGGAAAGAGGCACTTCTCTCTGCTCATCACAGTAACTGCTGATGTCCGACACACAGCAGAACAGAATTATAGTGTGACTCACCCCCCAAGGAACCAGGAAATGTACAGCTGCTCTAAGAAATGTGGTTGGTGGCCTTTGTTGATGTGTGGCCACAAGGCAGCTGTTCTCAGTGGGAAACTGGACTGCACAGGGAGGACCACCTGGCAGAAACACCCAAACCCCAACAGCAGGCCCTCCTGTCCTTACACTTCCCTTCCACAGGAAAAGTCCTCTCTCTCGCCCACTACTTCCAAATGAGCCAGAACCAGGGAAAAGAGGCAGGGAAAGGGGGACATCAAAATAGATCCTTACTGTCTCCACAGCTGCAAAGCAAACAGCTCATTCTGCGAGAAAACCTACACTTCTGTGTTTCAGAAAGGAGCCCCAAAATATTCTGAGATTTAAATACTTCTAACGGGTGGTGAAGAGCGTAACAGATGAAGTGGTAAATTTTCAAAGACATTTTGTAGTGTTGGGGAAAATAAATCATTAATAAGAGAATCTGTAGGAGGTATGTTAAAATCTTGGAGAAAAAAAAAATATATGTGCTCAACTCAAATTTCACAAAGCAGGAAAGTAAACACAAAATTCTGTGAAACCATTCAAAGCCACGGCAAAACAAACAGCATCACTTCAGAAATCACGTTTGGTCAGCAAAGGCACAAACATGTCTCGCTGAATCTCGTCCTCTGCGTCAGAGAGCAGAGCTCAGAAGCACAAGTCCTTTCCTAAGTTACCAGACAGATCATAGGACCAAGCCCTGTCCCTAGCACTGGCACAGTGAAGGCACGTTTTCAATCAGAGGGGGAAGAGCCTGTTTGAAACTTCCTACAGATGGGGGTAGGTGGTGGTTGTCCAGGGAATGGATAGACATTTGTCAAAACATCCACAAAATAAATTCACTTGGTTTTTAAACAGAAATTAGGCACTTCCAAAGCAATCTTAAGGGACCAATGATAAGCACTTGCTGGGCCTTTCTGCTTCTCCCTACTGCCATGTGGCCTGACCTCTTGGCACCTTAACCAATCAAGGGCAACCCCTTTTAGTGACATGCTAACAGAGCTAATTTTAATTATTTCCAAAAGTGAAAACATTCAACACCTGGGGGTGGGGGGTGGGGCTTTTGGGGTGGCAGTGTGTTCCTCTACTTTGTATCGCAGACAGATGGGCCACACATGCTTTGTAGTGGCAAAGGCAAGACTCACTCAATACTGCTCTCCCATAAAGTACGTGCTCTTCCATGGTTATAAGAACATCACATAGTCAAAGGGTTAATTTTATAATCTTGCCAAAATAATCATCTCAGGGGGAAAAATGACCTCTGGGAATTGTAAGCACATGGTGAACAGTTCAGATGGTATAAAATAAGGGTCTTCGGGGTTCTACAATGAGCAGTCACAGCTCTGCCCTGGGGGTCACTCTGAAAAAGGCAGACACGCTTCTGACCTCTAGGTACAGTGTTGTGGGAAACCAGCAATGCAACAGCTACAGACCAGACGGACACAAACGGATCCTGTCCAACTACATTGGTTTTCAAGGTACAAATGAAACTATAGTATCTAGAGCTGAGGAGAAAAGACATCCATACAAAGAATGAGGCAGCCTGTTCTTCCTGCACTGGCTGAGTCTGTCCAGGCAAGGGGCACAGTGGCCTGCTGGCAGGACCCACACATGTTCTGGCAAAATGTCTGTAGGCCAGAACCTGTCATAAGGAACACAGTCACTTTATAACCGACAAGCAGCAAGAGAAGGAAAAGATTCTGTGAGAGAAGGAAAAGATTCTGATGAGCCCACAAGCCCAGCTCCGCTGAAGAGCTGCCACAGTGCTGGGGAGCACCTGCCACACACTTCGACTCAGGACATCAATAAAACTGCTTAGCTGGATTGCAGCCTTGGTCTGTGCTCAGATATGCACAAGGTAGCCATTTTCTGACTTTATTCAAACCAAGATAGAAAGCTGAGAAGACCAAGGAGTATCACAGACATTTTGTCCTGAAAAATCAACTATCACACTCACCTAGAGACCCTGTGTAGATTTACCAAGGTACCAAAAAAAATCCTAATGTTACCACAGGGACCACAGACATTGTCACTAAGGAAAAATGGGTCTCCCGTCTCCACTAACCTCCAAAAACACACAAGCATGGCTGGTAGGAAACAGAGGCAGGGTGGGCCGTAACACACCTCCATGGTGAACACTTGTGCAAATTCTACTTTCTAGAAGGGAATAAAAAGAAGTGGCTTAGCTGGGCAGTGGTGGCGCATGCCTTTAATCCCAGTACTTGAGAGGCAGAGCCAGGTGGATTTCTGAGTTCTAGGCCAGCCTGGTCTACAGAGTGAGTTCCAGGATAGCCAGGGCTACACAGAGAAACCTGTCTCAAAAAACCCAAAAAAAAAAAAAAAAAAAAAAAAAAGTGAAGTGGCGTTTTAAAAACATTGCACTTGAGAATATTCCAGTAATAACCTTGAAGTCTCAAGGAAAGGTGTGTGTTCGTGAATTCTGACTATATTCTTCACTCCCCATCCACGTGAACCTGGTCTAATGTGGGCGGTGTAACCTGGTAAAGTCACAGGTCCTCTCAACCTCTTCAAGTCACCATACCCGAGAAGATGGCCTGGGGTGTGTTTTAAATTTAACCCTGCTCCCCCAACCCCCAAGTCTCCACATCCTCTCAAGGAGCTAATGTCCCCTGGATAGTCAAGGGCTTTGGAAAGTTGAGTTTTGCTATAAATATAAAATACTTGTAGCAGAAAAATACAACCTCTCTAGGAAGACTCACTGATACATGGAGGAGCCACAGCCCTGTCAGCACCCAGGACTCCAGCTCCAGCAGACAGATGATGTCATGCATCTGCCTCCGGCCCCAGGTCATGGCCCCTGTGTCTGGGCAAGCTCAATGAGAAGGTGCTGCTTCACCAGTCCCTTTGGTGGAGGGGGAGGGGGGAGTGTGAAGACTCTGGGCGTGTGGGGAAGACTGTGAGATAGAACCCAGATCTAAATGCTGCCTCTCCTCTAGGGCTAACCTGGGATGCTTCTCAGTACAGCCCAGAGAGGCCAGAGCTAGACAGTGTGCAGCACTGTAGGCACTGGGGAATGGAGTACTCTGTCTTCAGAGCCCCTCCCTGCAGGAAGTGAGGTGCAGTGGAGTCCTTACACAACGTGTGTTCCACAGATGGCCATCAGAATGTATTAAACAATGTGTCCTTTAAAACTTGAAAAGAGAACAAAATCATAAAGCCCTTCACCAAAAAAATTATTATTAAAAAAAAAAAAATTCCTTCTGGAAGTGAACTAGGGTGGCTTCTGAGATGACAAGAGTTTGCTGTCGGACTTAAACTGCATCTCTTCTTCTCATTTGCAATTTTTATCCTATCGTTCAAACAAACAAAAACAGAAAAACCAGAAATGTTTCGAGACCATTCCTATGCCAATTGGGCTCCATTGCACTTGTCCTCCCGCTGGGAAATCATCTTCCTGCATCTGCTCAGCTGAGCGGTGTCCGAGCGATGACCAAACAGCTACTGTGAGTTTAAGCGGACAAGCATCCTGGCGATCTCTCAGTGCTTCTCTTGCTGAGTACTGACATCCCGGCTTCCAATTGTGCAGAGACACTCCAAGGCATGAGTAGGCCCGGCCTACATTAGGGGGCTTTGGGTACTTGTTTTAGCCGCTGCAGGCCCTGTCTTGTGTAGTGTACCAGGTCCGCCAGGCTGCTGTTGAGGGCCAACACACACACTTTTGTGCTGAGCTGAGCAAAGAAGTCTGCAATAGAATTCAAGTCAAACTTGAGTAAGTACATGAACAGGATGACATTAAAATGATAACACAAATAATCCAGAGACAGTATCCCGACAACACTCTGTGCTTAATTCTTCACAGTCCCCGACTAGATTAGAAGTCAGGAACCTTCTGAGTTAAATCCATAACTCTCAACTAGTACAGTGGCTGGTATGTTCTAAGTGTCCAATTGATGCACTATGCACCATGGCAGCAGAGGGGGAGACCGTAGTTCACCAAGAAGGCAAAGAGACTGTAGGGAAATTCAGAGTTCCAGCCAGCAAGCTGCCTCCTTCCGACCAGGAAGAAACTTAATGGTGTTCACCAGTCACTTGGTGCATGTATGCTTTATTTAGTCAGTGGGCGCTGGCCCAAACACCCAGCAGTAAATGCCCCTGACTCAAATCTTGGAGTTCCCACTTTTTCTCCTAATATGTCCCAGTAATGTTTGCTATGCTGCATGCCTCAGACAGGAGCTGCTTTATCCCAAGTGTGCTGAGCTGAGGGACAGAGCACGTCTCGGCTTCAGCCCCGTCCTGTTGGCAGCATTTCAGTTCTGGCTGAAAAGACAGCAGTGTCTGCAAAGAGGCCAAAGCCCACCCTAATGTGTCCTGTAGGGATCTGGCCTCAGAAATCTAGCTCACATCACAAGCCTCAAGTAAGACTGGCAATTCCGGGCGGTGGTGGCGCACCCCTTTAATCCCAGCACTTGGGAGGCAGAGGCAGGCGGATTTCTGAGTTCGAGGCCAGCCTGGTATGCAGAGTGAGTTCCAGGACAGCCCAGGCCACACAGAGAAACCCTGTCTCAAAAAAAACCAAAATAAAAACAAAAAGACCGGCAAGCAGGTTATGAGGTGCAGTGGAGAGAATGAGAACAGCTCCCCATAGCTCTTGCTTCAGGAGACAGAATGTGGAGTGAACCAAGTACCTCCCACCTTCACAACACTGAGTGTCCCTCAGAGCCCCTCACCTTTATTCTTCCTTGTGAGAGCCTCAGCCTGTTCCCAAAGGCTAAAGGCCTTAAGGACATGGGATGTGATGGTGACATAGGAGGAGGTCATGTTCTGGATGGTGACCGGGGTACTGACAGTGGCTGTCACTCCAACACTCCCCAAACTGCTGCCAGCACTTGACTGGGACCCAATGGAGCTGGCAGGAGAAGGCATTGGGGAGAGAGGGGACGGAACGCCTGTGCTTCTGCAGAGATAAAGACTTGGTTAATCACAGAAACTAGCAGATCACAGACTACAGTATCTGGCACTGCAGTCAAAATTTCAGGTTGTGCTTCCCAAAACAGTAATTGCTAAGTCACTCGTACAAGATCAAAGACACATCCGGAAGACCAACTAATCTGTGCTCCGGGTACACTCTGAGTCTTTGCTAAGTCTTCATCTTCCAGAACCACCACCCTCCCTCTCCAATTCCTTTGCTGCTATTAAGGCGGTGGCAGCAGCAGCAGCTCTGCAGAGCCAGGCGTGGAGGCCTCCTCGCATGTGGTTGGTTGATAGGCACCACTGGGCTATATCCACTTGTGGTTTATGCTTTCCTCCATTCGGTCAGCAGTAAACTGCTCAGACCTGTGGATATACCACAGGGCCACCTCTCAACCCTCACTTTCTATGAACTCATCTTCCTTTCATAGGGTCACAGCACCACAAAGGTGGAGAGCATGCCTGGCTCCTAAAAACTCCTGCTGGATCAGTAAACAAGAGACTCGACAGACCAGCAGCAGGCTGGGCAGTGGCTGTGGACCAGGAACCCCAGGCCTCTCACTCTGACCCTTGGCTGGTGACCCCCTGGTTCTGCACGCTCACAAGTTTCGTTTGAGTCAAAGGAGGCAAAGTTCAGTCACACAAGCATGACGGAAGCTGGAAAGATGGGGCACATGCTGCCTCACAGTCAGGGATGCCAAAGTCAAGGGCTAGAGAGGGAGTCACCTAGGGTGGCCGTTACTGCTGCATCCGGCAGCTGTGAGGGTTGGCATGAAGAAAGCACTTTAGCTAAATCAGAGGACCGATGACATAGTCTCCTGGACTAGGTGTCCTCCATCAGGGTGTTCCTCTCTAAGAAGCCACAGGGAGTCTCTTCTTTCTGATTGCTACAGACAGGTCTGTATCGTATTTAATGCTCTCTAAAAGCACAGCTGGCTCAGAAGAAATGGGACTTCCTGGGGTGTGGTGCTTAGGGAGCTAAGACAAGTTGAAGGCCAGTGAGGTTCTGTCTCAGACAAAACAAATAGCACTCGGGCAGGATCACGAAGAAATCCACTGCAACATTCACCTTCACCTCAAACAGCCTAAGGATCCTGTTACTCACGACCTCAAGAGACCTGCATGGGCTCAGCAAGCGCATTGCTCCTCCAGATGCCCTCCTCAGCCACTGTTGTTAATCTCTCACTGTTCCCGCCTTCTCAGTTTAGGGAGGGCTTAGTACTGGCTGTAATTTTATGCAGCCCACTGGGAATCTTGGCATGTACTTACTAGCAGCTCAGAGGGGATCTTGGTACCTTGTGTTATCTCATCAACCTAAATTAAGTTTACCTGTTTATTAGAGGGATGACGTAGCTAACGTTTAAAGTTTAAGGGGCCAATGCACATAACTGTGGATGACACAGATTTTGGAAAACCCAAAAGTCACACACAAACCGTTACACAAGCAAGATGCAAGTGGCTCAACTGTGGATCATTTAACTTGACACTTGCCTTGCCATGCACGGGGAAGGTGCCTGGGCCGCTCTGGAAGCGCTCTTGAAGTGTTCGCTGAGAGTACGAGAATACTTCATCACCGTGTCCTTTTTACAACGAAACATCGCCATGTTCAAAAGGGCCTGGCAACGCAAGCTGTGGATAAAACCAGAGGTTCACGTGAATTGTAGACAGCCTCATGGACAGAGCTTCTCGTGGACAGACACACTGCCAGTCCTCCCCTGTGGGCACATTGGGTTCTCCCCTCTGGCTGAGCAAGTCCTCTCAGCATCTCACTATACTGGACATACACCACCACCCATGTTGGCAGGAAGACAAGTGCACAAATATCATTTAAAGACTGAAGCATCTCCCAGGGCATCAGAAGATAGCGGGTACCAGTCCCTTGGGACCATGAATGGGATTAAGTTGCCTTCTGTCATAATTTTCCCTTTAAGGAAACTAGAGCCAAGCATGCTGGCACATGCCTTTAATAATAGCACTGAATGCTTGACAGGCAGAAGCAAAGGATCTCTATGCTACTCATTCAGGCCAGCCTGGTCTACATAATAAGTTACAGGACAGCCTGAGTTATGTAGAGAGACCTTGGCTCAAAAAAGTGGGGGGAAGGGGAAGGAATGAAATTTTAAAATATTTTTTAATCAAAGGAAACAAAACTTTAAAGCCTTTTAATATAAAAGCAAGCCTTAGTACTATTTATATAATATAGAAATGTCCATACCATAAAACAGTAAATATCTTCTCTTGTGCTGGCATCGTGTTATCTGAGAAGGATTTTAGTGACATCACGAACCTGCAGGGCAATAAATCAGTGACATTAAACTCAGGAGGTTACAGGAGCCCACGTAATGCTGGCTGCACTAGCTGCCACTGCTGTCTTCTAGAGGAGAGGTGTGCAACCCAGCAGGGCAGGGGTTAAGAGCAACCACAAGCCGCTCAGAAGACCTGGCCTGTTCTCTAGAGCGTGGCCACTTCCTCACTAAACCCCTAATGAAATGCCTTGGGCACACAGTGGAGCGAGAAGACATCCGATATGAAACTTAAGCTGGGAAAAACACCCTCCCCGAGAGACCCAGTGTTCTCTTCAGGACACTTGGCAAGACGACACGGTTGCAGCCAGTTATCCTGTGCTCCCTCATATGCAACACACTTTGATTCCGGGACATGAAAAACCTGTGGACCAACCACCCAGGGCCTCAGGCATGAGAGGGCAAAGAGACCTTTGTAGGATTCCCTCTTTAGCTGTCTTCACATCAGACGGGTTTGGCTCGGTGGCCCCAGCACTTACTTCATGAGGTCTACGGTTTCTGAGTACACAGTGTACGCCGACTTTGCTGAGCTTTCTGACTCTGTGGCCATTCCACACTCAATAAAAGACAGGACAGCTTCCAAATACTTAAAGGCTTTCCCAGCCTTGTCCACCTGTGGGAGAAGAACAGGGGCCTCAGGCGGCTGTGGCAGCAGTCAGTCCCTTACCCCCACTTGTCCCTGTATCTTCTCCACTGCCCTCATTTACTCTGATTGGAAGACAGGTGAAAAAGAATAAACAAAACGAGACGAGCAGCCAAAGCAGTCAGCGCTGTCCTACAAGTGTTCTCTAGCAAAAATCCACTAGGGAAAAGAAGATAATTCCATATTAAGACCACACGGAGAATCCCGCCAAACACAAGCACGGCACAGCGTTGCTATCAGCTGCAGCCCAGTCACCCTTGACGCAGACAGGAGAGGTTGAGGTTATATAAGATATGGAACTGATCACTTAATGATTTAGAGTCCAACAGACTATTAATCTCTTGTGGCACCTTCAACAAAGACAAGCTCCGGCCAGCAGGGACAGATTCTCAAAACCCCTTCAAGGAAATGTGGAGATCGGACACCGGTGGTCTGCCTAATCCCGAGCACATAGTTGGTCATTTGATCGTCTTGCTGAGTGGCATATAGTCAATTCAATTAAGCGGAAATGTGGTGAGCAGCCCGTTTCTCTGCACGTGGCATATGTACCACACACTGAGAACAGCTGGCTACACGGGCCAGCTTGTAGGTTTTGCTAACGCTTCAATTTGCTGTGTTCAAAAGGGATGAAAATAGTAAGTATGCGTATGAAAACAGGAAGGCAGCCATCTGATCCGTCTGCGGCTGCTCTGGGCTCCTGTGTGCTGCTGGTGCTGCTGTTCCTGGGCAGGGAAACAGCTCCCTCACTTCCACTGCTATTTGTACGTCTTACCAGTAGAGGGACAAAGTGGGGTGTTCCATGCACCTGTGCACAGACACAAGCGTGCATACCTACGTTTGTTTCAGAGGCTCTAAAGCTTTTCAGTTTTTTAGAAGAAACTTAGTGTTTTTTCCTAGAAAGTGTAAGCTCGGAAAAATCTGTGGCAGAGAATGAAATCCGTATGCCTCAGTCAGTTGTGTGTGTGATGGCTAGCTTGCTTCGCGGGTGGAGCGCCAATCCCCTTACTTTATTTTATTTTTTATTTTATTTTTACGTGTGTGGTGTTTTGTCTGCATGTGTATCTGCACCACACAAGTGCTGGGCCGACAGAGGCCAAAAGAGGGTGTCAGACCTGGAGCTGCCATGCAGTGCTGGGAACCAAGCCTGGGTTCTCTGCAGAAGCAGTAAGTGCTCTGAACTCCTGTAACAAAGCCCAGGGCTCTGATCTCCAAAATGAATATTGCCCGTGGTACAAAAATGAAGTCATATAAACTTAGCCCATGCCCCACCTTCTAAAGAGTCCTGCAGGGCTAACAATGGGTGACTGTTATCATGTCCACCTGTCTCCTGAGACAGCTAGATGGGTACAGCTATCGCTGTTCTAGTAGAAGACAAGGAGAGAACAATGTAACCATGAAACACACGCCCCCTGTTCAGCTGTGCACCTCACTGCCTGGAACGCCAAATGGACAGCTCTGGGAGATCATGGAAGGAATAAGAAAAAGAATAGCTGGCCATGGTGGCACTCGCCAGTGACGCCAGAACACAGAGGCTGAGCAGAAGCATGGCTACATGTCTGAGGCCAGCCTGGGCTACATAATACATAAGATCATAAGTGAGAGGCAAAGGAGGGGGATGCCATACACGAGGGAGACCATAAAGAGGTCACTGCCGGAACTAGTTGTTACAATAAGATGCAACCGGTATAAAGCAGGGGGGTCCTGGCACACCAGAGAGGAAGGAGATGCAAACCGAAGGCCTCTGGAGTATTAACTGTAAATGCATAAGGAGGGAACCAAACTGCTAAAAGTGTCTGGGTGAGGTAAGTTTTTGCTCTCTGCCTACAGTGCTGAATAGGCCTTCCTCTCCCCCACCCAACCTGAAACAAGCACACTGTGCACATGGCATCTTTGAAAGTGTGAAAGAGGCGACTGAGCACACATGAGCCTGCTTGGCAGCAGACTGAGCACTCACAGCCCCAGGCACAGAGCAGGCCCAGTGCCTCCACCCCTCTCAGCACCAAGCAAAATGGACCAGGGGCAATTTTATCTGACAAACAGGGGCCCTGCAACCTGGGATGAAAAAGCACAGGCCAAAGTTCCCACGGCCACAAGGGGGCAGCTGAGTCATGTCACAAAGAACCAACAGGTCTTTGTGGGTCTCCAGGGTCAATCTGTCCAGGGAACCTCCAGGGTCTTCAAAGTTTAACTATGATGAAGAAGGTGAATGAGATAGCCCAGCAGGTAAAAGTGCTTCTACCAAGTCTGATGACAGTCTGACCCCTTGGGACCCACATGGTGGAAGGAGAGAACTGAGTCCTGAGAGACATCTTCTGATTGCAGCACAATCCCCAACGCAAATAAATGTAATAAAAATCAAATAAAAATAAATAAATAAGATTAGGGGTCAAATGTGACCCTACCATGCCTACACTTAACAGCAAACCATGCCTTTGCAGAAGCAGCTCGGTGGATAGCAGATGAAGACAGCCACTGTCTTCAGACATGTATGTTTACAGTGCCTGCACCTTACACTATCTTCCTGAGAGCAACTATCCTTCAGATTTGTGCACAAGATCACTCTGGAATGCAAATAGGTTTCCTTGCCTTATAGAGCAGTCAGGGCAGACACGGACTATTTCACAATAGCTCATTCTGTACATCTATCTCAAGAACTGATTCAGTGGGTTGAGTAAAAGCACTTATACATTAAACCACATCCCATAAATGAACTTCCACTCAGAGAATCTGTACAGTTGTACACGGTCAGACTGAACTAATGGAGCCAAAGAACGCAATTCTGTCAGGACACCCCAGACCTCAAGCATATAAGACCCTGATTATCCTGCTTATGAGCAGGCACCCTCTTCTGGTCACCCCCACCCCAGACCCCCCAGTATACAATCCTCCTACCTGTTGCCACATCCCAGAGCACCCACAGACATTACTCCACCCCCGCCCCATCCCCATTCTGGTGTGTGCAGACAGAATGTAGACTGCTGGGTTTCCCTAAACTGTCTAACCAAGGACATAAAAACGAAAACTGACCATTGTCTCTGCTTTGCACTTCAGCTTTTTAGCCTCCTTCATGTGAAAGTCAGCTTGTTGTCTGCAAAAAGGAAGAACAGGCAGGCGTGGGTCATACAAACAAAAATGAGGCAGGAAAAGAGGGTGAAAAAGAAAGGGGGAGATGGGCAGTAGGGGTGGGCACTGGGCTTACCTGTCAGACTTCACCTGTGGCTTCCCTGGTTTAGCATTACCATTCGGCAAAGAAGGCACTGAAAAAGGATTCGCAGCATCCCCAGAGGATCCCTTTAAAACACATCCACACATTGCCCTGTTAGCCAGAAAGGACACAGCAGCCTTCCAAAGCCAAGAGAACGCATAAGGGGGTAACAGTAAAACCACAGGCTAGCTTGGCCACCACTTCCCTAGCTGCAGCTGTAACTGGCCCTACAGCCAGGCATCTACGTGAGCAAGAACAGATAACACACAAGCAAAGTGGTCTCTCTGCCCACAGCACACACCAGCTTAACTGGAAACCAGGACAGCTGATATCCTGTTATGGATAATTTAAGTATCTGAGATTAAAGATCCAAAGATCTGAACTAAGCCATCTCTTAAGCCAACATCTAAATATCCGACAAAAATTCACTATAAAAGCTGCTGTGATTTTTCCATCTCTGATCACTTCAAGAAAAACAAAGACCATCACCACACACCACCCCATATTTTCTGTAATAAGTTACTATTACATATTGTTTGCTCTTTAAAAACAACTCAGGGTTACCACACTAGGACAGCAGGAGCCCAGCGCATGTGACAGCACCGAGACCCACTCACAGTTTCGCTTACTTTGTGTTCAGAGCCCCTGGCCTGTACTTTTCTGTGCTTGGGAACAGAAGAGTCTATACAGCTGCTCTTCGTGCTGCTGGCACTTCTGGAGAGGTCGTGGCTACAGATCTCTGCCTCTGGCCTTGGCCTCTTATGTGCAGGTTTGCTTGGCTTCTGGGAGGAGGAGGAAGACGACGAGGAGGAGGACGCTGGTGGAGGAGGAAGCATTTCCTTTCTTGAGTTCTCTGAGGAGGGCTTGGGTGTCCTGGCGTGAAACAACAGTCAAAGCAGAAGACACATCAGGCCTAAGCTTGTTTATAAAGGACATGGTGACCACTGGCACAAAAGACTGCAATACCATGAAGCAGGTAATTATGGGTTTAGGAACTTTCTCGTGTTTTATTAAATTTATTAAATCTAGCTGTTGAATAGTACCAAACTGTTTGCACCAAGCTGGGAGACTAACCATTTCTATCAATGGTTTTTACTGTTCACCTATCTTACCCCAACAAACAGGCAAGCTCAGCTATTACCTCCATATGTGACAGCATCCCATTAACTGACGGCAGGCTCCCCCATTTGTCTCCACCCACCAAAAAGCATTCAGGATGCACTTGTGTTTTGCGAGACAATTTTGTGAATAAGCCAGAGAGTTAATGAGAGTTATTCTTTATAACACGTCGTCTTGACACTACTGATCTCACTGGGCATGCCTCTGTCCCTCTCAGACACATTGAGACTGAAGAGTTTTTACTTGACTCTAAGACAGAGCACCGAACCCAGTAGCAACTCCAGTGCTTTGAGTCAATTTTGCCTTCTTTCCCATTCTGCTAAAAAAAAAAGATAATAAAATGAAGGAGGAGGAGGGAGAGGAGGAGGGAGAGGAGGAGGGAGAAAAGAAGATGAGAGAAGATGAAGGAGGAGAAGGAGGAGGAGGAGAAGGAAAAGGAGGAGGAGAAGAAGAAGAAAATGGCTGATAGTGCTTTACTTCTCTGTCCGTCTGTCTGTCTGCCTACACAACTAGGGATTAAAACTAGAACCGCTACATGCTAAAGTGCTCCACCACTGAATGTACAGCTGGTTCTTATTTTCATATACATATATCATATTATATATATATATAATTCCAGGCAAGAGGCAGCTGGATACGGAGTGCCTTGCTTAGCATGTGCAAGGCCCTGAATTATCCCCAACACAGATTTTAAATGCATACAAACAGAAACAGTAATTCTAGGTGTTCAGGAAATGCTCAGTGAAAATGTTTTTGATAAATCTCAGTTTGCCGCCAAAGGAATGAGCACACCCATGGCCAAGAACAAGCACCGTGCCTGGTTCTAGTGCAGAAGGAGCCTGCTACCGTCGCGGGCTGTTCCCACCTGGATACTCACTTTGTTTTGGAAGATTCCACGTGGGAAGATGAAGATGATACAGTCTGTGACTTATCCAGTTTGATTCGCTTGTTACTGTGGTCTTTTTCTGGGTCACCCTGTTATTGCAAGTGATAGACACAGACATATTAGAACTATCACACAGACAAAGGGAAGGGACGCTGCAGACACAGCAAGTGCCCTAAGTGACCACTGGAGGCATCCATGCAATGGGTGTGTCTTCAGGTGTATGGACCACGTGTGACATGGGTGGAGAGAGCAACGTAACGCAGTAATGGGCTTCTAATGGTGCTGTCAGCTTGCACATAACGTACTTTGATCATTACCCTCTCTTGGCCACACTTGGTTCCTCCTCTCTTCTTCCATAGTATCCTTCTCCTTTATGTCACTTCTATATGTATGTGTATGTGTATGTGTCTATAGTCCTATGTCATTCATATATGTATAGATATAGATGATACCAATATGCCCCTTCTTCTACTTTGTCATCTATGTGTGTGTACATACAATCCCTCTCCTACTTTATCTTATACACATATATTACACACATACACACACACACAAAGGTCTGTCTATGTAGCTCCGGCTGTCCTGGAACTCGCTGTGTAGACAAAGCTAGTCTCAAACTCACAGAAATCCACCTGCCCCCTTTCCATAAGAAAACATGTGGGATCTGTCTGAGTCTGGCTACATACACATATAGATCAATTAGATGGAACTGTAACCATTGCTAGGGGAGACCGGGAAATGTTCAGTGATAAATCAATAACAAAATCTAGTGTATGAGGTAGGAAAGACTTAAAGCCACAACTAAAATGCTCTAAGTTCCATTCCACAGTGAGCATGGGCCAGCAGCACCGCTAACAGTGAAATCTGGATGTGAGAGCCGCTGGTGTGCACAGGTATCAATCATTACGACAAGGCTGGCTCTCTGCTCAGAACAATGGCAGCACCCACACATCTCTTGGTTAATGAAAGGCTAAAACAATTTCGGCCACAGGAAAAGTAAATCCCTCATTTCCTTGGCACTTTAGATTGAAGGCTGCACAGAGGCCCTGGCATGCATTTCATGAAAGTGGAAGTCCACATCTGGAGAAAATAAAAATTTGCCTAAGTATACCAATGAGATTAACTTACACACGAAATGCTAAAACATGTATCTAAATAGAAGGTATTTTCCAGGCAGGTCACAGAAAACAGGAAAGGGCAAAGACAAAATGTCCCAAGTCCAGATGGGAAGAGAGTCCATCTTCGTTGCTCGGGATATGCTTCCTATCGCAACAAACCACACATGACAAAGAAGTTTCAGAGCATTCAGAGCTGACTAGCGCTGGAGCCTCTGCCAATCATAAGCACAAGAGGAGCCAGGACACAGGAAACATTGACTTTGAGGCCAGCATTTGGAAATGCTAACAATTAACTCTCACCTCAATCATTAGCTTTCTATAGGCACCTCAGAGCTCAGAAGCATGATACATGTCCTAATAGAAAGGACAGCGTGAACTAAATCAGCAAGAGGCTCCAGTGCAGGCCCCTGTGCACTCGGATGTTGCCTGTCTGGAAAGGCCCAGGCTTCCCCCGAGCAGCAGTGGAATCTTCAACTGGTACGGAAACGAAGAGCAGCAGCCAAGCGATGTGGCGGGGCGGGGCTGCAGGGAACCCCAAGAGGCTAAAGAGAGGGCCAAAGTGAGGGCACACAGTAGTGGGTATCAGTAACTGAGCTTGAACTCCATGAGTAAGGCCTGCCACGTTACAGGAGGCATAGGGTCTTTAGCTTTTTCTAGGTCAGGAAGCCACACGAAAGTCAGGTGACTGCAATATTCATTAAGAGGGGAAAAAATAAATCTCTCTGCCAGTCAAGGAATGAGGTCAAAGGTCTGGGACTCCAAGCTTCTTTTTCTAGGAGGATAGTTTCCAGTGGTGCCTGCATCCCCATTCCCCCATCCACCCACCCAGGAAAGACCAACAGCTGGCAGCAAGTCCCAGTGCAGTGCTGGCTTTTCTCAGCCTGTTGGGTCAGGCAGCCTTTGGGTGCTGCCAAGTGCTGCCCCACCTACAGAATGGAGCAAAAGGGCAAGACCATAAAAGGAAGGAATAGGGCTATGCGAGGCCCTCCCTGAGGGTGGGTGGTGGCCTGGTGCCTACCTTGCACTGGCTCGTCATGAGGGTGCCTACAGCTCCAAGGGAAACGAAGGTAGCATTTTGTAAAACCAACAGTCACTTAGGACCACAGGTTCTGACTGGTGGAAAGATACTGGGAGCTTGGCTATGGTGGTGGAGGCAAGAGGGTATGAGGAGGAACCTGAGATCCTGGAGAACGGCACTGCGGTGGCCGCCTTGGGTAAGGGAGGCATGGAGCCAGGAAGAGTGTTGTAACTGCCCTAGGGAGTGTGATCACCAGGGCCAGTACACTGATCTTGGGCCTCCAAGACTCTTCCCAAGAGACACGTGTCTATAGAGAAATGAGAGGACAAACCACGAGACTGGGAGGAACACACACACACACACACACACACACACACACACACACACACACGCAATCTACTGAGCAGTTGTAAGATTCCTGAGCCTTTCTGGATCTCAGCAAAGGGTGGTAGCTTAGAAGGACTGCTCTGGCTCTGCCCACACACACAGGAAGCAAAGGAGCTTGCCTGCTTGTGAAGAGAACCCGGAAGAGGAGGGCAACACTCTGAGGGAGGTTCAGCAAGAACAAAGACATGACCTCCCAGTGCAAGAGCATGCTTCACACCACCACCAGAACACTGCCTCAGAGGACAGAAAGAAAGTCCTGCAGGACAGAAAATGGACCAGCTTTACTCCTGTGTAGTTGAGGCAGACATACAGGTACTGGCTGACTGACCCGAGTGCCATCTTCCCCAGCCAATAAACAACCAAACTGAAAGGAGACCTAGAAGGCGTTAGTAAATTGAATTTAGGACAGAAGTCAAAGGCAAAACTAACCATGCCAAGCAAAAGAATCACACCTTTGGAGGCGGGGGTGGGAGTGGAGGTATAAAGAACTTGGGGAGCAAGGACAGGGAAGGGGACAACTTTTGGAATGTAAATAAATAAAATAATT
>JANHMN010000006.1:94715505-94737909 GCA_030674055.1 Rhabdomys pumilio
ACACACACACACACACACACACACACACACAGCCACGAAGGCTGGCTCCCTGACAACTGAACAGATAATGTTTCCCTCCACTCCAGTGGAAAGCAGAAAAGCAAATGATTAGTATCAGAGACAACATAAAATAAATCCCAGGCAGCTCAGATGGGGGTGACAGGAGACTGGCAGCTGGCAAGCAGGAGTAGGTGTCCTGCTCAGGCAGTAGCTGCAGGGACACTTTTCCCTAAATAGGCCCACCACACATTCTGATAACATTTTGTCCCAGACAGATGGACAGACGGACACACGGGCACACACACATACCACCATCACACCATCTCATTCTGAAAGCTTTAAAATCCTTCTAGCATGATGGTGCAGGCCTTTAACTGGGAGGCAAGCAGAGGCAGGTGATCTCTGTGAGTTTGAGGTCAGCCTGGTCTACATAGCATGTTCTAGGACAGCTGGAGCTCCATAGACAGACCCTGTCTCACCCGTAAGCCCCCAGATAAGAGTCTTTCTGGCATGGAAACCTGCCTTCTCCCAGCTCCTTCAGTAAGCACCGGAGCTATCCCAAGTGCTCTGCCCACCACAGATATGGTCAGATATTTTCTTTTCTTTTTTTTGGTTTTTCAGCAAAAGGTCCTCCTTAGTGTTTGTTTGTTTGTTTGTTTGTTTGTTTGTTTGTTTGTTTTGGGGGGTGTTGAGACAGGGTTTCTCTGTGTAGCCTTGGCTGTCCTGGAACTCACTCTGTAGACCAGGCTGGCCTCGAACTCAGAAATCCGCCTGCCTCTGCCTCCCAAGTGCTGGGATTAAAGGCGTGCGCCACCACTGTCCGGCTTGGTCACAGATATTTTCAAGTCTCCAGCAACCAGGTTCTGGTGGGGAAATCACCCCTTTCAGTTTGCTAGAGCCGTTCTGTATCTTTAACCAAGTGGATAAATTATCTGGGCTTCAACATGACAGCAAGCTACATCATCTTCCCCATTATTCTCAACTCGCATTGCACGGCGGAGTAAGACATGTTTCTTATACTCAAGAGTGCTAAAGCCTATCCCTGGTCAGCAAGGCAGAGTTGGCCCTTGTGCTTTGTGTCAAGATCCAGGCAGGTAGTAGGAGTGCCCTGGGGAGTCTTTCCTCATCACAAGGGGGGGAAAAAAATTCCAGAAATCCAGAGCTCAACAATTTAGAATAAAGAGAGAAGACACTGTCCAAACTGGCAGCATGCCTAAGTAATAGAAAGTCTCAAATCACACAGGTTTCTCTTGAAAACACAGTGACGGCTGCTCAGCAAGGTGCTTGCCCTACCAGGTCACTTACTCACTACATCTCCCCATAGGCCTTCCTAGTTCTAGTGACAAAACACTGTCATCAGCACACAATACTTCAAACAACTCAGACTACTATCACTACTTCATGGAAGACCTTAAGTTCCAGGGTAAAATATAACAGAGTTGTATTTCAGAGAGTAAACCATGATTATCTGCATACATAAAAATGCACCAACAATTTGCAGTAGGGTGTGCAGAGAGAGGGTGTCTTAGTGACTCAAGAGACCTTGACCAAGTGACAACCTGCAGGATGGGAAGCAGATGCAGGCCGAGAGGAACTCTGGAGAGGCAGCTCAGCCAGGCAAGCTTCAGTCTCTTCCACAACTCAGAGATCAATGGCTGTGGCCACACCCTACCACCTGTCTCTGCACTCACCTTTCTCTTCTTGGTCACTCGGCTGGAGCTGTCACAGTCCTGCTTCTTCCCAGCTGGCAGCTGCTTGTCTTCTGCTTTCCTAGGGCGGCTCCCCTTCCCCAGAGGCTGAGGAATCCTCGTGAGAAGGTCTAGGGTTATCTTCACCACCAAACTCGTGGGTGGTGGAGAGTCCCTGAGCGGCGAGAGCAATTTGGTGTCTCTCAAAGGCAACAGGAGCTTGTCTTTACAGCCGTCCTCCTGGGCAATCACAGCCTGTCGGCAGCCACTAGTCCTGACACCACTGCTGCCCTTGCTGCTACTGGGTGGACCCTGGCTCTGAATCACAACAGCAGATTGCTCTGAGTTCCTGTCCCCAGCATTGTCTTTTGGAGGCTCAAGGCCTGAGAGGGCCTTGGAGGGGGCTGTGGAACTCTTATGCTTTCTCTTCTCACTGGGGATGGGCACAGGTGGCTGCGGCTTGGGCACCGCTGCCTGAGGCACAGGCACCGGGACCTCAGGCTTAGGCTCCCGACTGCCCACAGCACGCGGCCTGCCTTTCGTCTTCACCTTGGGTTTGTCTTTGGATGTTTGCTCCTTTGAGCCATAGGGAAGGGGCCTTGCTTCATTCTCCACCCGTGAGCTGGCCTGGGGCTCTGCCTGGCTGGAGCCCTTGGCAGATTTTCTGGGTTGTTTGCTGCCAACAGTTTGCCGAGGTGGGGGTTCCTGTCGAGCAGGGGATTTCGAACAGCTCCTCTTCCCAGGCTGGGGCCCCTCAGAGGGACCCCGGAGAGCTTTGCTGGAACTCTTCGGGGGAGGGTCTTTGGAATCAGGATGCTGCTGGTCACTGCTGCCCTCGCCAACACCCTTATTTTCCTGGCGCCATCTTGGAGACTCTGTGCTTCCCCGGCCCTCCAGGGGCACTGATGGTTGGTTGACTTTGGTCAACCAGTTGTCCAGCTGCCATTTGTTTGTGGTTGGAGGCTCGGGCTAGAAGCAGAGACAGATAAGTGTTAACCAACCAGGGTTAATGAACTGTGTTAGCAGTCTAACTATACAGTACTATCCCCAGGACAAGTGGCCATCTGAGCCTAAGAATTTACCTTCTGTTCATCCCCTTCAAACTACAAATCAGATTCTGCAGTGCTTCTTAAAATGAGCATGAACAATTATGCAAAGAGAGCTCTGCCTAACAGATATTAACTAGTAAGTAATTGGCAACTGCTGGGAGGCCTTTGCGGCATGTCTTTTGTCCTGACGGTTAATTATGGTACAACTGGAAAAGAATGAACACACTCTGTCTTATAATAAGGAGACAACAAAGAAAAACAACACTTCATTCAATTGATATGGCCCCTCTTCTAACATTTGATTTCTCTTCATTTACTTAAAAACTAATTTGTATGTGACAGGATTATCAATATAACACAGACAGATCTGATTTCCAAACCTTACAGAGTGAAGTCACATTAGCAGGGACTAGTCCCTCTATTCTTTAAGACAGACATGGCATCTTTTACCAAAGGCAATTAGGTCTGAGGCTGCACTTGTTCCTAAGCACAAAGAGAAGACCCCCAGCAGACAGACTGTATCAATTATTAAGAGAAGATCAACAGGTGTTCCGAAGACACCCTGTGACTCAAGGTGTTGTTGCTAACTGTTGCTGCATGCTATGCCATGAGATATTCAGACATTCTTTGCTTTTTTATTTTTTTAATTTTTTATTTTGTAACTTGTACTATTCATTTAAATTTTTTTATTCTGGGTTTTATACATTTATATAATATATATTAATTATACTGGGGAGTGTAGAAGAATCAGATATCTAGTGAGAGGTGAGAGCAGGTGTTAAAGTACTTGTGAGCAGCCTAGTATGGGCGCTGATAGTCCAAGTGAGGTCTTCTGCAAGAGCAGAATATGCTTCTGAACACTGAATTATTCTTGAGTTATATACTATATGGAAAGAGACCAATGTTGATTGGGGGTGTGATGATTATACTTCTAAGAAGTATACCTCTAAGATCCCCTACATCGCGAACTTACTGTTCTCCCCTCCCCCCACCCCAAGATCCACTCTTACTGGTGGCTTCTGTGAAATCCTTCCCAGTGTTCCTTGGGAAAGGGTAGGATAGGTCAACACCTGTGGTTACATCTACAGCTTATCACTGGCAAGCTGCTGAGAGTGTATCCATGTGTGAACCCAAAGGAAAAGACACTCTATCCCTACAACAGAGTAACACTGACATCCATTTGGTAAGAAGTCCCTAAAGGAATGCCCTGGTTACAGAAATAACACACATTTACTTCTGCTGTACTCCTGACTGTCCAGGAGGAAGTCCTGTGGCCCACTTTTACTGTTAGGCCTGACAAGGAGAAAACAGAGACACAGCTCTTCCTCTGTACCCAAATGACATGGTTGCTTAAGGCTAGGAATTATTTGGGTTAAAATTACTAAGAGATTTACTAGGAATTATTTGGGTTAAAATTTACTAAGAGATTCAATAAGAGATTTGAATAAAGGCTACAGAGATGACTCAGTGGTTAAGAGCACTGACTGCTCTTCCAGAGGTCCTGACTTCAATTTCCAGCAACCATATGGTAGCTTATAACCATCTGTAATGGGATCCGATGCCCTCTTCTGGTGTGTCTGAAGACAGTTACTCATGTAAATAAAATGAAATCTTTTTTTAAAAAGAGAGATTTAGTCAGGCAGTGGTGGCTCATGCCTTTAATCTCAGAACTTGGGAGTCAGAGGCAGGCAGATTTCTGAGTTCAAGGCCAGCCTGGTCTACAGAGTGAGTTCCAGGACAGCCAAGGCTACACAGAGAAACTCTGTCTCGAAAAACAAACAAACAAAAAAATTAACAAAATGAACAAGAGTCAAGTTAACAAATTAATTTACTTGTAATTCATTTGCTATTAAGAGAGAGGGAGGGGGAGGGGGAGGGGGAGGGAGAGAGATATTTAGTTAAATCAGATTTAATCCCAGCACTCCAGGCAGAGAGAGACAGATCCCTTCCAGTCTATTATTCTATAGAATAAGTTCCTGGCTGTCTAGAGCCACATAGCGAGACCTTGACTCAAAAGCAATAAACTAATTAATTAGTAATTAAAAATAGAGGTGGGTAAGAAAGTTAAAGCCAGTATACAGTTGATTATATAACTGATGTAACCCCTCAACTAAAAGGAGAGACTAAGGAGATACTTATTCTAAAGGGGACAAAAACTAGTTAAATACCTAAGGGAAAATGAAAGTAAACCAAGACAAGATATTCCCAAGAGCGAGCCTCACTCAGTAGAGGGCCCTGACCTCACAGAGACACAGTTTCTTCACTGCACTGATTTTAAAAAGCAAGGTGAGATTGGGGAAGGTTATTCTGAACCTAGGAAGCGCCAGGCTACCTTGTTAGCCTTTTGTTTGGTTGGGCTTTAAGGGATAGGGTATACTACCTAGTCCAGGCTGCCCTCAGGCCTCAGAGTTTTCAGGGTTAGGTCTATAGGCATGAGCTAACACAGTGAGCTCCATGCCAGTCACTTTTTGATCAATAAGACTACATTTATTTATCATAAAGATAAGATTAACTCATTTTTCTTCTTTGTGTTCCCAGTGGCAGCAGGTACTGAGCCAAGGCCCTAAGAAGCAACAGGCCACCGTTGAATCCGTTTCAATCACGCAGCCGAATGTGCTAAACTTAATCTCACCGGGACTGGACTCTACTGTTTCATGGAGCATTTTCTATGAATAATTTTACAAACATGCGCATTTTTCTTACTAAAGATGAAACACAAGGTTAAGAACACAGCTCAGTGGCAGAGCAAATGCTAAGTATAGCTGCACTCATGCCTCAGTACCAAAAATAACAAAAAACAAAACACCACACAGAACAGTGTGACAGTGACTGCCGTGACCTACACAGCACGCCCATCACCCTTCCTCCTCACGTCCATACAGTCAGTACCACAAGACAGCAGTGAGAGCCACAGAGCTGTTTTCTAAACTCTAATAAGGCTCCTCAAATGCAGTTAATGCTGACCCAGGTCTATGAACTGTAAAAACCTCAAAAGAACAAAAACAAAGGACCGCCCAGCACTTAACTCTGAGCCAGGCACAGTCACACCTAACAGCACAATGAGCCTTTCCTCAATCTCAGCTGCTCTCATCCACCACCCTCCCCGAGGCACACAGCCATCTCTCAGAGACGGACACAGAAAAACTTAATGCTCTCTTATTTAAAAAGCCACATTTCCTGGCATTCTGACCTTAAATACAGTGGCAGTGTTCTCTATAAGGGCTGGCCTCATCCAGTTAAAAAAACGCCCTCCCTTTCCATGAACTCAGAGTTTCGTATGGCTATGTGGCAACCTTGTCAGCTTTACAGGCAATTTCTGGAATAGAGCACATGGTGTGAATTCTCTAGGGAAATGTAGTCCTCGGGGCTTCCAGTCTCACTGTTTGCTCATCTTTATAGTATTTCCAAACTGTGTGACAACAGACTCAGCTGTCTCTACTCTACCTGGGGCAGGACAAGCAAGAACCACAGTCCTCCCGGCAAGACACTTTGGCAGCAACGTAATACATGGCGTTTACTGCTTCAAAGCCAGAACTGACTTGTTTCTAGCTCCCATTTCTTTCATTTCAACTACAGATTCGTGACTCTTCAAAGAGCTTTCATCGACACTAATATGGTAACCTACTTAACTAAAAACAAGTTTCCCTTTTCAGAAGAAAGCAGAGTGCAAACACTCTTAGGAAACAGCACTTGCAACTGCAGAGAGGACAGGCCAGCCTGTCTCCACTGCCAAGCACTTGCTGAGCAGCGAAGTGTACACTGGGGAAAGCATTGGCTCAGTGTGCAGCTCTGACGCCAGCCCCAAACACAGCATCCTTCGTTCTTGCATTGGGGGAGGAGGGGGATGGGGTGAGGGAACGGAGGACACATGATACCTCAGGAGCCCGGGTTTCCTGGGGCTCGTTCTCCTCACTGTCGCTTGAGCTGCTCTCACTCTCAGAGTCTGAGGAGCTGTCTGACTCGCTGCTCTCTGACTCTGCGCTACTGGAATGTGCTGAGGCCACAGGCTCGGGGAGCGTCTGCGGAGCGCTGCAAAGCAATGAGAGAGTACCATTAGAAGATCACGCACACAGGATTTCTTCCCTCATAGCTTCTGCCTATCCATCTGCTCCTAGACAGTAAAGGCATCAATGCTGGCTTGTCATCCAGTGAACAGAGGCCACAGCATTAGAATTGGGTAACGACAGGGGAGGAGCTTCTGTTACTTCACTCCTGAAAGATACATCAAGCTACAAGCAATACCTATCTATGCCAGGTGCCTAATACCAAGGGCGGGTAAAGCAGGGCCTGGACAGCCTGTCTGGTTTCCCAAATAAAGTTTTATTAGCACTGCCTGTAACTGTCTCATGGGGCATCTGTGGTTGCTTTCATGCTGCCATAGTACAGGGAAGCAGTTACAGCAGAGACTTACGTGTCCCACAAAGGCTAAAATATTTACTACTCGGCTCATGAAGATTACTATAGACAACTCAAAAGAGAAAGAATAAAAGAAAAGCTAGCATGCAAGCCTCCCCCGTATTCTCTACAAAGGACCTAACTAGAGAGCAACCAAAAGCTACTGACTGTATTCCTTGGCCTGGTGAGCTCAAAGCACTTAGTCACAGTTCCTGGTGGAATTAATTATACAACAGGTCATTCTTTATGACCAGCCGGACATGAACAGCTCCAAGTTTTACAGGGAGGCCATTAACTCTAGCTCGAAGAGAAGACATAGGGATCGAGGCTAGACAGACATACAGTTTCAAACCATAAACAATGGTATTAGCTAAAGCAGAAACCTTTAACTTTCATCCTACCTACCTACAAGAGTCACAAAATAAACCCTTATTAAATAGTGAATAATAATGTAATTAAAAAAAAATCACTGGCTGGCCTCATTTTAGAGCAAACGCTATCCCAGGGCCTCCCCAGCACTGAGTCAGCTGCATGGCCCGCACCAGTGACAGTGGAACGAGAACACTGTGAAGAAAACTCTTGCTCCTGGCTTACTCCTGACCTCTGCTGTCACACTTGCCTCTCCCTCAGCTTTTACCTATGACCAGTTTGTCTTATTTTATGAGTCAACATGAGCCGCTTGAAATTTTAACAAGACTAGGTATAAATAGACAGGCTGTGTATGGGAATTCATGGGCTGTCTATGTCTCCTTTAGTTTAACCATGTCACCCTCCTGGACACTCAAGTTCTTTCTGGTGACCTTCTCTCTAAGTGGCTTAATTAATTACTTAATTAAAAAATTGAATTCTACTTCCCAAACACAGAGCATTATTTTTCCACTTGAAGGTGAAAGCAGTGGTCCTCTCGCCACTCCACCCTCTCCCAAAAAACCAATCAGGAACACTGGGAACAAGTTCCGTAAGAATTCAGTGTTATTGATTTGAAGACATGCTTTTCTATTAGCTACACAAATGCACGGGCTCCTTCGTCCGACTTTTCAAACACTGGTCACCCAAAGCCAATGGTCAACTGTGTTTAAAGCTTATTTAAGCTCCATACCCCATGTGGCCTCTAACTTTCTGTCTTCCTGCCTCAATCTCCCAGGTTCAAGGACCACAGGTATGCCTCATCACACCTGGCTCAGCTGGGCATGTGTGTGCATGTGTGTGTAAGCATGAGTGTGAACTTGCACACATGTACATGCAAATGCATGTGGAGGCCAGAAGTTGATGTTAGGTGTCTTCTTCAACCAACCTCCAGTTTTAAGACAGGGTCTCTCACGGACTAGGCCAGGCAGGCTGGAACACCATGGAATCCGCCTGTCTCCACACCCCCAGACTGTGCACAGCCACACTCCCTTGCTAAGGGTTGAGTCCTTGTACTTAGAAGGCAAGCACTTTACCAAGTCACTCCTCCAACCCCACAGCTCAAAGGAATTTAACATCCAAAACAATGCTCTTCCACTCGTACAGGGTTAGCAACCTCCCACCAGCTGACTCAAGTTTTAAAATAATCAAATTGGCACTTTTCCTCAGCTGTGACCATGCACCGTCCATTTCATGAAGCCACAAAACACTGAGTAAGACTTCATTCTCATGTGGTTTGGGAGGGAAGGCAATAGTTTGGGAGAAATGTGCAGACCGTACCTTGGAGCTGCGGGTGGGGACGGAGGCTTCTCTGTGGCCTGGACATTCACAGAATGGGTGAGAAGGTCCAGGAAAGAACAGAAACACAGGTTAGGACAAGCAGCTGGAATACATCTGACGCATTTAGGTCATTCTTGGGCTCATCAGAATTCAACACTCACTTGCTCCGTGTCGCTGTCTTCACTGTCACTGAGCTGCAGGTCATCCTCGAGCATGCTGGGAGAATCGACAAACAGTGGGGAATTTGAAAAAACTAGTAACTTTCTGGCATTTAAATAGAACACGTGCCTAAAGACACTGAGGGCAGGGATAAGCTGGAGGCCCTCTTTGCTTGCTTGCTTGCTTAATTCAATTTTCTTGAAACTCAAGCTTTACCATTTAACACTGAAATCAGATCAGCCAAGCTCCTTGCAATGCCAAAGCCCAAAATCCCACCTGTTTGGAAGCCTACAGAGAACTTCTGGAGGGCATTTCTAATCTGCCCTACGACCGTGCCCTCAACTCCCGTTCAGGAAGAGCACAGGCGCGCACACACACAAAGCAAGCAGATGAAGAGAACACACAGACAGCAAACGATCTTGAAACACCTTTTTCCACGGCCTCTGAGAGAAGTAAAATAAACCACTATCCATCCCATAGCTGATGCCGAACAAATGTGAGGTATTTAAACGGTGCTAAGAAAGCTTCAAGAAAACAGACATCTGCCCCCTTAGTTCTCATCCAAAAGAGCACTATTTTTCACAGGACCCCACCCCCCAAAAATCATTCTCTTTTGGTCACCTGGATACAAATCGATGCTCAATGTTCCCATTAATTTAATTAATAATGCCAAATGGCTCTGTTGAAAGTATATTTTAATCTTACCACTACTAATTTTGGTAGGGAAAAAAAAAGTCAGCTCATTTCCTGAAATTTGTATCACTACACATTGCTAGGCACTCTGGCTGATGACAAGCTCTAATATTAAAAATGTTTCTAAACTGCACACTTCTTCTCAAATCTCAGCACCCACCCTTCCATTCTTAAACATTTCCCAGAGATCCCCAAATAACAAGGGTGTCCATCACTGTCTGTCTCTCTCCAATTTTACAAGCATAACTATCACCAAAAGAAAAGTTGTAAGTAAAATGGGAAAAAAAATCTGTTTGTATATTACTTATGTTCCAGGAAGCAAATTAAAATTCATCCAGTAGATCTCAAAACACTTCCTCAGGAATCTGACGAGCAGTTCTCACAGTAGCTCCACAAAGGAGGAAGCCATGGCTCCCTCAGGAAGCCCTGGCTAAAACCATGATCACTGTATCTTCTGATGAGATAAATTATGGAACTGGGCTTCGCACCAATGATCATGTGATGTGGCAATTCCACCAAGGAGCTATTTCACCAGCACATACATGTGCTAGTGCTAATAATCTTCCTGTGTACGTGTTTTAAAAAATAAAAACTGAAGCTGGGCATGGTGGCTCACACCAGCACTTGGGATGCAGAGGCAGGGGGATCTCTGAGTTTGAGGACAGCCAAGGCTAGACAGAGAAACCCTGGCTCAAAAAAACCAAAACCAAATGCAACAAAACAGAGAGGAACAGAGAGAGGAAGAGAGAACAGAAAAGTTTAGCTACGTATAAGTTGAAGATCTTGCTCAATGTTTACCAAGTGGAGACCAAATTCCTATTCTACCATGGCTAGAACACACTGCCCTCAGTCATGGGACCTGGCAGTTGGCCATCAGAATGGTATGAAAAAAAAAAAAAAAAAAAAGTCACTCAGCAGGTTTGTTGCTAGGTTGGGTTGGCTAAGAGACACATCAAGAGATAAAAGGTATTATCTTTGGAGATAAAAAAAATAAAAATCACAAGGTATAACACACCAAGGGTTGGGGGGAGCCTGGCAAAAAAAAAAAGTGGTATATTCAGTATTAACCACCCTGACAAAACCGTATAAAGAAACACTGTCTCTTAGTTACCAGGTTTCTTTTGTATGAAATTAATCTTTCTTAATTTTCTGCACCACAAATGATCTGGTAATCCACTACACTCCCATTCACAGCAGAGATTAAAAATCCCATTTCTGGTTCCCCCTTGCTACTGAATAACATCTAACCTCTACAGATATGCTCTCCTAAGACAAGTCCAGGCACATGAGAAGTTCTGAGCCCATTTGGAAGTAGCGGGTGCCGTGGATGAGAAGTCAATAATATAACATGTCTGCTGGAGTAAAGGCTATTCAAGACATTTCCAAGTGGGGACAGCTCTCAGTGAAGAAATTCAGCCGAAAAAGCCAAACCAAACCTATCACCTAGGTAAGACATTAGCGCCACTTATATAGTGTTTCCCATGGTTGAAATCCGTGAGTAAAATGTATTTGATAAAGAAATAAAAAGTTAGCCAGGCCTGGTGTGGTGGTGTATACCTCTAATTCTAGTACTCAGGAGGCTGAGGCTCTGAGTTCAAAGCCAGAGAGACATCCTCTCTTAGACAGTGTTGTGGGCAGTGGCTCAGAAAGGAAAAGCAGCTACTTGCCAGGCAGTGGTAGAGAGGGGACCCAACCCCTGCTGGCTGTCAGCCATGTGCAGTGGGGTTGGATGCCTTCTTCCGGTGTATCTGAAGAGAACAATGATGTACTCACATACATAAAATAAATAAATAAATCATACAAAAAGAAAATTAAAAAAAAAAAGAATAAAACAGGTGTGATAGCACATGCCTGAAACCCTGGCACTGGGGAGGCGGGAGGGTCAGAAGGGTAACCTCAGCCACAAATTCCAGGCCAACCTGGACTACATACAAAAAAACAAACAAACAACAAAATCCCAAAGACCTCACCATATGTCTTATGAGAATCAACAAACAAATGGACACTTGTCTGCTGATCCAGCCAAGAGTAGCCAGAAAACCTTCCACAAACCAGTTGACAACATCACCAGATGTGGGTGACTCAGTGTACATTGGCATGGTACCGGTCGGAAGCAATTTCAAGTTTTTAATAAAAAACCTGTATAACACCTACAGTTTAATTTGCTTAAAAATCATAATCAGATCTTGCTCAACAGGGAAAATTCACAAGCGCCAGGATTTTACAAAAAAAGCAGAATCTCTACAGTTGAAAATACGAAGCTTGGGTACAAGAGAGGGGTTTTAAGAACACAGTCAGCTGTTAGCAGCTCCCTGTTGTAACATAAAAAATTCCTTTTCTGACACTGTCTGTGAGGGGCCTGGCTCCTGAGCAAGGAGAACGAGAACTTTGCACCCTCTAAATGGGAGCTGAAATCTCTCAGATCAGGTCTGCACCCATCCACAAGACCTCAGTCAAGAGAACAGCAGCTCCAGAGAACAGGACACACCCCAAGTGCTGGCTGGTGGCTCTTGATTAGCATTCATGAGGTTCTCTCTGGGTTCAATCCCAGGAAAGAGGCAGACGAACCCAGAGTTTGGAGAGATGGGGAGAAGAAACCAGAAGAGGGAAGAAGTGTAGAAGGGAGAGAATGAAAAACGAATCAGGCTGGAGAACAGCAGCCCTGGGTGAGTGAGTGAGAGAAAATGGCCCTTATATGGAACTGGGGGCAGCCCATCTCCTGTGAGATCCCCTTGCTATGCCAGCCTACAGACATAATGACTAGAGGACCTGACAGAATTAAATATAACTTCAGTGAGAAATCAGGAAGAGCTCAGCTTAGCAGAAAACAGTCCCTTATCCTGTTGGGGGTGAATATTCTAGTTCCCCCTGTGAGAAGAAAACTAAACCTTACACACTTTCACTGATAAAATACTTAATGTCATTTCCAAGCTCCGAGGCAGAGGCAGTTACTACAAAGCATGCGGCAACATTTGCCCTACACCAGTGCTGTTCAAAGGGAGCCAATGTTCCAGAAAAGTAACTCTGGACCGCATTTCCAGCACAGGTGAGGTCAGCTTGCACATAGACGTTACAGACAGCCCTGGCGCCTCTGTGTGACTGTGTTCTGCGTTCCGCTCCTCTGGACAGGCAGGCCCTGGCAAGCATGTTTCCATGAGTCATGCCAACATTACTGTGTGAGGACACAGACGTAAGTCTTGCTTTCCTGCCATTGCCTAGTACTGGCTTTTCCAAGGATTTCTCTGCCAACATTCTCAACACCAAAGATCCCCAAAACTATTTAAAATAAGCTCATCTCTGGCTTAATTTTTAGTACCATTTTACTTAAAGAGCAAAAGGAATCAAGTTAACAGCAGTTATCTGTAATTGCTAAGTCTTGATGATGGTAGGTGTATTGAACACGTGAGGATATGCATTCATGTGTCCATACCCTATGTGCTTAAACATGGTATGAACACATAGTATGTTACTCAATCTCCCAATGATTAGTGGAGGAAACTGAACTCCAAGACACAACTGGAATTCCCCAAATGTCTACTATGCTCAGGTGTTTGTTCCTTCCAGTGCTTGTCTGTTTTTTGAGGCAGGTTCTCGCTGTGCAGACAAGGCTGGCCTCAAACTCACTGAGAGCTGCCTGCCTCTGCCTCCTGAGCACGGCCGAGCATTGGTTCTTTTACCTTTTGGAGACAGGATCTCACAATGAAGACCACACTGTCTCCAATCCCGTGGTGACTCTCCTCCCTCAGCCTTCCAAGCACTGGGTTTGCAGTACCACTAATCCTGACTTCTGGTTCCTTTTGGAAATAGGGCAGAAATATGGGGCACAATTGCCTATGGGAGACCATGGGAAGCTACATTATGAAGAAAGGAGAGATCACACCATAAACAAAAAAGCCAGCTCCTAAGCTACTAAAAGGCTGGAAAAGTAGAGAAGGGAGCGGGAGAGGGCAGAGGGGAGGAACAGCAGCTCAGATCCTTACTGCCCTGCATTGTAAACCTCTAGTTTTCCTCCAGAAAAACGAGGTTAACGAGGTCATTGTGCATACCCATAACCCCAGTTCTCAATCACTTAAAAAACAAGGTGACCCTTTTCCAACAAAGTGTCAGCAACCACAAAAGTCTGTCACAGCACAGGTGTGCGTCCCTGAAGTCCTGGGGCAGCATCTCAACAGCCAGTAACAGAAGCTTTCCACCTGATGCAGTTTCTACAGTCTCTTTTTGATGATACTTATCTATGAACAACCCTCTTGGTTAGAGGGGCCAACGAGTATCCAAGTAAAACAACATCAAACTACATATGAGCTAACTTTCTATAAAACAGGCAAGAGGAAAAAATTAATTTTCTTAGCTTTAGATTAATAGGGACAAAGAAACTGTATCACCAGAGCTCATTCTAAGGGACCTTTAGTTTCCAGGATGATGATAATGAGCAAGGCCCACAATTCAATCCCCTGCATCACAGCGAAACAAAACAGAAAACAAGGAAGTGCCAGGAGGTGATCTTCCAGCTGGCATCTATGTTCTGCTGGGCTGATCCAAACGCTAGCACAGTAAAGTGACTCCTGGCCCTCCCATCTGTACCAAGGTACTTACAAACTAGCCCTAGAGACAACTTGAATACTCATGTTATTTACAAAAACCAATCAGACTTCCCCCTGGCTACCATTAACTCAGCCCTTCTGTCCCACCCAACCCTAGGTAACCCAGAAGTCCTGTCTTATTCCTTTATTCAAAGCAGGGGTTGATTTCAGAGGCAATGAATAAATAAATGGCGGTAAGCACCTTTCCATGCTGCTCATCCCTGTGAGGAGGACTCAAGCTCAGGAACAGTGGGATGCTACAGCTTCTAAGGCCTGAGCCCCGAAGCCCTCCTGAGGGGCTGCCAAGTGCCCTGCACTCCCAGCAAGGAACTGCACAGGACACGATGACCTTAAGAAAAGGAAGCATTCTGTGTGTTGTCCCGAAACTGCAGATCTACATCTTGGGAAGGAAGCGGACCAACAGCCAAGTGCCACTAAACAAACACATCCTCCCCTGAACTTGGAGGCAAACAGTACCGATACCGTAGCTAATCAGTTACCAGCGGAGCTCTGCTCACAGAGAGCCCAACCCGTGCACACACACATACAGGCAACATATTCAAATATACATTGCTTTTATGTATACATTCTGCTACCACTGTGCACCTGCACCCAAGACTAGACAGAAAGAGACAAGAGTTACTACAGACCCAGGGGTAGGAAGTAGGGCCTCACTCTTCCTTTTAAATGGATTAGCTACGTCTAGAACTAGCAAGAAGTTGCTCTCCCTTTCTAAACCAAAGCACAAATAACCCTGTAATTAACAATTCTCATGTTCCAGGAATATTAGACAACTGCCCTGACACTCCACCTGCCATTCAAAGAGCTCATCTACATTAGTGAGACTGAAGGTTGTCACTGATCAAATTAATCACTAGCGCTAAGAAACCCGCCACACTAACTGTGAGTGCATTATAACACAAATAGACTGGAAAGTCGTATCCACTCACTCTCCACTAAAGTTCATAAAAGGGGCGCCACTTTTCAGGGGTCCATTCTATTCTACTTTGGCACTTATCAACACCATGAACCCATTGTCCCCCAGCACTACTGAGTCAAGCTTTTATTAACTATCTACCCAGCCTCAGTGCCTTTTTTCTAGCTCCACCTGACTGTTCCAGTCCGGTCCTGTTTTTACCTTGCCCTGAGTCTTCTATGAGCATCACGGGTACTCATTTCAAAAATGAATGAGTAGTTTTTATTTATAAAAGTCCATCACGGGATGTAAGTACATTAGCAATGGCTTCTCTGATTTCCATGGTTGCTATGATGTTGCTAGAAAACCAGGGCTGCATGTGATAGACAGAGAGAGAAGTAACTTCTGCCCAATTGCTCTCAGGCCACTTTAGGGTGCAGTAGCCGGCCAATCTTTCAGCCTTTGCTCACAAGCAGAGACATGGCAACCTCCTGCCCACAGTGCCACTGCTCTGCTGACCCAAGTGAGCCCTGGGCTTCAGTTCTCCCTCCTGGATACCCCAAAGCAACAGCCTGGACCTTTTTCCATGACCAGGACTTGATCCCCAAACTCCAACCATCACAGTCTGGTAACCTGGGGCAGTCTCACAGACTCTCATAGGACTGGTCCTTGGCCCTAGCTTTTCCACAGTCTAATGAGCCAGTGACTCAAAGCTCCCAGAACTTAGGAGCGAGCAAAATCCCCCAAAATGAAAACACCAAACTGAAATGGGAAAACCCAAGTGGCATAAGTTTGGTGAATTTTGTAACCTCCTCATCCACCAAGAACACATTAAAATACATTTTGATCAAGTGAAAAATAAAAACAAACAAACAAAAAAAAAACCCCACCATCCTTCAGAAGATAAAAATTCATCTATGTTAAAAATGACCCCACACGGTGATATGTAATCATCTCTTAGACTCATCTGATACTTTTTGGCAATGCTCTTCCTCCAAAACACAAGGAATAAATACTGAGCTTAAAAAAAATAGAAGAAACATGCTAGAGAGATGGCTCAGCATATAAGATAACTGTCTGCCTTTCCAGAGGACCAGAGTTCAAGTCCTGGCACCTACATGGTGGTTCACAATCACCTATAACTTCAGAAACACACAGAAGAAAAAAGCAGGATTCTGAACTGAGAGCACCTGCAATGACCATCTAACCAGTCAGTGGGGGGGGGGGGGGGGGGGGGGGGCAGCACAAACATGGACAGAGAAGCCTGGGAGCTCACCTCCCGCACACGGTCCCTAGCAATTCTTCCAGGGGGAAGGCAGTAAAGAAACAATAATAGATTACTTTAAAGAAACAAATTGGGTCAAAATGCTGAAGTGTTCCAAAAACCTTGAATACATTTAGATGTGCCTGACCTGGAAAAGAACGGTAAGTAGCAGGACAGGATGCGGACATTAAATAGGCTGTGAAACAGCAGAAAATCTCATTCTGAACTTCTAGCAAATTTCCAAAGGTGAGGCCACTTAAGTTTGAAATTTTAAAAGCCAAAGTCTTTGGAGTTCCATGGTCAATGCATAAATAATAGCTCAAAACCTTTCTTTCCAAAGAAGCCCTCAGCACATTCTTCTACAGTGCATGAACCTTGAATCAGCCATAACCAGGGGTCATTTCTGCCCTCTGCAGTGAAGCCCTTTTATGAACTCATTAACTGAAGGGGTGCGGGGAGAGCAGTCTACATAATGGGCTTACAAGGGAAATTTCAAATGCTATGTTTTCAAATATTAATAAATGAAGGTTGGTTTTCCCTTTTTTACTTACGATGTTCCTTGCTGGAGATTGGGGTGGGGTTTTGGAGGCGTGTCATATTGTTCTGTGGGGAGGAAGATACAGTCAGAACAGCGTGGAAACACATTTATACAACCACTTATTCTAAGTTCCTTCTTTTCTCTTCTCCTTGTTACCCAGGCATTACCAATCTGCACCTGATATGGCCTAGGCATTTATGGTCTCATGAAAGAGAATGCTTGACCAGGAACAGAACGGCAGAACACAGAGCTTAAGAGTGGCACCCGACCTGCTCATAACGGGGGAGGAGGGGGAATGTCTGTTGCTGATGACGGTTGACTGGGCCTCTATGGGTGCTCCATGACAATTCTGCTCTCAAATCCCACCTGGCTTGACTCTCAGGTCTATTCATGATTGCAGAGCCTCTCTTCCACACCCGTCCCTCCTGGAGTCAATCTCCCATGGCCTAATTCACTCAGCAGCTATTTATAGACAACTTGGTAGACACCAATATGTATACAGACATCTGGCTTGCAGTTGTCCAAGAAACATGCAAGAGACCCACAAACATCCAAAACCTAGGGCAGTCTGAGGTGAGTACACATCAGGCTTGCAATGGTTGAATTAGAGAGCCTGTAGGATTCTACCAGAGTGAATGCAGGAAGATCTTCAGGAAGAAGGAGAGCCCAGGTGGGGAGTCAAGCCCCAGGTCTGTCCCAGGTGAGGCTGGGTGTGCAGTGTGCAGCAGCCAGCAGGAACAGGGGTGAGAGCCAGGTTCACAGAACCAGATTCAGGACAGAAAGCTCGGGGACACAGCACAGGGGTGCCACAGAGAGATTCATCCCTGCAACTGCCCTGATGTACCCTAAAGGCAACTGAAAGTAAGGCAATGTGCCAGCTGGTGTGTCCAAACAGGAACATGGGTCTTGGGGGTAATGGGGGGACAGGGACCAACGATGGGTGAGCTATTCTTAAACCCTTCTGTACTTGCAGTTACCCACTCTCTCCTCAAGGTGGAAGCAGCTCTCACACTTTCAAATTGCTGTCCTGTGGCCTAGCCATCTAGAGCTCCAAAAACCAGGCATTCACAGGACTTCTATGGGAGGTCATCCTGACCAAGCTGCAAGCTGGCAATCTTTAGGCAGCCATGTTGTGTAAGCACAGACATAAGTAGCAAGACACTCATATACTCCCAAACAACAGCAAAAGAAGACAGCTTTGTTCGGTAAGGCAAACACAACTGTAGATGTTCACTTACTTTGGCTTTGAGCTGCGGAACTGACGTGCAGAGGATCCTAAGGAGAAAAGTTCACAATTAGAATCCTTGTGGCTTACAGCCGCAACACCACATAGGCTTTATAGCAAATGACAGTTTCATAAAACTCAAATTTAGAGAAAAATGTGGCGATGGTGACAGGAACACTCAGTCTACTCACCGCCTGCTACACTCACATGCCACCACATGAGGCAAACTGTCCAGCCAACCATCAGTCACAGACAAGACAGACACTGACTAATCTGATCTCTGCATGGAACCACTTTCCTTACTCCCAGCCTTTCTGAGAATCTACTTTGCCTTTGGTGTTACAAAGCTGTATTTGCATAGCTTAAGGCTTTACTTGAAAACTGTTATTAATGGAACTTCTTTGTATAAAAGTATTGTTATAAATGGGGTGGAATAACCACCATAAAAGTTGGGGTTTGTAGGTAGAGCTCCTAAAAACAGTCCCACAGAAAGGATTCCTAGAAATATGAATGTACCCGGTCGGGCCAGTCAGACTCCCCCATCCCCCAATGCTCAGGATACAGGCTGAAGGTTATTTGAAAGTATACACGGGGAATGGAGAGATGGCTCAGGGTTAGGAGGGGTCATGGCTCTTCCACAGATCAGTTTACCAGCACCAACATGATACCAGTACCAGGGGAGCCATCAGCCGCCTCTGGCCTCTGTGGGCACAGGAATGGCATATACGTGCTACACACACGAAGTCATGCATGCAGGTGAAACACCCATACCCATGAAATAAAGCAGAAAAATATTTTTAAAGTATAAGCCAAAAAGAAAAGGATAGCTGTTTCAAGGTATCACTGAACACATGTCGGTGGCCTGGTTGTGATGAAAACCAACATTAGCGGTAGCGGTTCACTTCACAAACCTTTAGGGAGTTTGAGATAAGCAAAGTTTGTATGTGTACATTCGTATAGATGCAAGTGTCAAGAGCCCAAGCTAGCAGTCAATCTACCTCTGTTTCCCTCTCCCTGTATCTCTAGAGGATAAGCCCTCAAATGAGAAACTGAATGAAGAAGTTCTGAATCCTGCAAAATATAGAGCCCCATGCAAGTCTAAGACATTCTTACTAACATGAGAGGGGGAATAAAGTATCTGAAAGCCTTATGAAGCACCATAAAAGCTAAACCGTGACCTTTAGCCCAGTCTCCAAAGATTCCAGCCTGTAGTTCCACTGTGGAGGATATGGTACCCACTGTAACCCCGCACTTCCCACTACTCTGGGTATCCTGTCTGGCGTGGTCTATGGAGTTACCTTTGTAGGGAAAGGAAACCTGGATGGCTCGGCTGTACTGGGCGTGTGTATGGCAGTCAGAGGAGGTGGCCACGAGTGGGTCATTTCCTAGAAAGAGATTTGGAAAAGGAAAAGAAGGCAAACGTCAGTGGAACATCAAGTTAGTTTTGAACTTAATAGCGCAAAGTGGGCTGGTGATTCACAGAAAATTTCAAAGGGTATTTCATTTACTTTCAGAGCAACGTTTGCACCAGGCTATACTGGAGGCTGAAAGGACAGAAAGCAGCTTAAGGACAGTGAAGCAGAAACTGAACGGGCCCAGCATGAACAAACGCCACAATGCACAAGCACTCCAGCAGGTGCCAGAAGGGCATGGGCAGCTCTGGGCACTAGAGCAGCAGGCGGTGATAAGAAGGCTGAGCCAGGGAAGGCCACCGTTCGGCACATTCTGCCCCCGGCTTCTCCACTGCACTTCCGGGAATTATTAAAGTTCAAAGGAAGAACCTTCCTGTTTGACTTAAACAAGTCATTGAGGCCACTTGCTCGGCTCGGGAGGGTTCTAATAGATTTGACCCTTCCCTGGCAGAGCGGTCAGCAGGCTTCAGAAGCAGCCCCTTTACTGTCCCTAGCAAAACTTTAATCGTTACTCCCTATTTTTACAGTTAAAGGCAAGGTTTCTAAAACTCACAAATGAATACGCTTTTCAGCACAATCATGGTATTTATGTTGCTTGGCTTAAATCCTTCACGCTCACACACAAACACACATACACACAAACTTCTAAAATGTTCTAAGCGTTTCACAAATAAAGAAACTTATTTTTTACAAATTAAAAAGAAGACCTAAATGACTAGCCAAAGCCCCACAGGAAGCTAAGGCAAAGAGGTCACATGACTACAGCTAGCTCCAAAGGGTCCTTAACAATGCATGTAACTCTGTCCCCAGAGGCAGATGCTGTTCCTACTGCATGGTCTCCTCTGCACACCACACTTCATCCTCTAGGTTGGCTTGGCTCCCCCTTCAGTCATCCCAGCTCACCAACAACCCAAGGTGGCACATGAGCGCACACATTGCAGTGCCTCCCTGTCCCTTCCTACTGCCCCTATGAGGGGCCACAGCCACAGGCAAGAATGTGGGCCAGCATGACTGATGAACGCTTCACCACTGAGCTGTCTCCCCAGCCTCTGGGATCTGAGTACTCCTTGTTAAAAGTGTACTTGTGCCTTATCTTCAACAGACCATCTGCTTTGCCAACCGGATCAATGTCAGCCAATAAGAGTGGCCTGAATTCTGGGCTTCAGTTCTCACTAAGACGTAAGCTCTGATCACTTATTCTGGGGATAATTTAAGTAAGTGCTTAGATACCTAAAGAAAAAAAAACAGCAAGTAGAAACAAAGCGGCTTATAAGGGAGGGGCGATTTTTTAGAGGTAGGGTGTATAGAAACTCCCCTGCTTCCACCTCCTAGAATTAAATCCACAGATCTAGAACTTCAATACAATAAAAGATATGAGAATATCATTAAGACCAACAGAAGCAAGTCATAAGCCATAGAGAAAATAGGAAACACACAGGAAACACCACCTCCGGGTTATTACAATTGCTGAATACAAGCCATAAATTAAGCTCTGAATTCCTAGGAATCAAAGAAAATGGGTCACATGGCAATTTGTGCACTTCTCTGACTTGTGAAGATAAGGCTCTTAGTTCAAGAGAAGAACCTACTACCAAGACTAATTTTGCTTTGTGTTTTAAAGGAATACATCATTCTAGAGCAAGAAACCAGAGCAAGTGGGTAATGTATGTGTGGGCACATTTACAAGAGCTAATGTACATAACGGTACTTTACAGCCGCAGGTGGGTAATGTATGTGCAAGGACACATTTACAAGATATAGTGTACATAATGATACATTTACAGCAACAAGGTGCTCACAGCAAATAAACAAGCAAACAAAAACAACCCAATGAGGAAGTCTAAATATGACACTGTGTGTGTGTGTGTGTGTGTGTGTGTGTGTGTCTGTGTCTGGCACAGGATCTCACTGAGTATCCATAGCTGGCCTGATACACACAGATCATCTGCCTGCTTCTGCAGTGGAGCACCGGATTAAAGCATAGACCACCACACTCGCCTCCACTCATATCAAGGTTCAAGATCTCATTAAAGAGGCCATATGCACCAGGTTTCACTGTATAAAAGCAAGAACACAGACACAGGGTTATTTAATGCTGCACCCATAGAAGGTGTTTCTTCTCTGGGAAATAAGCACAATCCTTGGGCTTTATGGGAAAGCAGAGCTTGAGAAATTCATAAAACACTGATCCAAATTCTTGCAGTTTGTAAACTTCATCTTCAAACAACACAGTAATTATCAACTCACCTTCAGAATCTCTTCAACACAATGGACTTCATTGGAGTACGGCTGCTGCAAAGGAAACAAGAGAGAGCTCAAATTAAAAACCTTGGGAGCAGGACTGATGGCAGTGGTGGGTACAGGTGTGGATCGGCACAGGTAGGTTGGTTTCAGGACTCTCACCCTTTACTACCGGGGCACTAGCAACTGCACTGTGGAAGAGAGAGCTGGAGACACCTGCTCACCCACACTCAACACAATGTTAGTTTGGGGGGCGGAGGGGAGACAGTGAGGGTTGAGGACAATAAAGCACTAGCCTGGCTTGTGCAAAGCCCTTTTCAACAAGGAAGAAGGGGGAAAGAGAGGAACGTATTAGTGAATCCAAGAGGGCACCAATGGACCAGCAATGGAGGCAAAAGTAATTAGGTAACTAAGTTGGCTACCTTACAGCAACATCCACTGATAACCCAAGCTAAAAGAACACAGTCAAGCCCAGTCAACAACAGCTCTTCATTACAGTTCTCTATAACTCGTGTGTGTGTGTGTGTGTGTGTGTGTGTGTGTGTGTGTGTGTGTGTG
>JANHMN010000006.1:94741088-94766860 GCA_030674055.1 Rhabdomys pumilio
GCTTCTCTGGGGGGACTTGCTCTGTGATCTGGGATACAATTCAACCTGTTGGGACTATTTCCTTATGGTGATAAGGGAGAATATTACCACATCTAACCACCTCACAGGAGCGGTGTGAAGTCAAGTGCGCTGCCATAGGAATGTAAAAGCTGGCAAAAGGAATCAACACAAGGGAATGTCCAGTGCCAACATGAATAAGCAAACTATTATTTTAATGTGACTGCTTCAAAAGGAATTGTAACCAATTCTCGTAAGAAACTCTTCTTCAAACACACCACCTCCTGGACTGCTACCTGCTGCTTTCCTACATCACTGGCTCAGTGAATTGAGTGTATCTTGTCCCCCTGCCTGAAACTCTCTTCCACTCCCCTCCTCCTGCTCAGGGGGCAGTGAAAACACGCCCTGCTGCTGCTGCCCTTTTGCCTCAGTGTTCCTGAGACCACTCCCAGAGACACAGCCTGCAGGTGTCCGCATTGTGTCCACATGGAGCAGCTGCCTTGTCTATACACCATCCGGTTACCTCCTCTGCTTCTTCTAGGTTACAAGTTCTAGGAAAGCAGAGGGCAGCCCCACGCCTACCTGGCCACAGACTACCTGCTATGTAAATGCCACTAACAGCATTTGTTGGACTTTCCATTCTTCAAACATAGAATTCTCATTTCTGGGGTTGGAGACATGCTGCTTTTGTAGAGGACCTGAGACGGAATCCCCAGAACCCATATGCAGGGGAGCCAGCCCTGTTCTGTTCTCTCCAAAAAGGGGCACACCAAGCATGCACATCTAATGATATAGAAACAAGTATATTCTGGAGTGTGGGAAACATCTGTCTCTCTTTCTCCTTAGAAACACTGAAAATGATGAATTAAAAAAAAAAAAAAAGTATCAGATTGGATCAGCAACAAGCCAAAAGACTTACAAGACCTCACCTATGGGACAGATGAAAGGGAAGAAGAACGCAGAGTTCAAAACCCTAGCATCACTTTGGCAATAGTGCCCATGAAGGGGGCTGGAAGGTAAGAAAGAATAGGAAGAGAAGCTGTGTGCGCTCTCCTGAGCATGAGTATGTCAAGGCCGGAGGCTGATGTAGGTGCCTTCTCTATTGCTCTCCACCATATTTTGAGGCAGAGACTCTCACTACACCTGGTGCTTCTAGTTCAACTAGGCTGACTAGTGAGGCAACCACTGGTATCTGTCTGTCTCTGCCCCCTCTGTCCCCAAGCTGCCGACCCACGCACATACTATCCAGCTTTTACATGAGTTCTGGTGGTCGGAACTCAGGGCTTCATGGTTACATATTAAGGATTTTACCCCAGAGCCACTTCCCCAGCCGGCCAAGCTACCAAATTCTAGTTACATGTATCCTTTGAACTATAGCACAGATGTGTTCCAAACAACATGTTTACAAGGTTTCAGATCAGTCTGCAAACAGTAGGATATTAGAAACACTTGAAATCCTCTCTGACAAATGAAACTACAGTACACATAAAGAAATATTATGCAACTATGATAAAGGACAAAGAAGATATATGTACTGATAAGAATATATAACATTATATATAGGAATTACTGATACAAAGGACATTACCGATGAGGTAACACCCTGACTATATGAAGCAGAAGAAAAATGTCAGCATTTGCATAAGTGAAAGTGTCGGAGACTAGACCATGTGTTTAGTGATTAGAATATGGCTAAACAAACAAATATAACAGAAAACCAAACCAAACCAACAAACATACATTAGATTGAAATTAAAAACTTCTCAAAGTCCACCACCTGTTTCCAGCTCCTGGTCTTTTATAACCCTTCTTCTAAGGCTGTGCTCCTCCCTCTGTGTATGAAGTCTGTCAGCCATCCTCAGCCATCTCCACTCACCACACAGCAGGCATCCCGGTCAGCAGCCAGCTTCCCAGAGTGGGCTGGAGGCATGTGCGTCAGAGGCTGGGCCTGCTCTCACTTTCTAATGAAACTAGAAAAATCTTTGCTTGAGAGAAAGACAATTAATTCTTAGCTCTTTCTCTTTTTAGCACTTAAGTACTGAACGAGGGACAGAGGAGCTTGCCTCTTGAGTAAGGACCTCAGCTGGGCCCACTGGAGGCTGACACAGTGACAACACACAGGGCTATAACCACTACTGCTCCTGAGACAAGACAGGGGCAGAGACAGGCAAATCCCCCGAAGCCTGAGGGCTGGCTAGCCTGGCATACATGGGGGGAAGGGGAGGGTAGGAGGGAGAGAGACAGAGAGATCATATGTTAAACAAAGTAGAGGTTGTCTCCTGACATATGCCCCATGGCACATGCTTGCTCTCTCTCAAACATGCTCATGCATTTGTACATGAGCATGCACACACACACACATGCGTGCACTGGAGCACACATACAAAATAGATGAACAAATTATAAATAAGTATTGAATGTACATACGTGAAATACACAAAGCCTGGAATGACTGTGATACGGGAGAAATAAGACAATGCATGTTAAAGTCTGTGCCATACATATAAATGCATGCAATTATAGGAGGATGCCATAATCACCACTTCTGAGAAAGATTAGAGACAGAGACCGAAAGGCCTGACTGAACAAGGCCTCACATAATGATAATTGTGTTCCTTGAATAAGCAGTAAATCACCTACACGGCTAACTTGGCTCAAAGAAAAGGCTCACACCGCCTGGGTGTGCCTGCTTCAGCTGGAAGACATAAAGGTACAGGCATTACAGTTCCACAGCCCTGGGGCGATTGTCTTTATGTTAACTTCCATATCCCAAACTTTAAGAGGTTTTTTTAGGTTCCTGAATAGATGTATGGGAGTTCTTACAGGCCAAATTAAAACAGTAACCACAACACATGTACACACACACACACACACACACACACACACACACACACACAGATGTTTGAGACAATTAATAAAAATAATTACTAATGCACCCTATACAACTTTCTTTAATTAAAATGATGCTAAATCAGCTGCAGCCAAATCTCCCCTTAAAGATTATTAATGGGACTAGAAAGATGGATAAGCAGGTCAAACACTCGCTATTCTTGAAGAATACCCAAATTAGCCCACACTGAATGGTTCACAACCCCCTCCCTGGCCTCCATGAACATACTCAGGTGCAGAGACACCAATACACACATCATTTTAAAAGTATATTTTAGCAAGGGGTGGTGTTGAGCACCTTTAATCCCAGCACTCGGGAGGCAGAAGCAGTTTCAGCGCAGCCTGATCTACAGAGTGACTTCCAGGATAGCCAGAGCTACACAAAGAAACTGTAACTCAAAAACAAAACAAAAAGAAAGCAAACAAAAATAAAAAACACACTACTCATGTAGCTGGTTGCATGCATATCAAAGTGTTAGGGGAAGATATGTGGGTGGGTATAGGTTCTTCCATGATATGGGACCCTAGGTATGAACTAGAGTCATCAGGCTTGGTGGCCGGGGCATTTACTCAGTGAGCCATCTCACTGCCCCCTAAATAGTGGGAAGTTTCCTTTTTTGTTGTTACGGGTTGTTGTTTCACATTCTGGGTGCTAGGGCCTGAAGCACACTAAAGCAGCCATTCAACTGCTGAGCTACATCCCCAGACCTGATGACAAGTGCCACAGGTGATCCTTCATGTCCCTAAACACCTCTTCTTAGTATCCAACAGCATGCCAGGCACAGAAGTTAGCACACATTTAACTATATGGTGTTTGAAGAAATCTCTGGTTTTCCAAACAGGTTTTCAGGAGGAAGATACATAAAAGATTATCAATATGATAAAGACACGCACACAGTGGCTCATGTCTACAGTCTCAGCTCCCAGGAGGCCCCGGGCCATCTAACTACACAGTAACACAAAATAAAGAGGCGCCTGCAGGTCACTCAATCTTATTTACTTCCCAACAAAACCTAAGAAGGTGGGAGAATCTGAAAGAGAAGAAGACAAACACAGCTGCTCTTCTCTGAAGAGTCTCCTCTCCCAGAACCCAACCACTTTCAGAATTGTAACGATGGTGTTTCTCAGCTGTCTCCTCTGAGCAGCATGCTTGTTTGGGGTAAAGGAAGGGTGTGGACGTCTTGGTGAGACAGGAGCCCCAAAGATCCCACAAGCTACACACAGAGAGAGAATGCCCAGGTCTGCACACAGGCATTCCACTTCATGTGGGAATGAAGCCTTTATTCCTTTCAGTTTAAAGTACACTTTTAGGTAAACTATCTTTTCAGCCACAAACAAAATATCCTTCTGAGTTTCACCAAAATGGACTAAAGATAGGGAAGGGGTAAAACACTAAAATTTACAGACTCTTACAGGCGGGAGGTAGCGTTCAAAGACCATCAAGAGTGACTAGACAATTTCATATTCCTTCCCTGGGAGTCACCTGACCACACAACTGAAGCCGCTTGTTTCAATTAGTGCCACTAAGACAGTTCAGTTTTACTAAAACACATAAAAATGTTGAAAAAAAAATCACAATCTGAATTAATCGAATTATTCCATTCTCTAAATTCCATTTAGAGCTGTTGAGGGAGAGCAATATTGGTAATTCTAAAACTTGAGGTTCTTATTCTTGAGATCTAAATTCATAAATAAGAACAAATTAATGAATAGCTACTTTCTCCATGCAGAATTATAAAACGATCACCCGACACAAATATGCTAACGACATGAAGCAGCAGCAAAGAGGCCGCTGGCCCTGAATTCTGGCTCTTCATTTCTTGGTAGCATTTACAAGATGCATTGTAGCCAGATGAAAGGACTTACTAGTGTTGTTGCATGTATACCAACTCAGCAACTAACTTCTTACATAACATTTAAGAAGTTGTGTGTAAGTTCACGTAGAAGTGAGGAACCTAGATGAAAAGTGATCCAGCAAGACAAGAGGAATATCACCACCCCATCTGAGAGCATGTGTAAGGTTTCCAGCTTCCTGACTGACTCAGGTATCGCCATTAGCCACATAGTGTGGGGAGCTGAAATCCCCAGTGGGGTTAGCCTTTGAAACATTGGGTTTGATGAAAGATCACATGAGGCCTTGTGAAGCTCATTGTGGGTATAAACCATGAAAGATTTAGTGAGAATGGCTAAGTAGACACAAAAGGGTGAGAAAAACAACTAAAACACCACATCCCATTGCAGTGATGAGAAAAAAAGAAAGGAAGGAAGAAAGAAAGAGTTCTTTCATATGGCCTAAAGTATCTGATCTATCCAAAACCCAATGCTACTTACTGACATGCCTTCATAATGCGTGTATGTGAGAGAGGTTGCTTTGAGTGTGAACATCAACTGTGCAAATATGAGTACCTCTTCCATCAGAGTGTATCACTGCAAGGGGGGTATGAAACCGCCGTGGTGTATGACGTCCCTGTGTGCTCTGCACTGCCTAGATCCTGCCCGTGAACATGCATACATGTGTACGCACACACATGCACATTCTCTGCTGCTCAAGTCTCTCACAGATCGTATTAACATACAGTTCTGATCTGAAATGACAGTGCTATAATATTCTGTCAATTGCAGGATGTTTACAGAGACTAAGCCTGCTCTCAAAGTGTCCTTGTCTGTCACTTTTTATAAGTGGCATACAGCGTTTGGAAACCATGTCTAATTCCATGTTTCATGGGTACTTTTTTTTTTTTTTAAATATCTAAGCATAAGCTGAGGTTACAGAGGCATCCAAACGAAAGGGAGTGGGTGAGGCTTTCCACCCAGGATGAGGCCAAAAGACACTGAAGTCATAGGCATGAGATAAGCCATTTAATCCACGCCTTGTCAGGAAGGGCGGAAGGTTTTATCCCAGGTTTACTCCGAGGTAATCCCAGTGTCTCCTCCAGGCTTGGCGTGGCTTGTCTGTCTCCTGGCATTTATTATCTTCAAAAACAAAAAGGAGAATCCAATGGGGACCAGAAAGGAAAGGAAAGGCAAGTCCTGCAGTGGTAGGCCAGAGTTACAACTCTTGTGAAGAAACAAACAGCTTCAAACTCCCATGGGGACATGGGCACTGTAACCAAGACAGGAGGCAGCAGGAAGGGACAGCCTTGATTTCCAAATACTTAACAAGAAACAAATGAATTTCCACAGGATAGGAAAATCACCTTGGGAAAGTATTACTTATTGTTATGCACCTGCCTAAGGCCCTGGGTTCAGTCTCCAACATCAAAGGCATCCCAGCACTTGGGAGGCAGAGGCAGGCAGATTTCTGAGTTCAAGGCCAGCCTGATCTAGAGAGTGAGTTCCAGGACAGCCAGTGCTACACTGAGAAACCCTGTCTTGAAAAAACAAAATAAAGAAAGAAAGAAAGAAAGAATATTATAGGTGGTTATAAGTTATTTAAACCTAAACCTAAAAATATATTATTGCTATTCTATGGCCTGTTTAAAACCAAGCTCAGGTAGATGTAGTGATGTGAGCCCATGTCTCCCAGCTAAACCGGTGGCCTGGATTCCACAGCAGACCCCTCTCTGGAAGACGGAGAGATAAGAGAAAACGAGGGAGGGATTTAGATTTAGAATTCCAGAAAAAAAATCCCTGTATTTATATATTTTTCCTGGAAGGATAGAGAAACTACCTAAGATTTCTGCCAAGGTCACCAGATAGTCACTGAATATAGTTACTATATTTTGTATTATGTATTTTCATATATTTAATATGTGTATGAAAACATACCTGAATAAAGTTCCCCAATAGTACTTAATAAATACAGGAGCCAGGTAAAGGCCAGGTGTGGAATTTAATGCAGGGGAATTTCCAAAAGTTCAATATTGCCCTTGGCTACTCAGCAAGACCCTGTCTCAAAACAAATAGACATAACTTGTTTTAAACCAGCACTTAGTATATGAGAAGGAGATATTACTTACAAAGTATGCTAATACTTTCTGGTTGTAGTCTATTCTCTATTGTTTTAAAGGCCAAGAAAACAGCTTTGTCCCTGTTTTGGAAACATGAGGCAGCCACTGAATCCTTTCAGACCCCTCTTTTCTTTCACAACTGTCACATGGCTGCTTATGCCTGTTGTCCATGGGATGTACAAACTGGGCCCATGGCTCTCAAACTCAGGTTTCTAGAGCTGTTGACCTGCAGTCCACCCTTGTGTTATTCAAGGGCACACATGGGCAGCCACGTTCATCTCAATTAAAAATATTCTTACATTTTCTGCCTCTTGGGTTTATACCCATCCCTTCCATGCTCAATGCAGAATCCAGAGAAAAGAGAGTCTAGGAAACAAGAAACCATAGCCACAGTGAAACAAAAATAACCTCCTTTCGAAGATGAACTGGCCCTCGGTTATACCTGACCCAACAGCGGCCTTCCTGATAATTCCAGACACCTGGCACACAGCCCATGGGGAAACAGTGCTGGGTGTACCCACTTCCTTCCTGACATGGTAATTACACCAGCAGCTGCAGGCCGAACTGGGACGTGTAATAGTTAAAAGCCCTTTCAACCTGAACTTCTTTAATTGATTTATTGTAACAAGCACCATGCAGCCAACTAGAATGCTCTCGCATAGGACACTAGAACAATGCAGGTATGTAGCTTCAGATTGGCTCCTGAGCAAGTAAGCCTTTTAGTTAGCCTTTGTGAGTCATCTCCACGTCCAACAGTTAGTTATTTGGGGGATGAAGACAGTTTCTCCACAGACTTTTTGTAGATAGAATGACATAGCTAGAACACAATATTTAAAAATCAAATTAAGGATCTCTGAGCTTGATGTCAGCCTTGTCTACAGAGTGAGTTCCAGGACAATCAATACTACACACAGAAACCCTTTCTCAAAAAACAAAACAAAAGAAACAAACAAACAAACAAACAAAAAACAAACACAAAAAAATACATAAATGTTACTGCAGAGGACCTGAGTTCTAGTCCAGCACCCATATAAAGAGGCTCACAAATGCCTCTGGCTCTTGTTCCAGGAGGATCTAATACTTCTGGTTTCTGTGGGCACATGCACTCATATGTGGATGCACATGCACACGCGCGTGCGCATGCATACACGTTACGTTCTAAACTAGACCTGAATTCAATGTACCTAACAGAAAATCAAAGCACTAAGATCTTTAAAGGGTGACGCATGTCTTGGCTTTTAAATATCAACAGCTTCAATCTCTATCTTCTCAGCATTTGTCAAACTATTAATTCAGGACCAGTGTTTGAAAGATACAGGAAAAAAAATCATTAGCTATGGGAATTACCAAACATTTACGCTTTTAATTGCCATTAAAGATACTATCAATATACACGGAGTCAGGCATGGTGGTATAATCCTGTAATCCCAACACTCAGGAAGCAGTTGCAGGAGAATATTCAAGACCTACCTACACAGGGAGACAATGTTTCAAAACACACAATAAAAACAAGTCTGCATTTGCCACAAATATAAAACTATGTATACATTCTCTATCTTCACTATTTCTATTTTATGAGGAAAAAAGGATGGCTCCACAGTCCAAACAAACAGGCACACATTTCTCAAGAGGCAGTCCAAGTCTCCTGTGTCAGGTTTACAAAAAAAAAAAAAAAAAAAACAAACCTAGCACCAAGAAAGCTGTTACCTATCAGATGTACACAAAGGGAAAGACCCGGGGGCACAGCGTGCCTGTAGCTGGAAGGCTTATTTACGTGTCACAGTCATGCACTCAGCAGACTAAACCAGATTGCACTGATTGATTCAGAAAAAGGAGGGAAAACAGTCAAAACACACACTTCTGTTCAGACCTAGCTCTGATCTTCCTTACTCCAGACTCTGTCTCTGCCTTCTGGTCTTCCCCACTTAAACCTCTGGCTGGATACTTACTGCAGGGCAGTGGGGCACTTACCTCCCCGAGAATGTCTTAATGCCTTCCTACATGGCAAAAAAGCTTTCCTGTCTCAACACCTGACCTGCCAGCCCTGTTCAATGCCACTAAGCTGCTGCCGTTGGTGTGGCGGCTGCAATGGCCGCCCAGACAGGGAAGAACTTTGCACGTCTTCCGTGGTACAGAGCCCTAAGAAGCAGGATTGCTCCCAGGCACAACTCCCCTGGCTCTGCTCCTAAAAAACGCTCTCAAGTACAGCGTTGCTTAGCAATGTTTGCCTTCCCCCTGTACATTTGAAATTGGCAACATCTGTCCCTTTGGCAATTTTGACTCATGCAAAGCACCATGTGCAAAGTTTAAAAGCATCCAGCTTCACCCGCCCCTCCTCCCTTGCTCCAAAAAAACCAAGAGTCCAAAATGGCTTACTCTTTGTTCTGCTTACAAGGATGAGAGAAAGATCAGTGGGTTTTATGGCAGCTGATGGCACATAAGAAAATATTTAAGCCACCAGTGGGAGCTCCTATTAAACTCCACCTAATAACTAGTGTGTCTGCACGATTACACCTGAGGTTGTGTCTGAAATAAAAACCTCATCTGGTTAACAATTTCCTTTAGAACAAATTCTGTCCTGTGGCATTATGTGCATGCAGGAATCATCAGTGAGATAAAGAGCCAGGTCCTCTCCTCTTTCTCTTCTTCCTTCTGAACTAAGCTAAGCCCTTCTGAAGGGTAAGCAAGTGCTTTACTACTGAGCTACACATCTCTAGCTCACTGAATGGTGACATTCGTAGTCACACTACACTCAAACTTCAAGAACACAATTACCAAGAAAAAAAATCAATCTAATATTATAGATTTCAAAATAATCCTGTCATCTAAGTAACTGATACTTAATCTCTCAGTCATCTTAGCATTTGCTGAGGCTATCATTATACAAGTTCCTCACAGTGCTGGAACCACATTTAAGACAAATCCATCTAATAATAACATGTAGATGAAGTGTCCTAATTCTTGATTTAACTTTACACTAATGGACACACTGAAAATACAGGTTATAAAAAGTAAAAAGCCTGCTAGGAACGGAACTGTGCTCTTTGCATTCAAACTCTTGGCATACATTTTTGATCCTAATTTAAACAAACCAGGCTACAACTTCCTCTTTACCTTGAGCTAATCAATTTTGATATATTATGAGCAAGTGTTTTCAAAACAATTCTGTTGAAACTAAGTTCTGGCTACAAAGGTTAGGGTAGCCATGTGCTCTCAAGTCTCCCAGACACAGAGAAATAGAAGCTGAGGTCATGTTCCCTGCACCCAAGCAAAAGGTCCTTGACTACAGGCAATGTCACTTAAAACACATACATGAATCCAACACGCTAGGATCTCCTCACTAGAACCCTCGCCTGATACCTGATGGATGCAGATAGAACTGTCATCATTATGCTCCTCGCAGTATTCTGTAGGAAAAACATGAGCAGATTCTTCAAATTGGACGAATCTTGGAAATCTTAGATGTCAAATCATCTTGCAGAATAAAATCTGTCCTCATACACTAGTGTTGATGAGTCCATGCAAGCCTCTAGCCCTGGCTCTCCCAGGGACCAAGTATTAGATAAGTTCACTGAATGAAAGAACATGAGCATGCTCCTACAAAATACATCCCTAATGAGACACAGGCCTTCTGGGGGTGGTAGAAATGGGGGGATGACAGAGTCATGTCTCACTTTGTAGCCTTAGACGGCCTAGAACTAGATATGTTGATCTCTGACGTCCTCAAGATCACAGAATCTACCTGTGTCTGCCTTTCAGATGAGAGGATTATAGGCACACATCATGTGGCCCTGTGGCACTACCCTGACACCCCACTTTCCTCCCTCTCCCTTCCTACTCAGCTTCCCCACCGTCCCACAAAACTGCCTCTAATTTATGCAGCCACCATCTCTGTATCTCTGAGGACACCATCATGAACATGTGTCCTCAACATGCTATGAATAAGCTTTGAATTAACTTGGGTGGAGGAAGAAGTGTGTAACTTTGGAGGGTGGGATCCGGTGCTCTGGGGGATAAAGAAGGAAGCAGGATGGGTGCTGTCCACCCAGTGAGTGCTGATAAACCCTAAAAGTTGGGAGTGGGAATGAGTAAAAACACCCTTCAAGTCATAAATTACACAAGAAGAGGGAGAAGAAAAGTCTGCTGGCAAAGAGCTCCAGGGCTGGGATGAGAAGGTGGACCAGTCTGGTGACAGGAATCCAACTCCTTGTCTTTGGATTTACCTCCACAAGACCTTCAGCCACAGCCAGAGCACTGCAGATCCTGCAGTTCCACCAGAGTCATCTGTTGTTTGGTGTTTTCCAAGACAGACAGAGTACAAGCTGAAGAGAGTATACTCTTAAGAGTCAATTGCTGCCATGGGAGAAATGGCTCAGTGCTTAAGAGCACTGACTTTTGACCTTTGGAGGCAGGATAAGAGTGGTTCTGGCAGGGCTGGAGGGATGGAGCACTGACTGTTCTTCCAGAAGTCCTGAGTTCAATTCCCAGCAACCACATGGTGACTCACAACCATCTGTAATGGGATCTGATACCCTTTCTGGTGTGTCTGAAGACAGCTACAGTGTACTCACATACATAAAATAAATAAATCATTTTTAAAAAAGAGTCAATTACTGTTTTGTTAGGAATTTGCTGTTTCCAATGTTTAGTGAAAACAGTAAAATTAAGACTTCAAAGTGGAGAATACTACTTTTTAGATGTTAGCAACTTAGTACACTATTCCACAGAGCATTCCTCAATGGGGCAGTGTGTCCCACATTAGCTCCTATCCCTCCTTCTCTTACAGAGAGGCAATATAAAAAGGTATTAGAAGAGAGATGTATTCACATTGAAGAATCTCTTATTAACTAACCACAGACATATCATATAACACATTCCCACTCTGTCCAAAGCGTTTCTGAAAGGCCCTTGGCCAGGGGGCGGAGCATAAGACAACCTTGCTGAATGATTAATCTCTGCCACGGTCTGTGTGACTTTGGTAGGCTGGCACATACAAACTGACAGATCACCAGAAACATGAACCAAGCCACAGTGCCAACAGTCACTGCATGGCCTGCGTGAGATGAGTCTGGGAACTACAGGTGACATGAAACATATCATGAACCATGCACCAGTGTGTCTCCTTAGCAACTGATTCACCAAAAACGGAGAAAAAGGATCTGGCTCCTATATCACCTTTAAGGTGAAATCATTAGTCTTACTAGAAAAGTAAGCCCAGGCTGCAGGAAAGCATATTCAGGGTCAACAGTCCTAAGTTTCTAGGATACCAACTAATGATACCTTTTTGGTTGGAGAAGATGAGTAAATGTTCCAACCTGTGTGGTTGGCTTATCCCCAGGAAAAGGGATGTACCATAAAAAACACTTAAGAGTGAGTCCTTGTCTACGCTAATGATTTCATGATATGCCATTAAAAAAAAAAAAAAAAAGCTGGGCATGATGGCACAGGTCTTTAATCCCTGCACTTGCAAGACAGAAACAGGTGATCTCTGTGAGTCTGAGGCCAGTCTGCCCTACATACTAAGTTCCAGGACAGCCACTGCTATGTAGAAAAACCCTATTTCTCTATACATACACAATAATAATAATAATAACAATAATGATAATAATAATAAGTAATAGTAATCACAACACACACACACACACACATAAACTCACATGCAGAAAATCCTTAAAAGACTTAAAGACCAATGTTGAAAATATAAGGAATTCTTTTTTAAAACTCGTGGGGCTGTAACTATGGCTCAGCAGTCACTAGCACTGTATACTCATGGAAAGGACCCAGGTTCAATTCCCAGCATCCACATGGAGGAGGCTCACAACTGCCTGAAAACTCCAATTCCAGGGGATCAAATGTCTTCTGGACTTGGTGAGCACTGCATATACATACAAGAAAAAAAATGCAGGCAAAACTCAAACGCACAACATTTTAAAATTAATAAATTCATTTTTTCAAACTCATTTGTAAAATGAGTTTAGTACAGGTCCCTAGACAAATGTCCTAAATAGAGAATATTATTTCACATCACATGATTCTCCCTTCGGCGAGTCGATTATCATTCAGATTCCAGATCAAAAAGCAAATTAGGTTAGGAAATCTTCACAGTGAGCACAATATGGCAGAAACTCCAGTTTCCACAAAATAGACAGCACTGATCTCTGACCTCTAATGCCTGACAAGAGAAAGAAGGGGAGAGACACAGCAGTGTAGGGAGAAAAGCTGCTGGGACAGAAGAACAGGGGAGAAGCCAGCTCTGTGGGACCTGAGAGTCACAGTGGGGACAGCGCAGCACCACAGGAACACCACCACTGGAGAACAGGAAAAGCTCCAAGAGGGAAAAAGGGCAGCCAGGCCTGGTACTGTCTTGCCTACCCTCTCAGCTCTCAGAGTGGGGCTTTCTCAAGACAAACCACCTCTATCAATACAAAGAAAGTAAATGGTAAAGACAAGGCCAGTGGTGGGCACCTGAGGCAGAATTTCCTGGGTCCCTAGTGAGACCTGAGCCCATGTGTTTCAGGCCAGACTGGGAAAAATAATAAAACCAAGCACAGGAAACCACAGAAAAGCAGTGAAAGCTCACACAGAAGCAGACATGGGTTTCAAGGTCAGCCATAAAGATCTCAGGTGCAGACAGGGCAGTGAGGGGGAGAGAGGTGGGAGGTTTTCCATGGCTATTCATCAGGCCATATTCACAGGACTAAGCTGCCAAATAAACAGAGGAGAGAGAGAAGTCACAGAGAGAAGGTGAACCTGGTGCCCAGGAAGAAAGCAAGAGACCATTGCCAATGTCTGGGGTGGGTACTAGGTGAGGGAGACACAGGGAAATAGATCTGAGATAACCATACAAACTTCAACAAAAGCCCAGGACAGTGGACTGGAGGAAGTATCATGTTTAAGGCAATGTCTTTGGGTCATTCACTACTTCTAGCAGCTGACACCTCCTTGATAAACATAAACCAGGTGAATTCAGAGCCCTGGGAAGAAACAGGAAAACACCATCTGAAAGAGATGGATCCTTTGTAAAGAAGCAGGTAAAAGCCAGCCACCAAGGAGGAGGGTATATGGTGTGTCCCATGTTCAGAGACATCAAGCACAAGACTTGGCATGCTTTCCTGGGTCATCTGGTGGCACAACCCAAATGGCAGAGGCCCAAGATGCTTCCAACTACACAGTATCAGCTGTGGAGGGAGCAAGAAAGTAAGTGATGCCACACAGGAGTCAAATGACTTGCTATGCTCAGAAGCTGAAAGACCGAAGTGCGTACAGGAGCCTGAGCGTGGTGCAAGCAGCAAGATGGAGAATGGGCTTGGGTGTGGGGGAGGGGGGCATGAGAGGAACATCTGCACCTTTTGTAAGACCACAGGAGAAAAGCAAATGACCACGCAGGTGCAGGTAACTAGGTGAGAACAGAAATCTCATCTGCATGGCTTCTAGCTCTGAAAGGGAGCCGGCAAAACAAAGCTTAGCCCTGTGCATATAGCACTGGCCCAGAACCCTAATCATCCCTTCATTAGAAGCATCAACAGCCTAATTGCATTACATCAGGTGCCAACAGGCTGGCCAGGTTGCAGAGAAAATCAGGGAGCTGTAAACATAAGTCGCACAAACTGTCAGCACTCCACTGACAAGCTTTGTGACAGAGTACTTGGCGACATAGGAATGGACTTCTTAAGGACTCAGTCTGCAACATGTAAAATGTGATTCCTGCAGACTCATGTCACAGGTGGCTGAGACAACGGAGAGAAGAAGTGCTTCGGAAATCAGAGAAAGGGCAGAAGTAAATATTTTTGATGCTTGTTTTTATAAGGTGAGATATTTACTCCAGAAACCACCAAGCCATGTGGATGTTATTCTTCAGGAGAGTTTGCCATGCCAAGGGATATGAGGGGACTGGGGAGAGGAGAACACAAGAACCCTGAAACTTTTGTCAGACAAATTTTTTTGGGGGGGGGTCTGGGTTAGTTGGTTGGTTGATCTGGTCTGGTCTGGTCTAGTCTGACCTAGCTGGGCCAGGTCTGGTCTCAACTGGAGATTTCCATGTCCTATGCAGGGGTTATAGGGACTACAGATATGTAACATATATTCGCTGAAAACTAGCATCTACGGCAATGCCAAAGCAAATGGTCTCTTTCTCTGGGCTTTTTAATTATTTTCAATCATTTAAAAATCAAATGGGAGGAAGGGACTGGAGAGGTGGATCAGTAGTTAAGGGCACCAGCTGCTCTTCCAGAGGAAGTTTACAAATGTCTGCAACTGCAGCTGCAGGAGATCTGGCGCCCTCTTCTGGCCTACAGGAGCACCACGCACACTTATGATGCATAGACACACATGCAAGCAAAACAACCACACACATAAAAATAAAACTTTTTTTTTTTCCCAAACTAGTGCCAGGTGATGAAAGTATACACCTTTAATCCCAGATTCAGGAGGCAGAGGCAGGAAGATCTGAGTTCTAGGACAGACTGGTCTAGAGAGTGAGCTCCAGGCCAGTTGGGGCTGCACAAACAAACCCTATCTCAAAACAACAAAAACGAACAGCAATCTGGGGGCAGCACTACACTGTAGCCTAGTGTGTATGAGGCCCCTAGGTTCAACCCCAGGCACTGAAATTTCAAAATAAAAAGTAAAAAAGTAAAATTTGAGAAGGGTCATATCCCTTGGGAATACCCTAACTGGGATTCATGATATCTTTGATCTCACCTAGCCTTTCTAAAATCTACTTCAAAAACATAAGTACCATGATCAGCCTTTCTGTCCCACCCCCAGCATTACAAATTCCTCTTTTTAAATACCACTCCAAATTCCACTTTCTACTTTTTCTTATATTTTTACATTTATTTATCTGAGGGGTGTTAACTTTAGGGAGTTGGGTCTTTCCCTTCAACTTGTGAGTTCCTTGGGGAAGGGGAGGATGGAGGATGGGAGAGTGGAGATTTCTCCCAAATCTTGAAGTCTGCTATTGAGACACAGGACTGTGTGCCAGGCAGCCCCGGCACATCTCCCAAGGGACAGGCTTTTGAGGTGAGACTTGGGTGACTGGACAATCAGGGCTCCTGGAACAGAAGCTCTGCTGTTAACAGATGACTAAATGTAAACTTGTCTTCTTCCGTCAGTGTCACTGTAATGTGACAGTTTCCTCTGATCCCTGCCAGAGTCCTAGGCCAGCACCAGCTGCCGTGCCAACTGCCTGGCATTGTCGTCGTGTGGTTGTGCCAGTGAGGGGGACGATGGTACTGGGGGTCAGGCAGATGGAGGGCTCAGGATGACCCACATGAGTCAGAATTCAGAATCAGGAGGAGTTAATCTGAATACCTCTCTTTAGATGATGGGTGTTAGATAAAGACTTGCAAACTATGTTCGGTGAAGAACCAGAAATGAGTGCTCTCGATCTCCAGGAGAGGCTGGCGAAGTCCCGGACGGACCTGCACAACTAAATATAGAAGCTTAAAAATAGTGACAAATGACCCACAGACATTTTGAGCAGAAGCTGTTAAGACAGCTCTGGGCCACGAGCCGCTTGTTTGATGGTGTATTTTCTGGGGCTTTTGTTTTTTTAGGCCAGTATTTACAAGCTAGGGAATTCCAAGCAAAAAATGAGACCTCCCAATTCCCCAGAAATGCCCTGCTTTGTGGAAAAACTAGTCTTCCATCTGTAGTTTGGGGAGCTGGGCAAGGTTCTGAAACACATTTTAAGCTCTGACATAATGTTAAGTAATGTAAAAAAAAGAAAAAAAAATTTTTCAAAAAGCTCAAAAATTGGTAGTGCAAAGAACAGAGCTGTCTGCAGTAGCCCAAGAGGAGACTGGGAGGTCTGCTGGGGTGGTGTTAGCTGGAATTGTTTTTTTCACTTTCTGTTCCTTCTCAAAACTGCCAGAAGTACATTTGGTACCAGGATAAGAAATTCTTGTTCCTCTTAGCTGTGCTCACACTACACTACACACACACACACACACACACACACACACACACACACACTCCCTCCTACTCTGGTCCCTAGAGCAGTGGCTGGCCCAGCATGGGAGTCTCCCTGACCTGGCTGCTCTCCCAAACATCTTAACTCTTCCCTGTGTTGTTTCTGTGTCATTGAGTGTACCAGTACAGAAAGCCAGCTATGATGGCTGAATTAATGGTTTTGGTTTAGACTCTTTGGGCAGGATGATCAATACATAGAAGACATTTTAAGCAGAAGTTTTCTTAGGAAAGGGTCCTACACCTCATTACAAACTTAGTTTTTGAACTTGCATTTCTGTCTCCTGGTTGCCAAGAGGTACATCTTTTGACAAAATAAAGAAAAAAAAAAAATTCCCATTCAAACCTGCTGTTTGCTCAGACTCCCGAGAACTCCATCAGCGGCTATTTTTACCCTGATTTTGATATTTTTAGCTGTCGAAATGATTAGACTGACATACAAAGTATGGTCCTCCCCTCCCCCACAGGGCTTTTTCTCCTGAACTTCATCTCCTATCTGAGTGAGCATGGCCTACTTTTGGTGGCACTTCCCCCTTTAACCGGACTGTAATTTGTCAAGCTCAGTCTAATCTCCTTAATCCCTTTGGCTGAAGGATTTTGAGTTTAATGTTTTAATCTAGGGGCCTAGGTACTTAAGTAATTAGATGGCATATCTCTAGCTCTCTCCTTTAGATTAATTACCTTAGTTTACTTTTGAATTCTAATTTATAATTAACAGAATTCTAAGAACTCACAGCAGTCAAGCACCTGGAGCTTCAGACCAAATGTGTGAATCAAGAAAGAGCATTCTGAGATGGTTGTGTTTCTAGCATTCAGTCTCAAGCCTGTGATTTCCCTAATTATCTATATGCACAGGATATTCTGTGGTAATTCAAAAGAATCTGCAGTATATATCAATATCCACAAATCAGTAAATCCTTAAATACTTAAAAGTGTTTGATTAGCATGTAGCAATAGCAAAATACCTGTTTACAGTGTGTACTATTGTATACTGGTGTGTTCTGGTGTGTACTAGTGTATACTGGGGGTATATTCGTGTGTTCTAGTGTATAGTCATGTGTTCTAGTGTGTACTATTGTATTCTGGTGTGTTCTAGTGTACACTAGTGTGTTCTAGTGCATACCCATGTGTACTAGTGTATACTGGTGTGTTCTGGTGTGTTCCAGTATGCACTAATAATGTATTCTAGTGTGTACTTTGTGTGTTCTAGTGTGCTAATGTATGTTAGAGTGTGCTGTGTGTTCTAGTATGTACTGGTATATACTGGTGTGTACTGGTGTGAACTGGTGTGTTCAGAGACTGTGAGTAGACTCTGCATTTAAAGTACTCTAGCTAAGGCCAGCCTTTTAGAAGTGCTGCTTGTAGCTTTACAGAATCTTGCTTCACTTCCAGTTCCTTAAGTCATTCCCAATATTGTTTTCATGCCTGTGAACTTGTGAGCTTTTGGAGAGAATTACTTTTCTATTAGTTAATCTGGACATTCTTCTTACAAATTTTTCCTATTTAGTTTTTTTTTTTTTTTAACTTATTCACTTAAAAGCTCTTTCCTGTCAAGAACAATTCCTTTCATGACAGAAGGATTCATAGTTTTATATTCTACATTTCAGCTTCTTGATCATCATGCACTGAAAACCCAAACAGAGAAAAATGGATGAATTCAAGAGCCTGTGTACAGTGAAAATTTTTGCCACGTGGCATAGAAAATGGAATAAATAGTTTCTTTAAAAAATACTATTCTAAATAGGATAACATCATCCTTTGGCATGTGTGCTTAGGGGCTCCTGATGCTGTGTGTGGTAATTCAATTCACCTCACAGATCCCACACCAGAAGTCTTGATACCTCCACCCTGTTGCTCTGGGAAGCTTACAGACACTAAAGGATCCTAGGCAGGTTTCTTGGGTTTCCTCGGCTGTGGGAATCCAGACCCGTGTGTAGCCTCATCCAGAGTTCTCATTGACACAGCAACTTCATTATGTTGCTTCTAGATGAGAAACATTTGTCTTACTAGGTAGTCCTGGCTCACAGATAGGCAGGCTTCTCTGCCTCCCTGCTGGGATCAAAGATGCAAACCATCACAAGGGGTCCCTTGTTGAATATTCAAGCACTTTGAGTATTAGTGAGAGTAATTTCCAGTCTACAGATTTTAGGAGAAGAAAATTAAAAGTAAAACTGTGGAGGCCAGCGTTGGCTCTGAAAGACTGGAATAAAACGGCCGGGAAATGAGCAGGCAGGAACAGACTGGACTGCTGAAATTCATTACCAGCTCCCTGAGGAATTTACAAAAGAACAATACTCACTAATAAAACAGGCTTATGTTGGCTAATCTCTTGAATCTCTGTGAGACTTTGAACAATGATTTTAACCTTACTGTGTGGGCACTTTAGCAATCTATGAAGACCCAGTACATTTTCATGACCTGACTTGAGCATGTGCTTAGATGTTGCATCCATGAGGTCAGTGGAACTGGTTAGATTTGGGATTTGAACTCCATCTTAAGAAAAAGGTTAAGGGCCAATGAGGTGGATCAGTGGACAGAGGAGCCTGCTACCAAGCCTGACAGACCAACTTTACTTCCATTTCACGTGGTGGAAGAAGAGAACCAACCCCAGCAAGTGATGAACATAAAAACATTAGTAAAAGGAGGAGACTGTGTTAAAATGAGCTGGAGCTCAGAGCCCCGCTTTGCTCTGCCTGACACAGAACAAAGTGTGCAGAAATCTCCACAGGCTGAAATCACAGGTCCAGCTCTGCCACCATGGGTCAGTTCTATCCTCTGATTGGTTCTCTCTCAGACCACAAGCAAATGCTATTTTCTGAAAGTTCTCAAATGCGCTCATTGTTTGAGAAGTAAAGAAGTCAACATGTTTATCCAAAACCAAAGTGGATGGTGCCTAAAGGGACAGACCTCTTCTCTTCTTTGTCCTGAGGAGCCACTTGGATCTTCTAGCTAAGGGCCCACAATCCCTTCTTTTGGAAAAGTCAACAGGAATTGTCTGTGTAGCCCTGGCTGGCCTGAAACCCTGTAGATGAAACTGACCTCAAACTCAGAGATAGACCTGCCTATGCTCCGTAAGTGCTAGGAATGAAGGCATGAGTCCATGGTGCCTGGCTTCCTCTCCCCCTTTTCAGGTGTTACAAAGGGGGATTTGGAAAGACAGGTTAACAGTATTAGTGCTCCTAGAAGCAGAGTCTGAATCCCTGGACACCAGTACCTGCTGGGAGGGCAAAGGTGCCCTGGTAAGCCAAACACATTCCTATTTGCTAGAGACAGCACAGGAGATCCAGAAGCAGTTGGGTGGAAATGGTGGGGGCGGGACTCAGTGATAGGCTGTGCCTGGATATATACGGTGGACAGGATTGAGAAAAGCATGGGATGTCAACACTAGACCTCCACACGCCCATATAGGCACCTGCACCCGCGCACACACACATCCCATTGCACCCCTACTCCCCACACATGTACGCACACATGTGTGTGCACACAGGTATGCATATATCCCATCTACAAATACAGACACCAATAAAATACAATGTTATTTTCAGACATTAAATAAAAGTGTAACCTGGGTGATATGCAATGGATATGCAAATGAGGATGTCTACACAACAGAAACGCCCTTTACAGAGACAGGTGAGCATTAGATTCACTTCATCCGAATCTAAATTCGGGCCCAGCTAACTGGAAGTCCAAGGTGGGGGGACGCAGGAGAATTACTGTCTTTACTGAACAATATGTTGAGAAGAACCCCAGTCCACAAGAAATACCACTTCCAATGAACTAGTAACCTTTCCTAATTGTGAGTAAAATGGTGTGTGTGTGTGTGTGTGTGTGTGTGTGTGTGTGTGTGTTCATGAATACATATGTGTACTACCTGTTTAATCGCTGTGTGTACATGTGTGCACCAATTCCTGCTCAGTCTGTTTCATTTTATTCGTATGTTATACTTTAGATCAAGAAAAAAAATTTCATCTATTCCTGTGATAATGGCAGCCTTGTGTGTGGCACCAATTGGTGTTCATGCACTATCACTAAAATTTGAAATTGGTACTGATTTCTCTAAAAATTAAGATTAGGAAAATCGGCCAGTGGTGGTGCATGCCTTTAATCTCAGCACTCGGGAGGCAGAGGCAGGCAGAGGCAGGCAGATTTTTGAGTTTGAGGCCAGCCTCAAACTGTGAGTTCAAGGGTAGCCTGATCTATAGAGTGAGATCCAGGACAGCCAAGGCTACACAGAAGGAACTGGTCTTGAAAAACAAAACAAAAAGAAAGATTAGGAGCTGGAGAGTTGGCACAGCGATTGAAGAGAACTGGCTGCTTTTCCAGAGAAGTTGGGCTCAAATCTCAGCAAATAGACAGTTACAACAATATGCTAGTCTGGTTTTAGATGATCCAACACACTCTTGTGGCCAGGCCTGAAGGTGGTGGGCAGGCATACACACAAAACACCCAAGTACATTAAAAAAGAAAAGGAAAAAAAAGAGGAAAACATAAAACTCAATAAATCCTACTCACCTCTACTGATTGCGAGGGCATCCTTAGTCTGGTGAGCTTGGCTTTGGCAGGCACTTTAAGGTCTGGTTTCTCAAAGCTTTGCTGACCATAGTCCTCCAGTGGTGGCTTCAGCTCAGGGGACTCACTTGGAGCCTGATCCTGACCGTCCATGGGACGGACGTATGCAGTGGGCTTCTGCTGCATTGCAACACTTTTTGAGGGGAGAGGAGGCGGTGGAAATGTCTGGCAAGGTGGCTGAGGGGCTGCCAAACTGTCAAGAGGAGCCTCTTTATCTTGGGCCTTCACCACCAGGTCCTTGGAAGACTTGGCCGGACAGCAGCTTTTTCTGCTAACCCCACTGCTGTGAGCCTTGCTGGTTCCCTGCAGCCTGGAGTGTACAGGTGACAGAGGAGGAACGGGGGATGGCAGAGAGGAGATTAAGGGTGAGAGCTTCCTCTCCAGAGCCGAGTCTCCATCAGCTCTCCGGTCACACTTTCTGGAACAATGTCCCTGACTCAGGAGGCGATCTTGAGTCAGACGTGGGCCGTCGGGTGCACCGTAGATTTTGGCATGGAGACTTGGCACTGGCTCCATCCTTGGCTGTGCCATCTTTGGACTGTGGCTAATGTTACTGACAGAAAGTGATGCAGGAGCAGAAGTGTGGATAGGCTGGTGGTATACATGTGTGCGGAAGGAGCTGGATGCAGCACTGCTCCCCCTGTCATGACATAAGGGGTATCTGGGCTTCCCCGGTCTGTCTTCAGAGCCATCCAGGCGGTGAGGGTGGGACTTGCTGCTCAGGAACTCCTTCATCTCTTCATAGTCGCCTAACATGGTCTGTATCCGACTTGACAGTTCATCACCTTTTGCAGTCTGAAAAACAGAGGCAGCAGACTCTAAGACTTTTATCGCAGGGCGATAATAAATTATGATATAATTATATTTCCATAATTTTTAAAAGTCAATAAAATATTATGTGATATCAGTAAGAAAAAAAAACCCTCAACTTGGTATGGAATGCAGTGTTAACCCACTTCCCCTGCTGAGGAGCCTGCCATGGACACACATTACAGAAGACTAACATTACAAAAGAAAGCCACACACTTTGGTAATTCTGACTAACAGTATTCAAAGAGTTTTCAGATTTTGTTTTCAAAAACAACCTCTGGGATATGTTATTTTCTCACTTGTGATCCCTGATTGAACTTAGTTACATGGAATGATTTTATCATCAGGTTTAATATTGCCATAGGCCAGACAAGTACCTTGTAAGGCTCTGCAAACAGCGGGGCCTTCTCAGGAGACGCCTCTTTCTCTTGGTGAGCTTCTTGGTTGCGTCTTTCCTTCTCTCTGACTCGAAGCAGGTTTCTATCTTCATTGTACAAGCTTTTCCAAAGGCCACAAAAGAAAAAAAGGTCATCAGTATCCAAGTTTGCTTGTGCACACACATGAGTGTGGGAGGAAGCAAGAATAGGGCCAGGAAGAAGTAATAGCTAGCAGGGATACAATTACAGAAGGTGCACTGGGATCGCAGAGACGGCTCCACAGCAAGGAATGAAACTGCTCTTGCCTAGAACATGAGTTCTGTTCCCTGGACGGATACCAGGCAGCTCACAGCTCATCATAGCTCATGCCTTAGTGGGCACCTGTGGGCATGTTCTCTCACACACATACACATAGACGATCTTGGTTGGTCTCTCTCTCTCTTTCTCTCTCTCTCTCTCCAAAATAAAAAAGGGAGAAGGAAAGTGGCAGGAAATGCAAAATCAAGCTAGGCCAGGGCTCACACCAGTAATCTAACAACTGAGGCAGAAACAAGAAGATTGGCTACAAATTCAAGACAATCCTGGTCCACAGAAAAAGTCAAAAGGTTTATTTTCTAAAGAAAAGTCACGAAACACCCACAACACCACTTCCTTCATTCCCTACTCAGGGTATCTTAGCATATAAACTTAGAAAAATGGTTTTCACTTATTTTCAAATATAAAGGATCAACAATCTAATTCTAGAAGTCAGTTCTATATACTAAGAGTGCCATACAATCCAGTAAAAAAATGTAGGCTTACATCATTGGCTGCGGTGCCAAACTAGTTAAAATGTACTCACTGACAGGCAAATCAGAGACCAGTTGTGGAAGAAAACTGATTTCAGCCCCAGTCAGGCCTGCTCATTACAGACAGACAGACAGACCCTCCTCTGTGATCTACAGTGAATAATGGAAATAAAGAATTATTTATTGTCTCCCCTGTCTACTTTAAGTTCTAGTTCATGTCTGATGGCCTCTCTGGTGCTGTTTACAACTCTCTCCAGCCTCTTTTCCCTCTTCCCAGCGAGGCAGAACTCTGTATTTTGAGATGGGGAGGTGTCAAGACAGGTCTGTGCAGTCCTGGCTGTCTTGGAACTCTCTATGTAGAGCAGGCTCTCTGGCCTTAAGTCCTGTGAGTTTGAGACCTGAGTGCTCTGACACAGAGTGCCAGGACAGCCAGAGTTACATAGAGACCCTATCTTAAAAGCACATAAAACAAAAGCAGAGAAAAAACAACAACAACAAAAACATCACACACACACACACACACACACACACACACACACACACACACATACACACACACCTTGCTGACACCAAGAGTGTGGAAGAAAAATGGAAAGGCTGCAGGAATAGGCTAGCCAGAGCTATATGCTTGGCCAGCCAGGGCTACACAATGAGAATCTGTCTCCACACTTCCCCATCCCAGAGCTGAACAGCCCCTGTCTATCTCACAAAGAGGAGACCTTCAAGTAGTAAGCTCCCAGTCAGGGCTGTGAGTGGTGCCCTGCAACTAACAGGCTGTTTAATCCTTTGTTTAATTTCCACTTCAATTGCACACTCAAGTATCATTAAGCAAAGTAATCCCGTGTAAGATAACAACATCCCTAAGCCTGGCTCAGCATCAGTCAGGTGTCTACATTCTCTTAAGGCTTTTCAGCCTGAACTAATGAGAGCGACTCTAGAAGTAGCCCAAGCAAGTAAGATTCTAGAACTAGACAGCCTCCCACAGAAAAGAACCGGATTAAATTAAGGACTCTGGTTAATTAATCAGAAGTTCAGGTGTGGTGGGGCACACGGTTAATCCTAGTACTTAAGAAGCAGAGAGAGAGAGCGAGATCTCTGTGTTCCAGGACATCTAGGGTTACACAGAGAAACCTGGTCCTGAAATCCATTAAAAATTAGAGATTTTTATTGGCAAATATATGTAATACTGGGACAGCCTTGAGGCAAACTTCCAGTGACTGTAACTCACTGTCACTGAAGAGACACCTGTGGCTGTTGCTGTCTGGTGGCTCCCGGTCTAGACTGGGAGACTCATCCGCTGTCTGTGGTCTCTTTCACCACAGCAGAGGGCCAAGCAACCAGTTCCCAGGTGCCCAGGGGAGGCTGGGAACCCGATCTGCGATCGCGCCACCTTTTGGCTCTGTGTACTAACAGGTATTTGCCAGCTACACCAGGCAGGCTCCTGGTTCACCCACTACAAATCTGCAGTAGCTGAAGCGCTCTTGTTGAAAAGGCCCTAGGCAATACTTCCCCCAACCCCACCCCACCTCCCAGAATTTTTTTCTTAGTCCTTTTGAAATCAGGAGCCAGATGAATTTCAAAGCAAAGCAGTGGCACCATCCAAAGAATGGGTGTTGTCTTTGCTGGATGCTTTAAACCAAGATGGGGAAAAGACAGACACATAGATGTGCACACTGTGGGGGACACAGGTACAGCAGACATGTGGGTCGGGGGACAGCTCTGGAGAGCCTGTATGTTCCACCGTATGAGCTCCAGGCATTAATGAACTCAAGCTTTCACTTTAGCCGCTGTCATCATCCTTTCTTGTCACTGTCACTGGTACGGGTCTATCCACACGCACACACATGATGTGGGGTGTGACTGCTGCAGCACCTGTGATCTGGGTTCTGGGAATCAAACTCGGGTTGCCAGGCTTGCTCAGTAATCACCAGACCTGCTGCCATGTCACCAGCATGGAAATGAGGGGATTCTCCACCCCACCCCACCCCACCCCCAAGCCAGCAAAGGCCTTATTGATTCTCGCTCTGTAATTACCACTGAATAATTACAAGTTAACTATAGCTTTGATTAAAAGAAACCATCTCCCCCCAGGAGAAGCAACAGATTTTTACACTCTTGCACACGCAGGGTAACACCATACTGATATCCAAACAGCCACAAGTCCTTGCTGGGGCACTCTGAATTAACACCCCCCTCCTGTGTGTATCAGAGTAGGGCAGAGGTCTTGTCAGGGCAGATTACAGAGCCCAGGGTCTACACAGGAAGGGCTTGCAAGCTTCTAGGAAAGGACAGTACAGCAGGTCCAGCTGCCCAGCCATGCTGGCCTTCAGTCATCACTGTCCTGAGCACTTCACTGGCTCTGGCGTGCGCTCTCTCTCTCTCTCTCTCTCTCTCTCTCTCTCTCTCTCTCTCTCTCTCTC
>JANHMN010000006.1:94776479-94789206 GCA_030674055.1 Rhabdomys pumilio
GGAACACAGAAGCAGCCTGAGTGACTTAGTGCAGTGTGCAGACATCTGAACTGGATCTTGAAAGACGAGCAGAAGTTTCCAGGCAGGGAAGAGACCCGTGACCACTGCAGGAGCGATCACTCACTAGGGACTGTTTGTGCCGATCTCACCCCAACCCCCAACTCGCATTTCTCAGGGATTGAAAGAAGCCCTGATAATTTGTGGGGATGACAGTTTCTTACAAACACCCAGTCTGCGAGACCTCCCTAATTATATCCCAGAGCAGCAACCCAGAACAACGGCCTGCAATCTTCTCCAGCCACAAGCATTGACCTCAAGTGACTGCACATACAGAAATCTGTCCTGGGAAGGAATAATGTGGACAGGTGGAAGTCAGAATTAAAAAAGAAAGTTAACCTGGGCCTCAGATGACAACATGTCACCAATGACTGCTCTAAAGTCCCTTTTCTCCAATGCTAAACAGGCACCTCTGGGCTATATGAATGGCTCAGAGCTGGGCCTCAAGAGCAGACAGTATTATACAGAGGCTTGCTGTGCAAACCCTGCCACAGTGACTGCCTTTCAAATGATTTTTTAAAAGTACTTAAGCCGGACAGTGGTGGCGCACGCCTTTAATCCCAGCACTTGGGAGGCAGAGGCAGGAAGATTTCTATCTTGTACCTTACTGATACAAGTTGATATAGTTATGCTCTAATTGTATTCTAAGAAAAAAATTTTAACAAGAACGGTGATATGTAGGAGGAGGAGTAGGTGAGAGGAGTAAGGAGAGGAAGATAAGGCATAAGGAGACACAGAGAACCCTCCCCAAAAAACCAATAAACAAACAAATAAATAAATATACTTAACATATGTATGTGCACCATGAACATGCAATGCCTGCAGAGGCCAGGAGAGGGTGTCAGCTCCCCTGGAACTAGACTTACAGATCAGTTAGCCTTCATGTGTGCTGGGAATCAAGATAGGCCCCTGTGGGAGAGCAACCGGTACCAGTGAAGTGCTGGACATCTCTTTAGCTCAGGGGTTGTTAATTTTTTTAAGTTCACTTTGAGACGTTTCATTTTTAAAAAGAACATACTGGGGCTGGAGAGATGGCTCAATGGTTTAAGAACACTGACTGCTCTTCCAAAGGTCCTGAGTTCAATTCCCAGCAATCACATGGTGGCTCACAACTATCTATAATGGGATCTGATGCCCTCTCCTGGTGTGTCTGAAGACAGAGACAGTGTACTCATATACATAAAATAAATAAATCTTAAAAAAAAATCAAAGTACATACTGCTTTAGAAACAATTTCTTCTGGAATATTCTGTCTTGTAGTAGCATTAACCTCTCCTTATCCACTTTCCTGAAGGGAAAGGCTATTATCTCACCTAAAAGTCTTCCTCTGTCCCCCTTACCCCCAAAGATAAGCAAGGGAGGGCTGTTTGCTGGGAATTGAGCCAGACTGGCCTCAGGCCCTGGTGTCTCTCACTACGTGACAGGTAGGACACAGGTTCCCACCCCAGTGGCTCCTGTGCTTATGGCACTTCTCAATAGAAGAAGCAAGAAGACACATCAAGTATAAAGCCACCCTAGTTACTGGCTCTGGCTGATCCTTACGTGGGACAATAAATTTACTAAAATCCTCTATGATAAGGTGAAGTAACTGGACAGGGCAGGAGAAGAAGGTGGGAGAGTATAAGAAAGCAGATCTGTGATTGAAACCGGCAAGGCCCAGGGAATCCCCAAATCCTTCTGACTCATGGCTCCAACAGACAACAGCGGTTTTTGGAACATATGAAGAATCAAGACAACTGTTGTTTCAGAAAGGTCGGAAATCATGTTTCAAAAATGTCTGGTGGAGACAGTACCACTAGATTTGAAAAACCTTAAGGGGCCTGTGTCCAGAGTTGATGTCACAGAATTGACCCTCATCTCAATGTAAGCAAGCTTCTAATGCTTTTGCCATCTCTTTCCTCCTCTCTCCCTCACTGTCAACCTCAGGGCGGCCACCCTCATCAGCCATTGGGGAGACCCCTGCTTCCCATCAGCCAGAGAGAGTCAGAAATTCAACTGCTCCCTCACAGTAGGACATTGCTGAGAACCAGCTGAGTTGTTATGGAACACTACCCAGAAGAGATGGGCAAGAGCCAGCAGATAACCTGCCCAAATATGACTTGCCCAACTTCATCGTGGGGCCCCTGGTTATCTAGAGATCCACTCCCAGATATCCTGGAAGGACATCTAGTCACTCCCACAGTTATCTCATCATGGCCCAAAGGGAAGGCTCTGAGAAAAAGCCCTGAGCTCAAAAAATCAAAGGACCAACCTAAGCAGAATGATGGCCTCCACTGATCCCTCCTCTCCTTCGCTGGAGCCCTGCCTGCCTGCAGGCCTGCCCCAGCTTCAGTAACACAACCCTGGCAATACCCACCCATGGCTCTGCCACCCTGCCTTTAATTGGTTTTGTTTTTCTTTTTTTTTTTTGTTTTTTGTTGTTGTTGTTTTGTTGTTGTTGTTATGTTTTGTTTTTCTTTACCAAGCTCTGAACCCAGTGCCTTGCATGGCTCCACAGCCACACTCCAAACCCTCCCTTTATTTTATAATTAAAGGGAAAGCTTCACAATTTCTTGGCTGGACCCCGAAGCCCAGGTTGGCCTCAAACCCACAATCATTCTACCACAAGTGCTAAGGGGCCCAGCAATGAATCCATTCCTGAGTAGCATCTCATGTGTATTGGCTGTTTTGAGTATTAGATGGGATCTCTAGTCTCAGTGTCTTCACCAGAGAAAGGTTAGTCCAAGAAGAAAGAAAATAATAATAATAATAACAACAACAGTTTTAGTTGTGACAGTGATGGGAAATACGTATTAGAACTATATTCACTAAATCCTAAGACCGTCAAAAAACACCAGTAACTTAGGGATGAAGAGATAAATGGCTCAGGCTAAGAGCATTGGCTGTACTTCCAGAGGATTCCAACCACCACAGGCACATGGGACTTGATGCCCTTCTGGTTCCCTCAGGTTCCAGTCAGGCACATGGTGTTCAGACATACATGTAGTCAGAACACTCATACACACAAAAATAAATATTTTTTTTAAAATTCCACTACATGATGAATGTTTCTCTAGACTGAAAAATACCAGTGATCAAATAAAAATGCTTAAGAATTCACAGTAAGAGAAAACCACAGGATCCTCAACCAATAAACAAATGGATGGGGGATGGGTGGAAGGATGGATGGAGGGTGGGGGCTGGATAGATGGGTGGAAGGATGGATGGAGGGTGGGGGCTGGCTAGGTAGATGGGTGGAAGGATGGATGATAGATGGATGATAGATGGATGAGGCTCATTATAAAGAACATATAAAGCAACCCATATTGTTTGTGTTTATTTTGTTATCATTGATCTCTGAGTCAGGGACTATGTCCTTTTGGCAAAGTTCCGACTCAAAGAGCTGCCAGCCTCTGCCTCCTGAGTTTAATCCTGCGGGATTAAAGACATGCAAATCCACGCCTCAATCACTTTATTGCTTTTACAAACAGAATTAACAGCACGTACAGGGCTACTCATGTTTAAATCACCCTCCCACCTACACATCAAAAAAGACGCTGAAAACAGTTCTTTACTCAGTACACTCTTGCACATTTTGAGAGTTTGCACCTCAATATTTTAGAAAGAAAAGGGAAACTATACAACTAAACTTCAGTTAATGCTATACATGCTAAGAAACTGGGCAAACAGAACCTTCCCCCGACCCCGACCCCAGGACAGACAGCTGGTGCCTGCCTAGTGATTCAGGAACCGCTGGGAATCACCTTTTCCATCTCATGAAAAGCTACAAGGGACATGGTAACCCTAATTTAAGCTGTGATGTTCTGGAAAACAGGATGAGGTTTTCCAGACTTGTGAGGAAAGCATCCTATTAAAAGACCACAAGTTTCCTGACAGAGCACTCAAGGTCGTCTGGGAAGATGCAAGGACAGCTCATGAGAAATTTCAAACTAGGGGCTCGGTTGATAACTGCTCTTGCAGCCCAGGCTTCCATTCCTAGCACCCGTATGGTGACTCACAACCATCTGTAATTAGAGATCTGGTGCCCTCTCCTTACCATTCTGGGTATCAGGTACATGCACTACATGTGCATACAGCCAAAATACCCAGAACACATAAAATGAATAAATCGAATTCTCAAAGAATTCTCAGCAGAGACTAAAGACAGACACTCATTCTGTTGGACAGACAGACAACATAATTTGATAGTGGCTATCAGGCAGAAAGAATGGGTACTTTGGAGAGAGGAAAAGAATGGAAGTTTGTGAAACTATTTCTCAGTCTGTAAACCAAAATAAAATACACATTAAAAATATTACCTCAAATCTTCCCAAAAGATAGAATACTACCCACCAGGTCACTTAAAAGATATAAGCAGGATAATAAAGTCTGTCTTTAGCCTTAGCATACAGGAGGTTGAGAGACAGGAGGATGGCAAGTGCTTTGACAAGGTAACATAAAATTATAACCTATAACCTCACAGAGACAGACCTGTATGAGGCCACCTTTCACCCCGGGTCACAGGAACAGTCCTCCAGATGGGCAGGAGGGTAAGCTTTCTACTTACTGGCCAGGCAGGCCGACCTCTGACTACCTAACCTTGATCACTTCCTGGTATCACTGAGCCAAGACTTCTAAATCTTATCACATCTCTTATTTGATGGCTCCAAGATAATAAGAACATACCCTTCAAACTTTTCAAAATCAAAAGTTTTTACGTACCAATTAAGCTAAGTAAGACCTTAAAATGGTATAATAAACATAACAGCAATAAAAGAAGAAAACAATGTTCCCACACCAGGTGTGGTGGAATGAGCCTGTACTTGGGAACATTAAGACAGGAAAATTTCACATTCAGGGCCAGCCTGGTCTGCATTATATAGCAAAACTTTGTCTCAAAAAAAGAGAGCTGGGTTGTATAGAGCTCAGTGGTAGAGCCTTGGTAAACATGTCACGGCCTGTAGAACTCTGAGTACTGCAAGGGGAAAACCACTATATGCAACACACACACACACACACACACACATGAATACACATCACCACCAATTATTTCCACTGCTTTCTGGAAAAGACAAATGTGTTTCTCTAACCTGTTAAGACCTCCCTAGCTTCCTCAGGAGTGGTCCCTTCCCCAAACCCCAGAAATATCTGCCATAAAACCCAATTTTTGCACAGCAGCCCTGGGCCAGTTTGTTTTATTTGATGTTTGTTGGCTGATATCTGACCTCCTAGGGAAGACAGGCTGTCTTATCCAACCTGGCACCCTGCCCACGGGAAACAGAAAAAACATTCACAATATCTCTATGAGTAACTGTGATACTAGAGGTCACTGGCTGAGAACTGTGGCAGGTCTTTCTGAATTTCTTTACATGTATTTGTGTGTGCACGAGTGAACTTGCCACAGCAGGCGTTTGTGGAAGTGAGCTTCTGTCTTTCCACCACGTGGTCCTTGTCAAGGATAGCACCAAGCTGCCTTCACCCGCGTGCTAGCTCACTGGCCCCTGTTCAACATTTTGTTGCTGCTGTTGTTTGAGACAGGGTCTCTTTGTAGCCCTACTGTCCTGGTACTTGCTCAGTAGACCATGCTGGTCTTGAACTTACAAGAACGAGATCCATCTATGGATCCAGAGTGCAGGGAGGGATCAATGGCATGTGCCACCACACCTGGATCTAACATAATTAAGTAGATAAGTTACTACCAGGCAGTGTGGTCTATTAAGAGGTAGCAGTGTGCCAGGGTCACCAGTGCTGAACGAACCCTGGAAAGATTCAGAAAAACAGAGTAAGGACATTCGAAGGGGTAGCTGTGGTCTTAAGTCATATAAATTAAGAATAATATTTTGTTTGTTGTTTTCAAGACAGTGTTTTCCTGTGTAGCCTTGAGGGACTGCCTGCCTCACCTCCAGAGTCCTGGGACTAAAGGTGTGAGCCAGCAGTGCCAGGCTGCATTTCCTAACAGTCAACCAAGACTTGGTGACATCTCAGAGCTTTTCCTTTCACCATGCACAGAACTATAAAGATGGCAAATAAATTCCCAAAAGTTACTAAAATTACATCTCCAAGACATAGGCTAGAATAGACAAATTGAAACATCATCTTGGTATTTTCTCAAAAAAAATTTTTTTTAAAAAAAGTAAGCATAGGCTTACATTCGCAGAGTAAGGATGCAAAGTAATCCTGGTGCTGTGAGTTCCATCTCTAGAATTCACATGGAGGAAGAACCAGTTCACTAAGCCACTCTCCGATTGCTGCCTACACACTATGGTGTACATACACACACACACACACACACACACACACACACACACACACAATCTAAAAATAAGCACGAAAACTATCACGGAAGCCATAAACTCCATCTATAAACACATAACTAAGAAAAAGGAAAACATTTCCTCACAAAAAAACTTGCAAAGAAATTTTATAACATTATTCCTGACTGAGCAAAAGACTGCCAACAGCCTGTTTACCCATATAGAAACTGCTATTTGGTGGTAAGTTAGACAGAACTACACAGACTGGACCATAACAGAAAACTATCTGAGTGAAAAAACTGGACCCAAAAAACCACATTCCATTCATGAACTAAGTAAAGTATGTAAAATGCCCAGAAAAGGCACAGACAGAAAGCAGGGTAACAGCTGTAACGGTGTAGAACTAAGATTAAGTGTAACTGACAAGAGAGCCTAGGGAGAGGGACAGACACATGACTTTAAAAATCTTCGGAAACCCACTCTCTCCACCAGTGGAACATGATAAAGAAACCAAACAGAGGGACAGGAGTAGCCCCAGCCTCCAATCCCTGCTGTGAAGAAACAGGAAGCCAAAAAACTGGTTTGAGAACCTGACTATTGTACAAGACAAGCAACCCTAAAGGAACCTCAGAAGCTTTGTTAAATGGCCCCACCCAGCTGCAGTGGCAAATCGTTATCTATCCTCTCTGTAAGTGGCTCCAAGTACCTCCTTCAATTATACAGTTCTCTCAGGCCCTGCCCAGCTGCTTAAGTCTACCCACTCTGCAAGCCAGAGAAGGCCACAGAGAGCAGCAAAGGCTGCTGGCCCATGCTGATAAGAAAACTGTTGGCAAAGTGGTCATCTCCACTACTAGACTGTCCGTCCTTCAAGCAGGGGTCAATATCAATATGGTCACTGCCTTGCTGGAGAACAAGAAGGACTGGCTTGTTGTCATCACAGGTGATGTGGAATTGATCAAACTGGAGGGGTCTTGTTGCCTGCCCTGTGTCACAAGATGGGGGTCCCTACTGCATCACCAATGAGAGAAGGCAAGGCTGGCCCACAGAACATGTACCACACAGCTAACTCAGAAGACAAAGGCTTAAAGCTGATGAAAGTCCTCAGAATCAGTTAAAAGGGCAGCTAGGATGAAATCTGCAGCAGCCAGTGGGGCAACATCCTGGGCCCAAAACCTGGGGCTCGCTTCTCCAAATGGAAAAGGCAATGGCCAAAGAACTCACCAGTAGAGTCAGTTAAATGTACACTGTTTAGTTATTTGTACATAAATATAATTTAAAAACTTGCCTTTAATAAATAATAAATAATAAAATCTTCAGAAACCTACTTATGGTCAATTTTACACTTAGGCAATCAAAAAAAAAAAAAAAATCAAAGTCAAGAAGGGATGGAGAGACGGCTCAGCAGTTAAGAGACACTGAGTGCTCTTCTAGAGGACATGGGTACCAACCATTCCCAGCAACCCCATGGCAGCTCACAACCATCTGTAACGCCAGTCCCCAGGGTCTGGTGACAACTGTAAGCACCAAACACTTGTGGGGCAAAGATATACAAGCAGGCAAAAACTCACACAAAATGAAAAATGGAGGTGTCAAAAACCAATGAACTGTGCAGTTTAAATGAGGGAACTTTGTGGAAATTGGTGTGCCTCTCAGTAAAGTCATTTGTTTTTTTAACCGGGCTAGAACAATGATGAGATGAGGGATGATCTCTGTTACTAAGGCTGCTAGGAGCACAGAGTAGACCAGGAAGACCCAGAACAAGAGAACAACTCTTGCCGAGCTGCCAGGAACATGTGAGATTATGGGACACTACCATTTCAACATTGTCAAGGAACATGGGGACCTCAGAAGAAATCCAGTTTTACACTAGACATGAAAAGTTCCAGACATTCTGGAACATTCTGCCCCTTAATCCTCAGGCCTGATGGCTGAGACATTTCTAGAATCAAAGCTGGTCTTGGACTCACAGAGATCCACCTGCCTCTCCCTCCAAAGTGCAGGGCACATAGCTTTTTAAATGGGGTTAATGAAAACACAGTTTGTATCTGAAAGGTCAATGAGAGACACAGGCTATGAAAGAAACAGGCAAAGAGCTCCTCAAAGTCACTTGAAAACAAGATGAAGTTGGAGCTTGAAGTAACATATCTTTTTTGTTTGTTTTGTTTTGTTTTGTTTTGTTTTGTTTTGTTTTGTTTTGTTTTTCCAGACAGGGTTTCTCTGTGTAGCCCTGGCTGTCCTGGAACTCACTCTGTAGACCAGGCTGGCCTGGAACTCAGAAATCCACCTGTCTCTGCCTCCCAAGTGCTGGGATTAAAGGCATGTGCCACCACTGCCCGGCCAATATCATTTTATCATTTAAAAAAAAAAAAAAGACTTAAACATATTTTAAATTAAGCATAGTCTCCCAGTGATATGTAGTTTTCCTTCCAGAAAAAAAAAAGGGGGATAACAAAATTAGAATATTATAGACTCCCTTTATCAATGTTTTGGTAACTCAAAACTACAATTAAAAAGAGCCTGTTAATTACAAATGTCTGAGTTAGCTAAAGGATGAAAACTAAACACATTTTCCACCAAACTGTCAGTTTTCCTAGGTCTGTGGGAACTGGCTGGGTTAATTTCACAGCGGTTTTCCATACCCTGACCTCCAGAGTGAATCACATACACCTGCATGTAAAGTGAGCGCGCTGACGGGGGGAGGGGAGAGGTGAGGCGCGACTTTACCAAGAGATCCAGACACACACCACCCGAGATGAATGTCACGTGGTGACTGTGGTCTGTCGGGGCCACAAAAACATGTGCACCTAATCAACATTTACTCCGCCCAGCACCCTTGAGTTGTGCTCCATATTTTATCCACTTCTGCTTCTGCTGGGACAGTTCCCTGAAGCAGAGCTCCAAGAACTGGAAACTCGAGCAACTCCTCCCAGAGCTTCCTGGACGTCAGGCTACAGGAAGTGATCTGTGCCACGGGTCTAACACTAACTTCCCAGCAAGGATCCCACTTAAGCTCTTTACTGAATCTCGTGTATTCAACCACAGGACACCAAGCTAGTGCTTTAGTTCAACAAACACAAACAGCTTTCACTTCAGGTTCAGAGCTTGCTCCTAGTCACCAGCAATCCCCAGCTGTGTAACTCTTCAAAGACAACAAGAACAAGAGCATCTGGGGAGCTGTAGGGGGAGGGGTTGTGCGAGCCAGTGGTGGCTCAGTGGCATAGGAAGGGAGCCAACGGGGCAGAGTAAAGGGAGGAATACAAGGTCCTTGGGAAGCAGCACTTCAGCTTCCAAGTGCAGCACGAGCAACTGCCGTCCTTGCCTGCTCTCCGCTCACACTTAGATTGTAAACAGTCGCACAACCGGCTTTAACATCTCAGTGAGCAAGTACAAGAAGGACTGATCGACTGAGGAGAGTTGGGGGGTGGGGTGGGGTTCATCTACACTCTGCTATTTTCTGTTCTGGGCAGGAGAGAAAGTGTATACCCGAGTAACGTCTTCAATAAAAATGTAACCACATTGTATTTGCATGGCTTCTTCCTGTCCCACTAACCAGCTCACGAAGCTGATAGATGGGCCCCAGGCAGCAGGGACAGCAGCTCCACCCCGGCTCCGCCCAGGACCTGACCAATCAGCAGCTCTGGGGGAAGGGAAGCCAAATTGGTGACAAGCACCTTGGGTGATTCTGGTGTTCAACCCAGGAGGAGGGCACACGTACCCGTAAATTATTTCTTGCCAGAAGCAAGCAAGCTACACTAAAAGACAAGTCCCCCAGACCGGTGTTGAAGGACCACACAGCCAACAGCACTTTAGAACCATCCCATGAGCCACAGAAGAGGAAAGACAGTTCTTGGTAGTCTTCAGCTGTGGTCAAACTCAGTGTCCTTTTAAAAGATAAAGCCTAATTCCAAAATAAACACAACTTAACGGTCAATAAAAATATTTCTCCCTTTGTTTACTTCGGTTCCTTTGGATAAGATAATGTCACTATTGGGATTTTCCTGTTAATACTTTAAATCTAACATCAATCCTGCCGGCATTTAAGCCAGTTAAATTAAAAACACAGCTAATAAACCAACAAGGAAAGAGGCCTTTAGCTCATGCAAAACAAGGCTTTCAGGATCTGGTGTCCACCAGCTAATGCCATTGGTCAAGCTTTAACTCTCAGCAGAGATTGGAGAGAGGAAAGCTTTGCACAGGGGAAGGAGTCTGCACACTAATGTCTGTGGACACCCAGAAGCCAGCACATGATTAGGGTTAATCTTCCTTTTTGGTTCCCAAGGATATCAAACACACAGTTATAAATTATTTTTTTACTGAGTCTAAAACTAATCTTCAAATCTGACTTACCTTTCCTCTCACAATGTAGCACCCACTGTCCTGGCACTCTACACAGACCAAGCAGGCTGGCCTGGAACTCAGAGATCTGCCTGCCTCTGCCTCCAGAACCCTAGGATCCAAGCTGTGCACCACCATGCCAGGCAAGGGATACCAGGGGTCTGCCTACTCAGTTTTGAGCAAATCAGTGCATTGTATTATCTGTTGTAAACTGAATGACAGTCTGAGGCAAGGCTTGACTCCCACTTCAGGGAGTCAAAAAACCAGATGAGCCTTTATGCTGTAAGTACAGAGAGCAGTAAAATAGCAACACCCCAGAGCTCTAGACAGTCGCCTGGCTGAGCCAAGAAATGTCTGAAAGACCTTTTCCTCCTCAGGGTACAAACTGGATTTCCATGACATTTCACATTCTCAATGGTTAAGAGCACTGTGTGCTCTTCCAGAGGTCCTGAGTTCAATTCCCAGCAACCACGTGGTGGCTCACAACCATCTGTAATGGGATCTGATGCCCTCTTCTGGTGTCTGAAGACAATTACAGTGTACTCATACAAATAAAATAAGTCTTAAAAAAAAAAAAAAAAAGACAGAAATGACTGTATCCCTAAAGAAATGTTCTCTCAGCTCACAGGCACAAAGGAGACTAGGTTTCCTCCCTGCACATACTTGGGACAGCAGCATTCATTAAATCTCATTCTCAAGATTGCAGGTCTGCCCGGCTATGGAATCACCTAGATCTCTTAGGCGATCATTTTCCATTAGTTCTGCCAAACAACGTCCCTGTGAGCCAGCTGACTTTCAGAAAAAAATGACTCATGGCTCTTGCAGTCTTCATCTTGGAAAGAACTAGACTGTGAGTCAGGAAGCTTGCTGGGCTCCCAGGATGAACTACAAAGTAATTCCTAAAGACTTGTCTGGGCCTCCGTTGTCTCAGGTCTCTGTGTAAAGACATTATGGGCGAGCGTGGGGGTCAAGCAGGGCACACATCCTTCCTCACCAAATCTCTTCCTTAAACTACACTTTCCCAATAATTCTTCTGCTTAATCCCAGCTGCTTTGCATTCTGGTTTTCTGCCAGGTAATCAGTAGCTCCCCAGTGGGCGTTGGAGGCACAGGGTGGGGCCAAACTGGTTTTGTACCAGTTTAAGGACCATACTTTATTCAACAGGAATAGTTTCCCTCAGTAGAATAGAAGAGCCGCTAAAACACAGCTTCATGGGACCAACCTGACTTTACTTCTTTGACTCTGGGGCTTCATTAACAGTGACTTGTGCTGTGTCAACTTCCTAAGGAAAACCATGAGAGAGAGCTGGCCAGACCTAGTTTCCCCCTTCTCTGGATCTTTTGGCTAAACCACCAGATGCAAAGGAGGTCCTACTCCCCAGGCTACCCAGACCCTTCCCCTGTTTGTATTTTCCCTGGCTGGTCTTGAATCTGTAGCTATCTTCTGCCTCGAATTCCCCATTTGCTGGGATTATCTATTAGTCTATCCTCCAGCCCAATACAAAGCATGTTTTAGAACTGGTTAAGATAGTAGATGTAGATTCCATCCTAGATTCCAAAGATGGTTTTAATAGAGGGGAAGGGGGAGCTGGAAGTCAGTCCTTTTTACTCTAGCAGTCTACACTAGTCAAGCACCCTACACAGGACAAGGTCCATACACCAAATTTACTATTTAATAGTTGCAGAAGGAACAGCCTTCACACAGATGAAACTCCGGAAACTTATGATCTGTAACTGTTTCATGTTGAGGAAATCAAGCTTCTACCAGTTCTCTCAAGGAAGTGTGTTCAGGGTGTGTTATGTTTACAGGTTCCAGAGAAGCCAGTGCTGGACTAGCACAGCACATAGCCTGCTGTAACTAACTCCCAACTCTGATCCTAAATAAACCATGTGTTTTTTTTTCAAGTAGTAGTTAATAAATGCCTTCCATTACAAAGAAATCTATTCTTGCCAAGCAAGATGGCACATGCCATTAACTCCAAAAGAGGCAGGTGGAACTGTGAGTTAGAGGCCAGCCTGTTCTACATATTGAGTCCCAGGATCAAAGGAAGAAGATGGAGGAGGAGGAGGAGGAGGAGGAGGAGGAGGAGGAGGAGGAGGAGG
>JANHMN010000006.1:94789216-94816716 GCA_030674055.1 Rhabdomys pumilio
AGGAGGAGGAGGAGGAGGAGGAGGAGGAGGAGGAGGAGGAGGAGGAGCAGCAGCAGCAGCAGCAGCAGCAGCAGCAGGAGCAGCAGGAGCAGCAGGAGCAGCAGCAGCACCACCACCACCACCACCACCACCAAAGCACTACTACTACTCTCTGGATTTGGGAGAAAGGGGGCTATGTAAGCTTGGTTTTAAAGCAGCTGCTGAGCCCTTTTATAAACACTTAGCACCCTCATTCACAACTGATAAGGGAATACCAGAAGCAACAGCATCCTGCCTTGAGCCACATAGAATTGAATGCAGCAGAGCTCACTCACATCAGCTTAAATCCGGACCTGTTCCTGATTCCCATCCACTGCAGCCAGTCCCCATCTAAGTTCCTACCTACAGATATGTCTACGCACAACAAAACTACTTGTGGTAGGTTTGGTGATGGGTTTTCTTTCTTTTTCTTTTCTCAATTGTATGTATTTTGCCTGTATGTATGCATGTATCCTAACTGCCCGTCCGATGTCCATGGCAGCCAGAAGGGTCGCTGGATCTCCTGGAACTGGAGTTACAGATGGTTGTGAGCTGGATGTAGGGGCTGGGAACAGAACCCCAGTCCTCTTTAAGAGCAGGAAGTGCTCCTAACCACTATGGTAAAACAATGAGCTGTGAATCTCAGGTCCAATGAGCCTGACCATCCAAATGAACTGTCAGGAGAGCAAACAAATCTTCAATCCTCTACAAGACACCTGCCAGTGGTTTTAGTATCACAAAGAATGCTTCAATCTTTCTTAACACTTTTCAAGAAACTTGACCTGACTTTGATGGTTTCCTGAAATCCAAAAATATCTTGAATTTTTTTTTCATACATTCAATTTGAATCTCAAAGATTGTCTACTCTACCACATAGCACAGTGTCCTCACAAGCTGGGACTACACTGAAGGAATGTTTACAACATGGTAGATACTCTCAACACTCAGGCTAAGAAAACAACCATGACAGCCGGGGGCGAGGGGGGGGTGGTGTTTCTAGTCCCAGAGCATGTGGCCGGGCCAGGTAAAGTATGCCAGAGTCTTTGCTGATGTGTTTGTTGAGCAGCCACACTGATGACTTAGGTTAAACATGCTGCACCAGGGGAAACGCAGCAGAGATCACTTTCCCGCTCTGACTCTGAGGTTCTGCAGCTGGCACAGCAGAAGCAACACTAAGGAGGAAGTGTTACATTGTAGCGGGGCTACACAGTCCATCTCCCGGCAGGCATGTTGCACCTGTGTGACCTTGGGCAAGGAACCTGTGTGACCTGGCTAGGCCTCAGTTTCCTTAACTACCAAGTGCAAATAATAAAGCACCTGCTTGTCTATTTAGGTGATGGAAGAGGTAATCCAATTACAGCAGCTTACTGCTGTGTCTAGCATACAGAGGGCCCAGTTTATCTTTTATCTCTAGTTAGTTTAAGGACTCGGGAACTGGAACAATAGAACTAAGGTTCAAATCCCCATGCTCTGGCAGATTTTATAGAAGTACCTTTATCTCGGGTTGTATGCTATGGGATCCTGAGGCAGTGTGATACATAAGGATACTCTCCCTAATATTTTTAATACACAAGTAAATTATATAATACAAAGGAAACAAACGATCTAAAGGAGTATTTACTAAAATACACCATTGACAGAATAACAACGTAACAGTTTGGTGGTTGTTGAGACAGATGCTCTCTGTGTAACAGCTCTGGCTATCCTGGAACCCTCTATGTAGACCAGGCTTTCCCCAGAATTTAGAGATCCTCCTGCCTCTGTCCTTTGACTTCTGGGATTAAAGGTGTGGGCAACCGTATCTGGCTATAATAGCACATTTTAATTACTAGCCAAGGAAGACAGTTCCTTAATTCCAAGCAAATGGGAATCGTGAGAGATTGAAGACATCTGCAGTCGCTGTAATGATGTGAAAATCTACAGGCTGTTTCTGCTAAAAGCTAAAGGTTACTTTTTAGTTAGCATTCAGCAAAAATTTTCAAAGACGCAACTTCTGTTCCCCGAACCCCTTCCTTCCAACACCCAATAAAATGGGAGACACAATTAAGGCAAGTGGAGAGAATTAAACCTGTTTTTAATAAGACACACTTAGGTTTTCTATTTAGAGAAGTTCCTTCCTAGAAAGTTTTATCTCTTAGAAAAATTCAAGCTCTATCTACTCGGTCTCTAACGTTTACGAATCTACTGCTCTCCTCTCCATGATCGTCAGACCTAAAATTAGTTCAGCTCAGCGTCCAGATGTGTCACCAAATCACTATCCAGAATCAATTATGAGACCAAAGAGTCTTTCCATAACTGTAAACCTGTGCAGCCACACTGCCTTCTAACAAAAGTTTTGAAAAGGTACGACGGCCAGCCCGTTTTCCCTGACTACCAACGGCTGTAGAGATGACACCCAACAGCCTGAACCTTGGGCAATCAGCGGTCAAGTTTTAAGGCTCCTTTCAAAACCTGCAAACCCCGGCCCGGAGAAGGGAAGACTCCTTGCTGTACCGGGCGCTTCCCTGACAGCAACTGCGGGTCAGTGGCCAGAATCCCCTTCACCAACCCGGCGCATTCCGGCCTTTGCCTACTCAGCAGATTCACCCTGACTTGTGCCGTTTTATGTGAAATCGTACATTCTAGCAGGAAAAAAAAAATCTTCATTACTCACCAGGCAAATTCTCCCCAACTCGCTCCTGGGCGAATCCTAGTTTCCATTAAGTGCGCTACCAAATTTCTTTGGAAGCCGCCAAATGGGCAACGAAGAGAGCCGGAGGAGAGTACACAGGGCACCTCAGTGAAAATCCAGGCTCCAGCAGACGAGAGAAACCAACTTCACTTCCCGAAAATAACAGTTCTTCTGGGCAGAAGCGGGATCTTTAACCTTAACTTTCCGGGCGGTCCCCTCGCACCCGGTGCAGACACTCTTTTCTGCCCCACACTCCGGGGATGAGATAGCAATGATCCAGCGGCTTCCTGCGGTCCCCGGTCCTCCCCCCCCCACCCCTCCCCGCGCGCCTCGGCACTCCCACCCGCGCCGCCCTTGCTCCTGCCCCCGCGGCCACTCTCGGGTCCCGGAAGCCCCCTACGTAAACCTCACCTGGAGTGGGCTGCCATGGCTCGGCTCACACAGCCTGGCGTCCCAATTCCATCAGCGCGCTCGCCCTGCGGGCTCTCTCCGCCCGCGCTGCGCTCAGCATCGGCCGCAGCCGTCGGCGATACTGCCCGGCAGACACTGCGCTCCCAGCCGCCGCGTCCTCAGCTCCCTGTCCTCAGCACCGCCTCCGCCCCCCGGAGCCTCGGCTCGCGCCGAGCCTGACGGACATCCGGGCACCGGGGGCCGCCGGGTGAGCCGCACCTCCCTGGAGCCCGGGGACCGACGCTGCCCGCCGCCCCGGGGCACTGTCGGGTCACCAGAGACCAAGGGGCGCGTCGGCGCCGGCCGCCGCGGGGTCCCTGCGCCCGGCTCGCCCGCACTTCAAGGGCGATGAGCTTGGCGCTCGGCTCCCCTCGAGGTGCCCGAGCTCGCCCGGACCCCCCCGCAGGCGCCGCGGTGGTACGGCCCGCCTCCTTTTAAGGGCAGCGCTCCGCCGCCACTACCTCCAGCTCGGCCGTGTTCAAACGCACGCCGCAGACACCCCCGCGCTCCGGCCGGGACCTCGGGGTACTGCTACCGCGGGGATGTGCTGGGAGTGGGGGTGCCGGGAATGGGGGCACCGGATCACCGCCCTCGCCGCTTCTGGCCGCCGCTGCGGGGCTTGCCATCGGAAACATCAGGGATCCGCATGCAGCCGGTCTTCAACTTTGCTTTCAGTTTTGAAAAGTGCCCAGAAACAAGTGTTTATACAACGACTTCCCTCTTGGGGCAACATGCGGATTACACAGAAGACAGCCATCCAGGGAAGTCCTCTAATAAATTAAAAGAATTGCTTCCCTCCCCAAACAAAAACTATGATACAAACCAACGTAAACGCTCGAAAGCACAATCGAAAATTGCGTCAACTCAGACACAGGAAAGACACTAAGCTTTCCCTGGGAAGCGGCTATGAAATACGATGGGCAGAAAGGCAGGGAGAAGACTTAACCTGGACACCCTGGAGCACTAATCTGCTGCTGAAAAGACACTTCCTTGGTGCTCTCCGGGTTCGACCGGGACTCACCTCATTACAACGCTCATGTAGCTGATAGCTCAGTTCCTAAAGACTGCAAGGTTCCACACTAACTGCAATGTAAGGTCTCTAGACTCCGGGGAGTCCCCCCTCAGAGGTCAGAACCACTTACATAAGAACACAAGACAATGCTCGTCTTTCACTCCGCTGGCTTTAGCGCTAATGGTGGAGAATGACTGACGCCTTCGCTGGAATGAAGGCTGTGGCAAGTGAGGCTAGTTGCCAGCCACTTCTTTCTTCACCACGTACATTAGTAGTACTCATGTACTTTAGGAATGCCCTTGATGAAGTAACTAGTCTTTTGAATCTTGGCTCTGAAGTGCGGATTGTTGTTTTTTCCTTTGTCTCTATGTCTGTCTGTCTCTGTCTCTCTCCCTGCTTCCCTCCCAACGCCTCCTTCTCCTCTTTCTGACAAAATGGAAAGTGCACAGAAAGCACTGTTTTGAGCTCACAAGCACAGCATTGGTCCTGAAGATGAACGCCTGTGAAAGAGACTGGAGAGAGAAACCAACCAGAACTAGCTGTTTTTTCATGGACCACGTTTCCTTGAGATAACAATTCACAAGCTTCTGACTTGGGCATCTGGCAAGTTTCTCTTCTAGGAAAACAACTTTCAGTGTTTATTGCAAAGATAAAGTTTGACCTTCCAAGCACTTGGGGAAGCTTGCCACAGGTGAGACAGTTTTCCAGACTGTCAAACCACAAATGACAGTGAAGGAGGAGTAGGTTCCAAACGACAATATGTGAAGCTACAAAATCATGCCTGAAGGGCTGGAGAGAGGGGTTATCTGCTCTTCCAGAGGACCCAGGTTCAATTTCTAGCATCCATGTTGGAGCCCTTAACTTTCTTTAAGTCTAGTCCCAAGGGATCAGAAGCCTTCTTCCTCTGTTTGCAGGGATCAGGCACAACTGTGATGTATACATGCACACAAAAACACCCATACACATGAAAATAAGTTAATAAAAATTCAGAAACCTATCCATGAGTAGGTGAGGGATCCTTTTGAGAGTTTGAGCATGATGCTATAAAAATAACTTTCTGGAAGGAGAGGCTCACACCAATAATATCAAAATCTCAAGACTACATAGAGATAGCTCACAAAATAAATAAACAAGGCCAGGCTGTGGTGGTATAGGCCTTTAATCCCAGCACTCAGGAATCAGAGGCAGGCAGATCTAATTCCAGTACAGTAAAGGCTACACAAAGAAACCCTGTTTCAAACACCAAACAAACAGAGACGTACAAACGGACTCCTTTTCTATATAAATCAGAAAATAGGCATAATTCTATGAAAACACTAAATCATTTTCTAAGCAATTTATACTGTCATTCATTCACAATCTCCTTTTGAGATAGGCTATAAATGTCATTAGTATTAAACACAGAAGAAAGGTCTATCTTTAGAAAACCAGCATCTTACACCTTCCTTCTGCATGCAGTCATAGTCCTCTTCCAATCTTGTACAGATTTATTCTAAAGAAAAAAATACTAAAACTTTAGTAAGATGTGGGTGGCAAATATAGGTTGGACACGGTAGCATATACTTTTAAAGCAGAAGCGAACAGATCTCCATGGACAAGCCAGGGTTACATGTGAGAGTCTATCTATCTAAAACTTTTTTTTAAATTTATTTTCAGCTTAGCAGAGCTTGCCTGACTGCTGTATCTGATCCTCACACCACAAAATAAACAAGTGACTACAGTCTTATCTCTCAAAAAATAATTGTTAAGATAATTTAAATATAAGACAATGAGAAAAACAGCAAATATCTACCCATGGAGATGGAATGGTATTTGAATTAGACCTTATAAGAGTCCCTGGATTCTTAGGAGTTTGCAATGTAAATCAGAATACGCTAAAATGAAAGTGGATCTCACTAATAACAGATCTAATCATAGAAGGAGCATGATTAGAGGAGTATGGTTAGTCCAGGAGACCCTGCTACAGGGCGTGCTCTTTGTGAATTACTGAGAAGCCAGATCCAACACTCCCCACCACATTCTCTAAAATCTCCATGTGTAGAAACCACGGTCTACTTCAGCAATAAAAGTAAACAAAGCACACTTGAGTGGCTTTGAGGCACAGAATTCTTAGCTTCTCTGACAAAGGAAGCCATACTCTGATGAGGCTCAGTTTCTCTGGTATTCATCAAAACTGCTAAAGTCCAGCTGCACAAATGAGACACATCTTTAGTTCCACTATACAGGCAGAGACAGAGGCAAGTGGATCACTTTGAGAGCTGCCTGGTCTATGTGGCAAGTTCCATGCTAGGCAAAAACTACACACACAAGACTCTATCCTAATTAATTGATTCATTAAAAATGTTTAAATGTAGAGTTGTCTTATTATTCAGCAGATGTTCTCTTAATGATAGAAAGCTACCATAGGACAACACAGCACAAATCACCCACACAACAGAAGAGCGACTTTCATTTCTGCATTACCCCCACAGGGCCGAGGGTGCTCAAGTTAGCAGACAGGGCAGATTTTACAAGGTGAGTGGGTAATCATTGTACCTCCTGAATGCCAGCAAGACCTTTTCATTAGCTCTTTAAATTAATGAGCTTTAAAAGTAACTCTCACATGCATGTAATGCAAACAACACACGGTGGATGTAGTCTGTCTTCAAGCCTACAGCTTGTGTGTGTCAGGAATGCTCTCAAGCTGTACCCCAACTAGATATATCCTAAATATAATCACCAACTCAAAATTTGTCCAGAATAAACCACAGATAAGCCATCATTTGCTGAGACCAGAGGTTTAGCAGTTTAATGCCCTACTAGACAACATAGCTAGTCGGAAGGAACTAGGCTGTAAGAGACCCTCTCCCAAGAAGCTAGAAGAGACAGGAGCAAAGAGAAGAACAGAGGAGAGAGATAAGGGGAAAAATAGGAAGAGAAGGGAAGAGGAGAAGAGAGAATGACAGGGAAAGCAGAACCAATAGGGAAACACTCCACTGTTATTTGACAAACACACAGATACACTTTTAGATGCATATTTAAAACACTCCAAATACTTGCTTTGTAGACCAGAATGGCCTAGAGCTTGCATCAATCTTCTTGTCTCTGGTACTGGGACTCTGGCCTATACCACCATAGCCATCATAACCATTATTTATATTATTTTTTAAAGCAGGTTGCCTTATTCATTCTAAAATACTTCGGGGTATATATTACAATGATCATGTGTTAGGGACCAGAGTGGCCTGAAAGTCACACAAGAACTCTCACTTCATCTCAGGGTGCTGTAGTTAAAGAAGATGTCATTAAAAATCACTTTGCCAAAAGAAGTGTCCCAGGCTCTAGAAAATAAAACCAAACCAGACATAGGAAAAGGGATAAGAGGCAGGTAGATGCATTTAAAGACACCCTCCCTGATCTGCAGGAGAAAAACAGCCATTGCTCCACACCGTGGTTGCTCTCAGTCTCAGTATTGTGTGAAGGCAAAGTGGGATTTAAGGAAATCTATTTCCAGGTCTCTAATTTTCAAATGCCCTCTCCTCCCAACCCCAAGTGCCTTCTTTGTTACAAACACTACTCCAATGCTTGCTCTCATTTCCGCTTGCCATCTCCTGTGGATAAAGAAAAGCAATCCTCTAATCCATCCCAAATCGATCTTAAATGGGGCATTGTCAGGATTAAGAACAGGACCACTTCCAAGGGACTGTTCTCTCCAGAGGGTGGGTGGGTTCCAATCCTGGAGCTCAACATGTATCCACACAGGGCTCCTCACTAAACACACTCAGGTAGCACAGCCATTGCCAGCCCTCCCTCCTTGCCTAACAGGCATTCAGGAAACAGGGAAGGAGAGACAGCCAGCTGCTCAGAGTTCCCTGGATAGCAAATGTGATTTCACTGGTTTGGGAAGGAGGACTTATAACTTTGCAACACTTTTAAAAAGGAACGCAAACAAAACTCAACCCTCTTCAGCTGTTCTTTCTACTTCACCACCCTCCATTTCTACACTCATAAAACTTTCTAGTTGGCTCCTCCCCCAGCACCCCTGTACTTCCCATGTGAGAACTAATTCTTGGCTCAAAAGTTTCATTTCCTTTACATTTCCCCATTAAAACAACATACAAGGGTGGTTTTTTAAAATACTTATTTGTAGGTGTGTTTTGTTTTGCTTTGTTTTAAGACAGGGTCTATCTATTATGTACCTCTGGCTATCCTGGAACTCACTATGTAGACCAGGCTAGCTTCACAAAGATCCACCAGCTTCAGCTGGAATTATAGGCAAGCACTGCCACATTCAACCTACGTTTTGAAACAAGTTCTCCAAGTGTGGTCTATATTGACTTAGACCTCACAGTCCTCCTGCCTCAATATGAAAGTTCACCCTTTAATTCCAGAACTCGAGAGACAAAGACAGGCAGATCTCTGTGTGCTCAAGGCCAGCCAGGGATACATAGTGAGACCCGTGTATTACTAAATACAATAGAAGTGTTTATATATCTGAGGATTACAAAGGGTATCCCACAGAACCCTCACAAGCTTCCTCAACATTTGTATCTTCTTTTAGCACGCTTTAAACCCAAGAAATCATCACTGGGACATCCATAGGAGCTAAACTCCAGTTTTTGAGGGTTCCCCCCCCCCATTAATTTTCTCTGCTGACAACCAACACATACCACATGGCACTGTTACTGAGAGTAACGGGGCCCAGCACCATGTTTGAAATGTGGTAGTGTAACAACAGGTCCTTAGCACAACTGAGTCCATGATGGAAATACACTTGAGGCAGTAAAACTGAGCTGGTAAATAGCAGCACTGGCCAAATAGAAAACAAAGATCTAGTCCAGCAAAGCCCAGACTTGTGTGGATGTATTAAAATGCTGCTTTTCGACTTCTGTAGCTCTACTTCTGGCTAGGTAGTCTCGTTAACTTACATATAGCAACCCAGGATATAGTCATCATGCTTTAAAAAGCCCACTCTGAGAAAGGCTCAGTGCTACACCAGGATCCCGGACACTCAGTATGGCTGCTCACTGGCGGGCTAATAAAGATTTCTGGGGGCTTAAACCCATGTCTGAGTACATTGTAGATACCGCAACCCTAGCAGTAGGCAATAACTACTTGAAATCTTTCTATAAATCCTTCTGGGAAATAACTCAGAGAGTAAAGGCACTGGCACTATTAAGTGTAGCTACCTGAGTAATGGAAAGTGGAGAGAGAGAGAGAGAGAGAGAGAGAGAGAGAGAGAGAGATCCACAGAGTCATCTTCTGTCCTCCACAGAGCACAGTGGTAAGTAGACACAATAATATAGTGATGTAAAATTGAAAATGTTGACTCATCTCCTCCATTAGTCAGAGTCCTGGTCCTGGATGTATAAGCAGAAAGGACTGTAAAGCCAGAGGAATTGCCACAAAAAAAAAAAAAAAAAAAAAAAAAAAAAAAAAAAAAAAAAAAAAAAAGAAGAAGAAGAAGAAGAAGAAGAAGAAGAAGAAGAAGAAGAAGAAGAAGAAGAAGAAGAACTTTGTCATGAATGTTCACAGAAAGTAGGTGGGACCAAAATGGAAGGAAGATGTCCAAGAGACTAGGGGCCAGCCTGACAGAGCTGTCCCAGACAATTATGGAACAGTTCACAGCTACGGGGGTCATGTGCACTGGATTACAGCCGGTTCAGCTTCACCTACTTCTCCTTCTGGGTAATTTGATATTTTTGGGTCATCCTTACTCTCTGCCCTAGCACCAGAACCAGGCATTTTAATGAAAAACAAAACAAACAGAAACTCTCTTTCCTCTCTTTAAAAGCTATCATCTAGAGCTGCTTGGTGCACGCCTTTCATCCCAGAGGCAAGCGGATCTCTGAGTTTGAGGCCAACAGGGCTACAGTTTAAAAACCTTGTCTTAAAAAGCAAAAACACACAAACAAAACAGTTCTTATCCAGCCTCTCTTTCTGCTTAGCCACAAGGAAGTCTCTTTCCTCTGTGATGCCAGAGCCTCATTATGAAATACTCTCTGTGGACTCTCAGGACAAAGCTTTAGTTTTTCTGAACAATTCCTGGCTTTACCATCCTCTCCCCCTACACCTAAGATCCAGAATCAGGAGTCTAACTACAGCCTTGGACAACTTGGAAAAAGCCTAAAGCTCTCTACAAAAATATCCTTGGTGGCTCCTCCAAACAGGTCCCAGGGCAGGAGAGGATACTTGTGAGCTTACCCAAAAATGACACTGAGTGGGACTTAACCTTAACCTGTCAAAAGACATTCAAGATCACCCCCACTGCAGCTGCATCCTTGGTTTGCAAAGAGCAGTTTCCCCACAGAGGAAACCCACAAGATCTCAACCAAAAGGAGACTAGGAAAGGTTTCCATCACTTCCTCTCTGCAGGAGGCAGAGCTTAGGGGGGTGTTCCTCATTAGCAGATCCCGACGAATTTGAATACCACAAAACTAGACATTACCAGGTCATGTGTTTTTTCTTAACTGTCACAGTCAGCACTAAACCCTTAAAGAAGATTGGGCTCCCTGTGTTTTTGCATAGCAGAAACAAGACAACCACAAGAGCAAGTAGGCAGAACACTACAGAGGCGGAATGCAGATGAGGAAGAGTCAGAGCCAGCAGAGACACCCACCATTGCCAGGACCATCCTTAAGGGTCTTGAGCTCAACAGGACCACAGTTGTTCTGAATAGCCCACACCAAGCCGTCCTTATGCCTTGTCCCTTAATGTTCAAAGAGGTGCTAATCCCTCAAATTAGAGATCTATCACTCCCACCAACCCCAGACACCTCTTAGGACAAGGAAAGCACAGGGTTGGGGTGGGGAGGTCTTTGATGGTTAGTATTTAACTGTCAATTAACAGTTCTGGCTTCTGGGAGAGGCTAGGCTATTTGGGTGACCATGATTGTACTGGGATAAGAAGACCGCCCACTGTGGGCAGCACCATTCCCTGACTACTGTATTAGAGAAAGAGGCACTGTTTGTTTCCTGATTGTGGATGTGGTGTGACCAGCTACTTCAGGCTCCTGCTGCCTTGATCTCCACACCATGATGGATGGTTCCTCCCCCTCCACCCCCCAGTACAGAAGGAGTACTTTCTCTCTTAACATATTTTTAATGAGAGTATTGTACCACCAACAAGATCACTGCAACAGAAACTAAACCAGAGTCAGGGTTAATTTATGCATTAGTTTACAGGGTGCTTAGGACTGAATCCCAAATCTCAGCACAGCAAGTGAGTGTGGCACTACTAAGCCATAGCCATAACCTGAATCCCCGCCCCCTTTCCATGCTTCTACTTGTTGTATTTAGACATAAAGTATTTCCTCTACCCACAGATATACTTCAGTAGGGTATATTCCATTCCCTTCTTCTACAGATGTTGACTCCACTACCATCATAGAAACTCCCCCACACTTAGCTCTTCTCAGAAGCCAGTCTCACCCTTCCCACATCCCTACCTACCACAGGCTCCCAGCCCACATAAACATCAGCTCACAATAAGGGAAAAGTCTGCTCCCTGGGTGGAAAGACAAATGATGCTCCAGAGAGTGGAAAGCCAGCAGAACTCAGCCATGACTGCAGATGGTTGGAGGTCCTGCTCCCGTGGGAGCTTCAGGTGAGGCCCCCAGAATAACACAATCTGACTTCAACTTAAATTACCAAAGGACTCTGACTGATACAGGAACTAGTGAGGACTGGAGAACTCTTCCCAACAAGCAACAGGAGCCATGGACACCATCACAGCCTGCTCATGGAGAGCTGTGAAGAACTGTGTTTTGTACCTTTTGGGGAGCTGATGTGACATGTGCTATCACTGCTAGTACACACTGCCAGCATAAAGGAGTTCAGTGAGAAGCAAGAAAACACACCAACTGTTTCAATATAAGTGAATGCTTAGTGAAGAAGTGCCTTCAAAACTTGGGTCCAATGGAGAACAAAAACACACAGAACAATTTTTTTTAAAAAAAGATAGAGCATCACTTTGAATTTTTTTAAAGGTGAATCCATATGTGTGCACACATATTCAAGTTCAGTGCCTTTGGAGGCCAAAGCATAGTTGTAAACTGACCAATGTAGGTGCTAGGATCAAAACTGGTCCTGGGCAAGAGGAAGTGTATGCTCTTAGCCACTAACCATCACTCCTGGCTTTCATATCCTCATTGTGATGGCACGTGTTTCCTGGCCTTGCTGTGGTTCACAGCTGGCTGCAGGTGAGAATCTGCATCCACTCTGCATCCACACCCAGGTCAACAACTGTCTGAGGGTGGGAGCTATGAGTCAGTATTTTTTTTTTTTTTTTAATGTCTTCAGGACTTTTAAAATGCCCTACCTCTAAGCTTTTGAATCTCCATTCTGGGATGTGGCCACTGAAAAGAAGCCACCACTCCCTTGGCATCCCCTTAACAATGGCTGCTGGTAGTCTTAGGCTCCCTCCTGAGTCTACCAGATGAAAGTATGCATTTTCACACAATTCCCAGGCAGTTTGAGTGTCCATTGCAATCTGATTAGTGTCATGCTGTAAAACACGGGACATTCTGTAAACTCTTAAAGGTAAGTGCTACCAGGCACTCGGGCAAGCTGGGCAAGGAAATCAGCTTGAGCTATAGCAGAGTACCCTGTCAGAGAGAGAGAGAGAGAGAGAGGGAGAGAGACAGAGACAGAGACAGAGACAGAGACAGAGACAGAGAGAGTCAGAGAGAGTCAGAGGGAGATAGAGGGAGACAGAGACACAGAAAAAATAATCAAAGTAATTATTCCAGTCAGGCTAAGGCAGTCATCTCTTAATTTTTTCTAGCTCCAAACTACTAGAAAATGTTCCTAAAGACACGGGAAAAGAAGAAGGGGGTGTGGGTTTAAGAATTGAAAGGTAGGAAATGTTTCCAAGTCTCTCGGGAATGTCTTGCCTTGGAGGAAGGGGTATGCATACAATTCTCAGCACGTCATTGCTCCTGATCTATGCGAAGATCTGGCCTCTCAGACACAAATGGGATTCCATCAACTCCTGGCATGTTCTGTGATGCCCAGCCAGTCCTAAATATGCTGGGCTTATTTTATAGTAAATGTTTGAAACCAAGCAATTCAAACCCTAATTTGGGATATGAATTTGACATTCTGTCCAAAGCCAAGGAGAGCTTCCTTGGTCCATCTGTACTCTTTATCTAAATCACAAATACAGTAAGATTAAAACTAATAAACATCAACATTTATTAAACCCCTATTATTTTTAAAGCCTTGCGCAACACTATAGAAAAGTTTTTGCTCTAAATCTTGGGATAGAGATGGGGAAGAGGGAAGAGTATCTTTCATGTAAGCACTTACTACCTCAAAGAAAGAAAAACTCCATTTTCTAAAGGGGGGAAGGATAGCGTAGTCTCATGTAGCCCAGGCTGGCCTCCAACTCTCTGTATACCAAGAAAGAAGACTTGAACTGCTTCTACCTTCTAAGTACTGAGAGACTATATAGAGCTCCACCTTCTAGCTAAATTCCAAGTTTCTTAAAAATAGAATGAATGAATATAAGGAATAGAAACCTGGTCTACAGAGTGAATTCCAGGACAGCCAGGACTACACAGAGAAACCCTGTCTCAAAACAACAACAACAACAACACACACACACACACACACACAAAATAGAAAGAATAGAAAGTTAATTAAAGATTTCCATGATCAGTTGGTTCAGGTAAGGGTGCTGCAGCTCTTGCAGAGGACCTGTGATGACTATTCCTGGTTGTCAACTTGACTATATCTGGAATGAATTACAATCCAGAATTGGAGGGCTCTGTGATCCAGATCTTGAGCCACAGTGGCTATGAAAAGCTTAGGCTGGGCAAGGTAGCACACACCTTCAATCCCAGGAGACTAAGGCAAGCTCTCTGAGTTCAAGATCAGCCTGGGAAAAAGCAAGTCCCAGATCCAGGCATGGTAGTACACACCTTTAATCTGGGCCACACAGAAGACATTGGAAGAATGTCTCTTCTCGCCTGATTGCATTTACTAGCCAGCACCTCTGTTGGAACTTACAGGACTCCAGCTCATACAGAAGACCAGCTGAAACAGCTAGCCTCATGGGACGGAGCAACCACTAGAGTCTTGAACTTCCCATCCACAGCTGCCCACTGCTAGGTTAGTTGGACTACAGACTGAAAGTCATAACAACAAAATTCCTTACTATGTACCCATAAGTTCTGTGACTCTAAGTTCAGAGCCCTGACTAATACTGGAGCTGAGTTCCATTTCCATAATGGCTCATAACTACCCTATTCTGATCTCTTCAGGCACCCCTACATATAGGAACACACAAACACATAAAAATAATTTAATAATATCATTAAAAAACAATCTAGACCTAATTAAATCATTATTTTATTATTATTATTACTATTATTATTATTATTATTATTATTATTATTCCAAAGCTTATGCTTAAAAATCTATTTAAGGAAATACTGGGGCTTGGATGGGAAGCTTAATAGCATAGGGAATATTCAGCATGTCTGAATTACTTCCCCAGCACACAAAAAAGAAAGGGGAAAAGGAGAGAGAGGACACTTTAGCAATAGAGGTTTTGAGGTTCTTGTAATGGGAGGTACGGCCCTTGCTAATCATCCATCTAGAATTTGGTCAAAGTGAACCCACAGCTGAAAACTTCTCCCTGTAGACAAGCTTGTTAATGTCTTCACAAGGAAAGGACACACCCCAAAGCTGGGGCTAGCTTCATGCTGGAAAATGCTCAACATACGGGGCTCTCACCATTTCTTCCAGACATGAGGGTGAATCCTTGGTATCTTAGACCAAAGTCTGAGATCAACAGCAAGTGAGGTGTTGGGAATGATTTAAAAGAAATGTAAGCTTACTGAACAGCTACCTGTTCTAAGTGCCTTACTAATGCTATATTAACTCCTACCACTAGCCTTCACCCGCTCAGTGTGGCCACCCTTGCGGTATATAGATAAGGAAAGGGAGCCTGGTGAGATGGCCAGCTTTCTCACAGTCATCATCTGGTAAGGGGCCTGACTGAGATAAAGTCCTGACAGCAGAGTCCAGCCTCAGAACCATGATGCTCCACGGCCTCTCTTGGGAAGCTGTTATTAGGCCAGGTCAATAGGTCAAGGTGACAACTGGAGTTAGATCCAGGCACCCATGCAGTACGGGACAGATTGTGATCGCACTCTATACTGTAGCATCCATGATCATGTGAGCACACACCTCCCCGCCTCAGACAGACAGACAGACACACACACACATCATATATATACATGGTACCTTAAAAGTTACACAAAAATGTTAAAAGCTATTGTTATCGGAGCAGGGTGGTGAACTCATAAATCCAAGTACTAGGAAAATGAAAAACTGGAGATTCGGGAGTTCAAGGTCACCCTGGCTTATTTGAGGCCATCCTGGGTGATATGAAACTGAAAAAATGAAAACACAGAGACACACATACATCAGACACACAGAGAGAAAAGGAATGAACAGAATGAATTTTTTTAGAAAAAAAATTTCTGCCATCTAGCTATCTTTTGGAACACTACAGCAAAATGAAGTTACTTTTCTATTTGTTTGGTCAAGAAATATTTGGCTTTAAAAGAAATTCAGTGCCTAGAATGACTAAAGATTAAAAAAAAAAAAAAAAAGCCATTTAAAGTAAAATGGGGCCCTGTACTATTTTCTTTACCAGATGTTTCAGGAAGCATGGTGACCAAAAGTCATTGCAAATATAGTTAAATGAATTTGAATAGGTGACCAGCAGTTCTTAACCTGTGGGGTTACAACCCCTCTGGGTAAATTGAACCTTTTGCAGAAATCACCCAAGACCATCAGAAAACATCACGATCCATGACAACAGTAAAATTGTAGTTATTAAGTAGCAACTAAAATAATATTATGGTTGACGGTCAACACAAGAAACTGTATAAAAGAGTTGCAACATTGGGAAGGCATACAACCACTGGGGGATGACAATAGCACCCTACACCTGCCCATTAAACAGCTGTATAGCTGCAGGGAGCCAGGGATACAATAACCATTTCCAACAGTTGTACCTAAGAGATGAGGGGGCAGTGGGGGGGGCATAGCCAAGAGTTTTACTCTGGGATATGTGGGTCCCTGTTTCAAATATGGGAGCCTTTCCAATTCTCTATGCCTTTATTCTGGGAGTTTTAGCAAGTTTCCAGAGAAGTTTTTGGACAGTCTCACCCTGCTTACTCATAAGACTTAAGTCCTATTTTTTTTTTCCGATAAATTTTCCTTATAGCTGTAACATGTTACCGAGACACAATTGGAAAGAGATTCCTTTTCTTTTCTTCAGAATCCAACCCTCCTGCTCATGGAGGATACCTGCTAATGGCCAATCTGAACCTGCTCAGGCATTCAAGAGGTCCAGTTATGGTGTGCAGCCTTCCAGAAATGAGTCCCACAGCCCTGACTTTTGAGACTTCTGTCTCAAACAGCTATTGATCTTTGGATGCATTCCCTTGTAGGTGTCTAGCTGCCTTGCACAAGCTGCATGGCCTTCAGGAGGTGCTAAATCAGTACCTACTGAAGAACTAGGGTTTCCACACACAAGCCTGAGTCGCTGTCAGCTCCAAATCCTAGACTGTAGACTGTCTGGGGCCAACACCCAACTCAAGGTCCATCCTATTTCAGAGCCAGCAGTTGCTAGGAACAGAACACAGTGTCTCTACCCTACAAGCACACAGCCTAATGAGATCCCATCCACAAGCACTGTGGGAGCCTGCATGATGTCATAACAGGAGAGAAAAGCAAAAGGGACTGCCAATTAGATAACTGGAGGAACAGGGCAGAACGAACCAGCAGGCATTGAGCCCTCTTCCTTATTTTATATGTGGAAATTCAGGGACTATGATTTTTTTCAGTTTTAAACAGGTAAAGGTGGAGACTTTTAAAAGAATACAAGCAAAGTACTATCACCTCACCTAAAAATATTTTAATGTTGATTAATGAAATTATAAATTATTACTTAGGGGCTAGAGAAATGGCTCAGTGGATAAGAAAACTGGCTGTTCATCCAGAGGTCCTGAGTTCAATTCCCAGCAACCACATAGTGGTTCACAGACATCTGTAATGGGATTTGATGCCCTTTTCTGGTGTGTCTGAAGACAGCAACAGTGTGCTCATATACATTAAATAAATAGTCTTTTAAAAAACCTATTTCTTAGCCGGGCAGTTATGGTACATGCCTTTAATCCCAGCACTTGGGAGGCAGAGGCAGGTGGATTTCTGAGTTCTAGGCCAGCCCGGTCTACAGAGTGAGTTCCAGGATAGCCAGGACTACACAGAGAAACCCTCTCTCAAAAAAACAAAACAAACAAACAAACAAACAAACCCAACCATTTCTTAATGAGTTTCTACTCACAGCACAAACTGTCCAGTTAGTTTTCGAATATACCAGTGTGTTCAGGATCCCTTTAAAACAGGGATAATAGGTCTCAAGTGTCCCTATAATTCATATTTTTTTTATTACCAAAGATTTGTTTGAGGGGTAGGGCATTTAATCAACATTTAGTCAACACATAACCACAGATAACAATGCATTTATTTCTCTGAAGATGCCAAGAAACAGGACCAAGACCAGAAGTGATTTCATTGTTGTTGAGCTAGGCAGGATTCTAGGTCCCACCACCTACAGCACCTTCCCCTCCTACAGCACCTTCCCCTCCAGTCTTAGCAACAGTAGATGTCAGGAGTGTCCGTCTAGTGGATAGATTTCTATACTATGTCTTACTAATGGACTTTTCCACACTAAATTGACACCTTAATAACTCCGACAAGTAGCTGGGCGTGGATGTGCATGCCTTTAATTCCAGCACTTGGGAAGCTGAGACAGACAGATCTTTGAGTTTGAGGTCAACGTACAAAATGAATCTAGGACAGCTAGGGCTATTATACAGAAAAACCCTGTCTGGAAAAACCAAAAATACAGTAAAACAATAACTCTGACAGGTAGAATAAAATTTCTGAATAAAAATTCCACAAAGAACTATTAACTACCCTCCTTAGAAACTTGGGTAGTTTGGAGACACTCCTACTGGCTACACACTTCATGCTTATCAGCCCGGCTAATCCATGCATATTTACTGAGGGCTTTGGTGTACCAGGACTTGACCACGTGCTAACACTGGCAGGGGCCAGAGTAGCATAGGATTCCAGAGTGGAAGAGTTCAGCAGTCCCTGAACAGAGAGAGGGCCTGAGGCAAACCTGCCAGGAGAACAATCTTTGGCTAAGGGAGTGAAAGTTTCCTGGTTTATAGAACTCATCTGGGCAAAACACTGAAGTCAAACAGAATGAGCTGGCCTTTTCCAGTTAAGCGGGGTGGGTAGGGGCATTTGAAGGTGCTAGGGAAAGAGAGACCTCATCTCAGGACAGAGAGAGAGAGAGAGAGAGAGAGAGAGAGAGAGAGAGAGAGAGAGAGCCCAGAGACAAATCAAATCAGCCAAAAGATTCAAAACAGCTGTAATAGAGAACCATGTAACTAGGCACCTCTCACCAAATGTAATGCCCAACACTGACTATGAAGTAAATCCCAGAAAATTGTGCTAGAACTCATGAAAATATTTTGGCTAAGACAAAGGGCATATCCCTACAGCTCACGCACACGGAGCTGTAACCACTCAGGATTAAAATCCAACTGACAGGCTTAACTGTGCTCATCAGTCAGTCCTGTGCAACTGAGCAGACAGGCTCTGCCTTGATATAAAAGGAAACCTGAGAAACTAGCCGTGGTGAGAAAGAAAACCAACAACAACAACTCCAAAATTCTTTGATCAAAGTAATTACTCGTCCAAACAAAACTCCAATACAAGGAAACCACTTCAGTGTGCTTCCCATCACTCCTATCAGCAACCACTTACTGCCTCCAGCACACCCATAATTAGAATATCAGAGCCAACACAACCCAGGGCAGAGTGCGAGCTTGACTCATCTCCAGTATCCCCCACAACGCCATGCACAGTAGGCATCCAATAAATACTTGTTGCATGAAAGAGTGAGAACACCTCCCATAGCAACAGGCCCAGACTTCTCCCTCAGAAGGACCTTTCTCCTGAATTATAAGTTAGGGCAACTCCCTGGCAAACCTTTCAAATAAATTCAACAAACATTTATCAAGTGCCCAGAATGTGCCAGCGCTAGGTATTCTTTTGGCACTGGGATGTGAAATTGACTAACGAAGTCAGTCCGTAACACCCAAAGGGGCTCCTTCACACGCTGTAAAACACAGTGGGAAAATGCCATGGAGTTGGAAGGGCTGTGGGAAGCTTGGGTAAGGGAAAGGATAATTATGCAGGAGGCAAAGGAAAGGGTGAGGCCAGAGAACACACATAAACTCAGTTCCAGCCTTCAGTACCCTAACACGTGCGCTCTTGGTCCCTCTAAAACTGAGAAGCCCAAAGGCTTCTTCATATCTACCAATATAATATCATGGCAGTCGGTGTAGGAGGCTCAGGGTTCATTTCAGTGCGATGCGGAGACAGGCGCCCTCAACCACTGCATTTCCTGTGTGCTACGCGATGTTCCAACAACGTCAGAGCAGCGAACTGACGACTGTGGTGCTATCACTGTCCCAGGGTTACAGATAAGAATCTCGAAGCCTGGAGAGACTGGGAAAACTAAACAACCCTAACCTCTTCTGCAAATTGGGAAAGAGCCTGCCACAGGCTATGACACCAGCCAGCCATGGATTTATTTGGTTCTGGGTTCGGCACTGACTGATACGCTGAACTCTCAGGTTCTGGGAACACAATTCTCAAGCCGTTCTCTGTGTCTATTCTTCCAACTTGTTCACCCTGATTGGTTTTTGTCCCGCAGAGCTAGGGACAAGCTCACCTGATCGGAATAAAGCCCCAACCATTCATTAGGTCAATTGCAAAATGTTGCTGTCTGTCTTTCCCAGGGAAGCACGAGGCCATGGGTCTGTTTTATATTCATTTTATTTTTATCCCCTAACCCTAGACCATAGATTTCCTCACACCACTGGTTCTTCTTAAAGGGGGCTGGGGGCAGGAAAGACAGCCTAACAGCAGGGGGCTCCTCCAGGAGTCTGGTTCAATTCCCAGCACCCACATGGTAACTTACAACCACCAGAACACCAATACTAGAGGACCCAATGCCTCCTGGCCTTTTGTGAGCACTACGCAGCACAGACAGACAGACAGACAGACAGACAGACAGACAGACAGACAGACAGACAGGCAAAAACCCTCACAACACATAAAATAAAAAATTTAAATTTAAAAAGAAAAAAGCATTTCAAGATAAGACAGAGAAAAACAATGTTGTTTTTGTTTCATTTTAGTTTCTTACCCTAATCCTAACCCTGACAAGGTTTCTGTGTGTGTAGCTATCCTGAAATTCGCTCTGTAGAACAAGCTGCCTTTGAACTCAGAGAATTGCCTATCTTTGCCTCTGAGTGCTAGGATTAAAAATATGTGTGCCACTACTGCCTGGCTCAAAGTTGCTTATTGAAAAAAATAGCTTTAGGGGGGTTGGATACAGGGTTTCTGGAGGGAGACCTGACGAGGGGATAACATCTGAAATGTAAATATAGAAAATGTCCAATAAAAGGGAAAAAAATTATTTTATTGTTGCTGAGACAATGTCTCAGTATGTGGTTCTGGGTACATATAGGAACTCAATATGAGGACCAATTCAGGAATACCATCTCAGTAAGTGGCTCTAGACAGTAGAAACTCAGTCAGGTGTGGGGTGCAAGCATTTAATCCCAGAACTCAGCAGAATCAGGTGGATCTAAGTTCAAGGCCAGCCTGGGCTACATAGAAAAACTCTGTCTTGAAAACAAAATCATATCCATCTGCCTGCCTCTGGCTCTCCTGGGACTAGAGACATGCACCTCCATCCACACACTACCTAGTTTTTAGTGTATCTAAGGACATTTTTTCCTTTACTTGTTTTCGGTAAAGGAGATCCTAGGTTGGTTTCTGAGGTGCACTAGATAAAAAACGGGCTGATAAGATAAAAGCTTGAGTCACAAGGATGGAAAGAATCCTTACTGTACAAGGAAGTCATTGTTTTGGTTGTCCACAATGTCCACAATCTTGTTTAAGATTTTTCAGTTAAAGGCTTGAAACTTGGGATGGGTAGTAAGGTTAAACTCAATGGCAACTTATACATATTTGATTGCTATTTAACATCCTTATTTGAGGTATCTTTTTTTAAAAAAGAATATTGTCTCTATGCAATGAGACACAGTTAACTGTCAGGTGTGGCAGAATCCAACTCTACCAAGAGAATTCAAGCAGACTCTGGGTGAGGCTTCCATCCCCTTCCCATGGGTTGAAGGATAGCCTGGGCTCAACAGAGAGAGAGCATTATTTAGTTGCTTGTTTTCGTAACAGATATTATATAGTCAGAGTGCCTTCTAGCCTGGCCTATAGCATAGGTTGGCCTCGAACTTCCAGCTCTCCTGTCTCTGCCTCTTCCCTGGGCCACCATGCTGCAGAAGAGCTCTCCTTGTACTGAGTTACATCTTTAGCCAAGGTGATCATCCTGGTCCCCTGCAATCTGGTTTTGTCTTTTAGCTCCTCCTGGCACACCAGCTGTTCAATGTAGATTGGCCCATACAACGAGGAAAGCCTCAACCCTCTAAAACCTCCCGCCTTTAATCCCAGCACTTGGGAGGCAGAGGCAGGCGGATTTCTGAGTTCGAGGCCAGCCTGGTCTACCGAGTGAGTTCCAGAACAGCCAGGACTACACAGAGAAACCCTGTCTCAAAAAAACAAAAAAAGAAAAAGGAAACCTCCAAGCCAGTGTGCTCCTTTGACAGTCTCTTTCTCATTACAAGTCAACCTGTATCCAGAAATAAGGAAATAAAGAAAGGGTATGCTTTCTCCCAGGCTATGTGTATGTAAAGTTTTCTATAGCGCTATCTGCACACATTGTCTCCCTGCAATAAACAATACAGGAATTTAAGGCAGTGGGGGAATGGAGATCAAAGGAGGAAGCCAGAGTGAAATTCAACACAAACTATCCAGCAGTTCTGCAGGTTATTCCCATAGTCCACCACCTGGAAGCCACACTTTCCAAACCCCTCCCAGTGGAGCGAGAGCAGCCAGGTGTGATGGGCACTGGATCTGACCTAACCGGTCTCCCACCTCCAGCTTCACCAGGGCTAATCCACTGCACCACACACAAGTCTGCCAAGTTAACTCCTGAGGACACGCCATCCCCCCATCTTCAAACTTCCAGTGGTACTCCTACCAGACCAAGGTCAAGATTGAAGGTCAAGACTGATCCCTCCCACACCTCTCCCAGCAGGGGCTGTTATCTCTTTGTTTTCTCCCACATTCCTTCATTTTTTAAACTTCCTTTTCTCTAGAGACTACCCCTGCTCTAGCTATGCAAGGACCAGGAGATAAAATCTAAATTTAAATTTGCAAATCAGGCATTGTGAGAAATGCCTGTAATACCAACCTCAGCTGCTCAGCAAACTCAAGGCCAGCAGTTAGCAAGTTATCCTGTCTAGAGACCACTTTAAAAAGAAACGGAATTGCTGGGTGTGGCGCACACTGTTAATTCCAGTAAAGGCATGCAGGTCTCTGAGTTCGAAGCCTACCAGAGCTGCATACTGAGGTCTCAAAACAAAGAAACGGTGCTTGTTTTTAATTGCCCAGACTAGCAGCAGATTTATTACATACTCAGGTAGGTCCTGAGCTTTTGGTCCTCCTGACTCTAACTCCAGAGTGCTGGAATTACAAGGCATGACACCACACCCAGTTTGTAGGCAGTGCTGGTGATTGAATACAGGGCTTCAGCCCCAAAGACAACATCTTAATAAATAACCAATCAGTCTTTACATGTGCTTGCAGTTAAGTTACAGAAGGAAGATGTAGTTTTATTTTCTCCCAGAACTAATTCTTGGAAATCTATGAGAACTTTTCTTGCTTCTAACTCTTTGGGCACTGGTTACCTTTCCAGTTGAATCAGAATAGTTACAACTATGTCTCCAGCCTTCTCCAGCTGGGCCCACTACCTCCTTTTCCTGATTTGGGAGACATTTAGGGTAGGAGAATCTGGTCCACACTCCTCTTCACCCATCTGCTTCTCTCCCTTAGGCAGGCACTCAGTCCAGGTGACTACAAAGCCGTTCTCCAAATCCCCAAGCACGATCAACCAGGCCCTACTCTGTGCTTCCAACACAGCTTACAATCAACTATCACAGGTACAAGTCAAGATTTTAAGTTTCCTTTGGCTGTCTTTTAAAGATAGACTTAAAACCGTTTCTCACTGTACATTCAGGTTCTGGATAGAGGGGAAAGCTATTCTTGCCCTTTCTGCTCCAGGAAAGGTTTTTGTCTTCCCTGAGTTCACCTTAAAGACTAATAAATTCGTCTCTTTTGTAAACTTCAAAAGATTCTTGTAAGCCCCAGGAAACCTGTTCTGATCTACCTCTCATGGGTCAAGTGAACTTCATCCAGATAAGAAGCCCTGTCAATCAATACCTTACATTCTCTATCTGCTGTCTATTCCAAAGGGTGGGGTTCCCCCTGCCAATTCCCTGGTTTTGGGACTCCCCTCCCTCAACCACCAAGACCAGAGGCCTAAGGGTTACATATTCATACCTAAGAAAAAGGTTTTCTCCTGAGCCTGCTTAACTTTATTTTCTGCCTCCAATAAGCCAAAATCTACATCCAGGACAGCTCCAAAGCAACCCAGAGGTGCTTCAGTTTACCCTCCCAGAGGCCTCTACTGGGCCTGTACTTTCCTAGCAGGAGATTGTCCCATAGACCCTGGAGAGCAATGGAACAGCCAGCTCTCTTCCAGGACTTAACCAACATCCCAATTTTCTTAGGCTTCCCAAAGACAACCATTGCCCCAAGTCAGCAGGAAATAGTTAAAGAACACTAACCACTCCTGCCCCACCAATCACCCCTTTCTAGTTCCTCATTTTTTAAAATTTATTTTATGTGTATGAGTGTTCTATCTGCATGTACACCTGTGTGCCAGAAGAGGGCATCAGATCCCATTACAGATGATTGTGAGCCACCATGTGGTTGTTGAGAATGGAACTCAGAACCTCTGGAAGATCAGTCCTGGATGCTCTTAACTGCTGAGCCACCTCTCCACCCCCTACTTCCTCATTTTTGATTAAACAAAAGTAGAACTCTGCCCATTAGCTAAGTAGCAACAGCTGCCTTTCTGCTTGCCAGGTACTAACCAGGAGCTGGGCATAAAGGAAGACTGTATGTATGTATGTATGTATGTATGTATGTATGTCCATCTGTCCGCTCATCTATCTATCTATCTATCTATCTATCTATCTATCTATCTATCTATCCTCTCTCTGTTCTCATGTGTTCCCAGACAGCCTCTTCCTGTCTTCCTCTCTCTTTCTGTCCTTCTCTGTACTCCCCCAAACCTCAACATTTCTGTGTCTGCCCCATTTCCAGGTCACCTTCCCTTCTCCCAATAAGCTTCCTTCTCTACTTGGCATGTCACATGGTACTGATTCCTTAGAACACCTTGGCCTGGCCACTAAGGTGCTCCTTCCCGCCCTTTTATAATATAAAACACAGCAGTGACCACTAGGAAAGTTAAAGATAAAACACAGAGCCGGCCCTAACCCTGGAATGGTTTCCTTTTCTACTTCTGTTTTCTCTGTAAAGTAAGAGGGAAGTATGACTCCTATCCACTGCAAGGGGGGTTCCCCACTGCCTACTACAGCATAAGGCATGCTGAGACATGCTGCCTCTCTGGAAAAAACCTAGTGGCTTCCATATCCTGTTAACAAAGCTCCTTACTGACCCTCTCTACATCCTATACACATCCTGGGCCTGGGGACCTGTGGTCCCTTCCTCAATGCTTCAGCCTTTGCTGCTTCCTGGTCCACATGAAGCTCTATCCCAGCTGCAGAGCTACTAAGAAGTGGTAGCACTTTTAGGAAATCGGACCTAGAGTCAGGAAGGTCCCTGGGTGTGCCCTTAAAGGGGCAGTCTCAGACTGCCTCTCTTGCAATATGTCTGATGGATTTCCAGCCAACATGAGCAAGCCTCCTACATGTACATGTTGAACCAACCATGACCTATTGAACTGTCATGGGGCCAAGCCACCATGTGGTAAAACCTCTGAAATCAAGAGCTGAAACAAGCTTCTCCCTTGGGGTTTTATCAGTGACAATACAGTAGCTGAGTAGCAGTCTCATTTTCTAAAGGGAGTTGAAGAATAACCATTTAGCCTTTGGCGTTTATTAAATAACATTTTCGAAGGTGTGTGCACTCGTGGATGTATAGATATGCACGTGGCACCGGAAATGGAACCCAGTGTAAAAATATTTTAGTTGAGTAGCATCATAAATTTACCTATAAAGCAAATCTCTATCCACAACTTAAAAACACACAATTATTGAGACTAGGTATATAAATAGGGGAGAGGTAATTATATTACACACATGAATAACTCACCCACAAACCCACGAAGCGAATGCTTATCTAGAATAAAATAGTATTTTTGTTTTGTTGTTTTTTTTTCAAGATAGAAATTCTCTGTGTAGCCCTGGCTATCCTGAAACTCCTGTTCACAGATTCCCCCTGCCTCTGCCTCCTGAGTGCTGGAATTTGAAGGGGTGCTTCATGGGAGGGTGAAGCCTTGACCAAAGTCAATGAAAATGATCTCATTTCTGGTAAAAATTAGGATCCTTTCATTCTCAATTTGTAGACTTTTGAACACAGGGTGTGATCTTCTATTTCCCTATTAGGACTCCAGGAATCCCAGGCCAGCCCGGAACTAGCTGTGAAGGGCCTATGCTGCCACCACAGGAGTACCACCACACCCAGTTTATACAATGCTAGGAATGAAACTCAGGGCTCTGTGCATGCTAGACCGGCACTCTGCCAACCCAGCTACATTCCAACCTTATCCTTTAAGGGGAAAAAACCCATGTATGCGTGCCTGTTCACCTGCATTTAAGTGCAGTGTCTATGGAGGCCTGACACAGTGGATCCTTTTGGAGTTGGTGTTTCAGGCACTTATGAGCTGGTATGGTCTCTGAGAACTGAACTCTTGATTCTGAAAGAGCAGTGAGTGTTCTCTCTGCATGTTCCCAGAATCCACCTCTTCTGCTGAAGGACTGAAGGAAGGATGATTTATGTAAAGGCTTCACCCTCCCATCAAGATGTTAGGTTTCATGCACACCCTGAGGCTGAGTCAAAGATGCTGCAAACGATGGAAGGAACAAAGTAGGTGACCTTGGAGAGACGGGTTCAATATCAGATCCAGCACCGCATATACAATCTCCTCCTCCCTCCCAAATGGCTCACCTCTCTTTTTCTTCACAATTCAGGAAGCAATTACAAGACTACATACAGGTGGCTCTGGCCACAGTAGCACTTGCCTTTGTCTTGCTCAGCTCTGTTTTCTCCTTAGGAAAATGAACCCATCTAACCAGCACCAACACCTGTGTGGACTGAAGAGCTGGACCCATAGTGTATCTTCAGCCATGTGGTACACAGAATACCAAACAGGTCTTCCTCAGACTCTCCAGTGGCCCATATCCATTCCAGAGCTGCCCTCCTAATTTATGTAGCAGTTGTGCCCCATCTTCCATCCTCAGCAGTGATTCCAGAACAGGATGTTGCTCATAAATCTTTCCCTGTAGTTTACCTACCACCCACTGGCCAGCCTGTTTTCATTCCCATCCCCCTCAGTATAATGCCCTCCGAAAGGTCACCAAAGTTCTGTTCCTGAGATCTTTGCCCATCATAGGAACTTAGTGTAATGAAAACGCCATATCTCAGCTAGCATGACTACAAAAATTCTACAGTGTACTATAAAGGAATGCCAGTTTATATCTCAAAACAGTCTCAATCCAGGCATTAAAAAGAAAGAGGGAGGAGTTGAGTGCAGGACACTTGTAATCTGAGCACTTGAAAGGAGGAAGCAAAAGGAATAGGAATTAAAGGTCATCTTTGGCAAAGTTTGGGACTAGCCTGGGCTACTAGAGACAAGTAAAAACAAACAAATTAGCAACAACAACAACAAAGGGAGAGCTGGAGAGATGGCTCAGAGGTTAAAAGTGCTGACTGCTCTTCAAGACATCCTGAGTTCAATTCCCAGCAACCACATAGTGGTTCACAACCATTTGTAATGGAATCAGGTGCCCTCTTCTGGTGTACCTGAAGATAACTACAGTGTACTCATGCACATTAAATAAATAAATTTAAAAAAAAAAGGAACAAAAGAAAAGGAAAATAAAAGAAAGAAAACATAACTATTCCTGACAGCAGAAGTTAATTTTCCTTCATTTTAAATTATTTATTGTGTACCATACCTAGGAAGACTGCTAGTCCTCAAAGCTGTGATTTCCAACCTTCCTAATGCTGCAACCCTTTAGTACAGCTTATGTGGTGA
>JANHMN010000006.1:94821716-94856487 GCA_030674055.1 Rhabdomys pumilio
ATCCTTCAAGTATTCCTCCCCAAGGGCAAGAAGGTGATTTTTTTTTCCAATTGAGGGTGTAAAGAAAATACCGGCGTACACTCACTTGTGGTAGATATCACAAGGTACCCATAATCCCTTTCAACCTTACGTGTGGAACTTTCTTTTAAAGAATTTTAAATATTTAAAGTAGAAGTCTAAGGGTTCCGCAGGAAGACTTTTGTTGTTTGTTTGTTTGCTTTTGACACGGGATCTCTTTATTGTCCAAGCAGTTCTAGAAGCATCTACAGCAAGCTGTTCTTTTGTTTTGTTTTGTTTTGTTATTGTTTTTTTGTTTTTATTTTTACAAGTCTCCTCCATTGCTTGCCAATGGGTAGAGGAACTGGAAATTTCTTTTCTTTCTTTCTTTTTAGAGATTTATTTATTTTTATTTATATGAGCACACTGTAGCTGTCAGACACACCAGAAGAGGGCACCTGATTCCATTACAGATGGTTGTGAGCCACCATGTGGTTGCTGGGAATTGAACTCAGGACCTCTGGAAGAGCAGTCACTGCTCTTAACCTCTGAGCCATCTCTCCAGCACCACAGCAAGCTGGTCTTAAACTCGAAGGATTTCTACCCTCTGACTCATAAACGCTGGGATTAAAGGCATTCTACACCATGCCCTGCAGATTTTTTTTTTAAAAGAATTTTTAAAAATTAAAGCATACTATTTTTTTAAGCAGGGTATGGTAACACACACCTTTAATTCCAGCACCCAAGTGGTAGAGACAGGTTTATCTTTGTGAGTTCAAGGACAGCCTGACCTACACATTGAATTCCAGGCTAATTGGGGCTGCACAGGGAGACCCTGTCCCAAAAAAAAAAAAAAAACCAAAAAAAACAATTGCAAATTTTTAGGCAGTCACCCTGCTGCAAATGTGCAATCCCAGTATTCAGGAGACAGAGGCATGACAGTGAGCTTGATGTCAGTCTGGACTATACAGCAAGACCATGGAGAGATGGCTCAGTGGTTAAGAGCTCTTCCAGAGGTCCTGAGTTCAACTCCCAGCAACCACATGGTGGCTCATTAGGGCTATGACCAAAGGTGGGGGGAGGGGGTGGGCAGCAAGCCACATACAAATAAGTGTGAAAGCACCTTAGGCTCTAAGACTTGTGTGCTTAGAATAATCTGTAGATGATTCCAGATACAGTTGTTTCACACGTAAACCAGTCTCCTAAATACCCACCCCCACCCAAACAAAAACACACGCACACAATTCACAGTAGGAAAAAAGGACAGCCTGTATGTGAACAGTAAGAAAAAGATACAGTGGCTTATTATTTGGAAATAAGAAAAAAAATGAGTGAAATATATGCATGCTACAACACACATGGACATTTGTATGAACTGCCCAGAACAGATAAACGTATCAAGCTGATGAATGCTTTATAGAATAGGTGAGGATGGAGATACCAGGATTAACTATTTTAAAAAGTAGCTTTGGTTATTAGTGATAAGAATGCCTAAAAGTGGACTGTCATAGAGTCGGGGAAACAGCTCAGCAGTTCAGAGCACTGGCTACTCTTTGGGGGACCCTGGTTTAGCTCTCAGCCCTCTTCTGGCCTCCATGAGTACCAGCATGCACATAATACATATATATGTATGCAGGCAAACTACCCATATGCACAAAACTAAGAAAATGTTAAAAAATAAAATTGGGCTAAAAGTATTAATGTGTATACGTAAAACGGGTGGAAACCACACCTTATGTTTGTTACAGATGTGTAAGTGCTATGGAAAAAAAATTTTGTTGTTTTGTTGTTGTTGTTGTTGTTTTGTCTCTTTTTTCCTTTTTGTTTTTTCAAGACAGGGTTTCTCTGTGTAGCCCTGGCTGTCAGTTTACAGGTAGTAAGTGGGTTTCTGAAGAGGCTCACCCTTCTGCCTAGGGTCTGACTCCTAACCAAAGTCCCCAATTGAGGGAGAACAAAGGTTGCCTGAGTAGGAGGTTGGTGTCAGTCAGGTTGAAGATGCTGCAGGCACAGTGCATGATCCCCCAGCCAGGCTTACCCAGCTCTAACAGTCAATCAATCTGCCTTCATAACTGTGTCAGGAGAGGACAGCACACCAGCTGTCATAGATCCTGCCCACAGTACCTGCCATGACTGTGATGACAGGTCATATGATCTTACTGGGAAATGGCTCATTACCTCCGTTTCTACAATTTAATCCCTACTTCCCACCCCAGATTAATCCTTCAGTAAACAATTAAAAAAAAAAATTCCCTCCTCTCTGGGATAAACCCCAAACTAAACACCTTCTCAAGCTCATCAGACTGGACTGACTCATTTAACGTTCCAGGGACAATGAGCAAAACCTGCCAATTAGCAATGTGTGTCTCAAACAGCGGAAAGCTATGTCCTGTGCCCGAAGCACCAAGCAGCTTGCAACTTAGGCCAGAGACTCCTTCACTTGGAAAACCCTGGATCCATCTACAAACTCCTATTCCATATTTCCAGGTGTGGATTCATTACAATGACCAAGACAATCGCTATTTCAGAAAGGGGAAAAAAAAAAAATTAAAAAGGCCCAGTCAATGGCCATTAATCTTTTTAGTAAGCAAGTAGTACTTCAGCCTCTGGTTTACAGGCCCTGGGAAGAATCTGTCTGAATAACGGGCGCTTCACACCTTGTAGCTTCCTCAGTAACTGGCACTCTTCTCAGTTAGAGTTACCAAGTATTGTGGCTTTTTGCAGGAGGAAAACACCACTGACCAGATCAGAGACAACAAAATACACACACAAACAGCACAACTCCTAACACACAAATATCACCCTTCACAGCAGAAGATTAAATCTTACCCCAACAATCTGGGATATAGGATACTCCGAAATAAAATTTATTTTCCTCAGCTATAAAGCAAATATTTCCTGAATGCCTGCGTCTCAGCTTTGCTCTGATTCCAGTGTCCCACCTGGGCCTGATCCCAGAAGATGATTTAGTACACACTATGAAAATCTTAACTTTACCTTTAAGATTCACAGAAGAAAGTGAGAAGTGGTAGTGACTGATAAAGGTAAGAATCAAACTTGTGAATAAAATAAAGCACAAACAAAAAACATTCTCCTTTAGTAAGGGGGGAAAAAGCAATCAAAAACTCCAATCAAAACTGCACAAATTAAACGCGAGGAGATTTAAAATGTGGCTTGAGTTTGAGCTAGGACCATCTATTTGTCCTTATCAAGGGGCTTCTCCATCTAAGGCAGTGGTTCTTCTCAACAGGGATATTTAAGGCCATGAGAAACCAGATATTTGCATTACTATTCTTCACAAGTAGTAGAATTAAGGTTATAGTTATAAAGTAGCAAAAACATTAATTTTATGGATGGAGGGGGTCACTACAACATGAGGAACTGAATTAAAGGGTCACCACATTAGGAAGGTTGAGAACCACTGCTCTGAAGGGTACTTGGGGGCTGGTAGGAAGACGTACTGGGTAAAGGTAAGCCACTGAGTCCCATCCCTGGAATCAACATAGTGGAAGAAGGAATCCACTTCTGCAAACTGTCCTCTAATCTCTGCACATAATCTGTAGTTTGCACATGCTCGTGTGTATACACACACATACACTAAATAAATACATAAATAAATAAACAAATAAGAAAAACATATATGTTTAAAATATATCCCTGTCTCAATAAAAGAAAAAAAAAAAAAAACCCAACACCTTTCTATCATTCTCCAGAGCCCCTGGCTGTTCTAGAACTAGCTCTGTAGACCAGGCTGGCTTTATTTGTTTGTTTGTTTTTTGTTTTTCAAGACAGGGTTTCTCTGTGTAGCCCTAGCTGTCCTGGAACTCACTGTGTAGACCAGGCTGGCCTCGAACTCAGAAATCCACCTGCCTCTGCCTCCCAAGTGCTGGGATTAAAGGCGTGTGCCACCACTGCCCGGCTTTAATGTGTAGCCCAGGCTGGCCTCGAACTCGTGATCCTCCTGCCTCTGCTCCTTCAGCAAATCCTACCAGCATGCACCACCACAACCAGCGACCAGGCTGGCTTTAAACTCACAGAGATCCCCCTGCCTCTGCCTCCTAACAGGCATAAAGAAAGGTATATGCTACCACCAACCAGCTTTAATCTTCTTTAAATAAAGAAAAAAATTATTAGTCAGGTATAGTAGTATGGTATACACTTTTAACCTTCTTAGAGAGACTCTATCTATCTATCTATCTATCTATCTATCTATCTATCTATCTATTTTTAGGCAGGTCTCACTATGTAAACCTAGCTGGCCTTAAACCCTCCAGATAAACCACCAGGCTAGTCTCAAATGCAGAGATCTGTTTACCTCTGTCTCCTAGCTATTAGAATAAAAGATATGTGCCCCTGTCTGTGTCTGGCTATTTGAAATTATGTATATATGCTTGCCTATGTAGGGGTATTTGAGCATGGGTGCCCTTAGAACCCAGAAATGGGTATCAGATTTCAAACAGCAGGGCTTACAGGCAGTTTTAAGTTACCCAAAGTAAATGCTGGAAACCAAATTTGGGTCCTCTGCAAGAGTAACAAGTAACATTTCTTTCTTTCTTTTTTTTTTTTTTTTTTTTTTTTTTTTTTTTTTTTTTTTTTTTTTTTGGTTTTTCAAGACAGGGTTTCTCTGTATAGCACGCGCACACACATCTTTTAGAAAGAGAATACGTGTACTGAATCACATGTACTCCATTCTATGTGAGTATGGCTATACAGCATAACACTCCAGGGTTCCTTAAACTTAAAATTCTCAAGAACTGAAAATCTAGATTGCTAGATGAAATACATACAGATCACCCTCTTGGAATGCCGTGAAGGGCCAACCAAAGCCCATATGTAGACCAGATCCACCATGAATTCCACCAGCTTAGAAATCTTATTTAAAATAAAAAAAAAAAAAAAAACTGAAGCCACTTTAATGTCAGCTAAGAATACAGGACTTTTTTTTTTATAGGCATGGAGTAGGAAAGACCTTTGGAAGTACAGTCAAAACCAATCTATAAAGGACAAGACATTTATGCAAGAATATAAAACTTATGTGTTGCCAAAATTATGAGCAAACTTAAAGACAAATGAGGGCAGTTTTATATTCTGGCCTTAGAAGGTCCCATGTTGTCCCTGTAGTAGGGGAGGAGAATGTACCAAGATTCACAACAGGACCTCCAGATCACAACACTGAATTCTGTAAGTGACCCTCAAAAAGGAGGAAGCAGGGAGAACAGACTTGGTCCTGAGTTCCCAGGCTCCACTTCTTACTCAACAAATATTGAGTGGTGTGAATCACATTTTTTAATGTGTTTTTGAATAGCTAGTTTAAATAGCTATCTATATTACTGAAAATCCTCTCTGGGTATCCATGGAAGTATTCTTCAAGACTGCATCAAACCAGAGAACAAATCACAAAGGCAGTATACTCTACACAATTACACCTGTCACTTTGTACAAAAAAAAGGCAACTTCTATACTGCATACGCTGAGTAGGAGAGATGAGGGAGAATAAAAGGTAAGTATTAGAGAATTCCCTCTGTGAAGGCACACATAAACACATCCATTAGGCACAGCCTCAATGTGTGTGTTTCCTCAAACCAGTAACATATGTTCAGGCCAGTATCCTGAACATAGAATTTGATGACCTAGGTAATAGTTCCACTTTTCCCTCCCTCTGTATATGTTCCTGTTTGACACTGAATGTCTGATAATCCCCGCTAGTCCATGAATTACAGGTGTGTACCGTTACATCCCACTAACACCTAGATATCTGCCTGCCTCTGCCTCCCAAGTCCTGGGACTAAAAGTGTATGCCACAACATCCAGCTGACTTTCTATGGAACCTTGGCTGGTCTTTCTGTGTGCTCCAAGTTGGCTTAAGTCTCCTCTAGAGTACTGGAGTTATAGGCAGGCATCACCATGCCAGCTGGAACGTCTTAGAATATCAGATTGTAAAGATAAATGTCATTTTAAATGTTACATTCTTTTGAATCGCGGACTCTATACTTACCTGCTGCTGCTGCTGCTGCTGCTGCTGCTGCTGCCCTTAAAAGCCATTACTACTGGTCAGTGGAAGGTGCTCATCTGGAAGAAAAACAGCAACGGTAAATATGAGCTCATGAGTAAACTCACAGGTAACCTACTCCCAGCTTGCCGCCACCAAGGAGACGAAATTTAGAGCTCACATTTGAATTAGAAAATGGTTCTTAACACATTAAAAAAAATGGCTAAGAAATATTGTAGAAAATGCTCATCATCCTTAGCCATCAAGGAAATGAGTTAAAACTTTTTGAGATGTCACATTAACCCAGTCAGAATAGCTAAGATTAAGGAAACGAAAGGCAACAGATGTTGGTGGGATTCAAGGAAGCTTCATGCACTGTTGGGAGTACAGACTGGTGAGGCTACTGTGGAAATCAATGTGGCAGCTCCTCGGGACAGCAGAAGGAGATCCACCATGTGATCTTACTCTGTTCTCCCAGACATATACCTGAATAATCCTACTGCAGACATGCCTGCTCGCCCATGTTAGTCAGTGCTCTATCCACAACAGCTAGGACATGGGGAAAGCCTAGATGCCCATCAATGGATGGATGGATAATAAAAGTGTGGTAAACATTTATAGTGAAAAATTCTCTCAGCTGTAACAAAGAATAAAATCCGTAGGCAAATGGTTGAGCTAGAGAACACTATACTGAGGAAAATAATGGAGACCCAGAAGGGACAAATGCCTCATGATCTCACTTGCACATGGCTCTGAGAATCAAATCTTACATTTGCCTGTCCAGTAAGGAGAAGCCTCAGAGCATAGGACATTAGACAGAGATCATTGGTTGAAAGGAAGAGGAAGATCTTAAGGGAGAGAGAGAGTAGAGCTTAGGTGGCATGATAGGGAGGGAGATAATGGCAGGGGGTTTAAGTTGGGAGAAAGATGGAAGGGTAGAGCCGAGGGTGTTGGGGGAGGGGTAACTAATACTAAGGACGTTTGAAAAAGACATACAGGAATCTAATCCTCTACAAACTTCCATATATTTATATAGAATTTAATTTGACCCAGTGCCAGGTGTGGGATACCTCTCTCCCAAAGTTGTTGGCCAGAGTTATCCATAAGAGTACTCCCCGCAAATAATAAAGTTTTGCTCTCGGTTGCCCACCAGAACTTCCTGGTAAGAGTCTACTGCCAAAGACATGTTTCTTACAGGTACTGACCAGGAAGCTTTCTCCTACTGGCTAGTTTTTCTGGTGTTGGAAGGTGCTGTGGAGGTTGCTGGGAAAGAAAAAAAATCAATGGTCACAATCACTTATAAACCCTGTGAACCACAACATTGACCAGTAATAGGGGAAAAAAATGCTCACAGACACAACAGTAGACAAATATGCTGTAACCTATTTTACCAGTTCTGTAAATCTGACCCAAGATCCACGTTTGAGAGCTCACAAGTTGCATGGGTAGATCTGTTACAACGGTTTTTTGTTTGTTTGTTTGTTTGTTTTTGAAACAGGGTATTATTATGCAGCCATAGATAGCCTGGAATTCACTATGTAGATCAGGCTGGTCTAGAATTTACAGAGATCAGCCTGCTTCTGTCTCTCAGATGCTGGGATTAAAGATGTGAACCACACCTAGCAAACCCATTACTATTATTCTGCTACATAGAAATCTAAATTGCATAGTATCTCTATTACATAGTATTCTGGACATAGTATCTAAAGTTATATCTCTCTACTCATAGATAGTGTAGCTCCCAGACATCATCAATGAATTTCTCTGTGCAATGGATGGCAGTTAACCCAGAAGTTCACATGGATCAAGTGCAGAGAAAAAGTGTTAGTGGGGTGCTTGCACATAAAAGGGCCATCTATATCACACCCCCTCCCCAAGGCTCAGGGAACATCTCAGGAGAAGGAACACAAAGGTTATAAGAGCCAGACATCAGGGAGGACTGAAACGAAGCATTGTCTTTCAGACTTGAAGGGACTACTCATCAGCCCAGCAGCTGAGATGCCTGCACAAGATCTGGGTGAGATCAAGCCAATCTGCATTGTATCATGGGGTATAAAATGAGCACCACCCCTGAGATGCTCAGGCAGTTTTCAACAAGGGAGAGTAGGTTTTCCAGGGTGGGTAGACTAGACTCCAGTAGATGAGTCCCACACATAGTAGCATAGGGCAGCACAAACTGAAGTTCATGGGATACCAATGAGAAAATAACATGAAGTTTGGGGGTTGGGAGATAGGAGATGGGGGTGCTCAAAATGTATTGTATGACATTCTCAAAGAGTTTTTTTTTTTAAAGATTTATTTATTTATGTATATCAGTACACTATTGGTCTCTTCAGACACACCAGAAAAGAGCATCAGATTCCATTACAGATAGTTGTGAACCATGTGGATGCTGGGAATTGAACTCAGGACCTTTGGAAGAGCAACTAGTGCTCTTAACCACTGAGCCATCTCTCCAGCCCCAAGAGTTTATAAAGAAAGAAAGTTATTCACTAACTCACAAGTTGACAGAACAAAATAGAAGCCAAACATTACTATGAATTTTAAGGCATTTTAGAAGAGGGAAAAAACATAAGTAAGTTTATTGTGGGAAAGAGGGAAGGAAATACCATTTTTTGAGTGTCAGTCAACTTTGTGCCAAGCATTAGGTTAAACCCTTTAAAAAGGGATGTTTCCTGTAAATAGGACGATAAGCTTTCTGAAGTAAACACTGATATCTCATCTTGCAAATGAGACTAGATTTGAAGCTATCAGTCCAAGGTCACAGGTTGTGTTAGCATCCTCGACAGGACTAGTAGGAGAAGGGAAAGGTATTGAGTGTGCAAGAGAACAGCTAATTTTCATGTAAGACTTTAATGATTTGAGAAAAAAAAAAGTAGGGGTACATATGTGCCAGCCCCTGTGCCATGCTTGCTGCTGCCTGGGAAGGGGTCATAATGCCTGTAATTATTAAACATGAATTCACATAAGAGTTCAAGGCTGGGCTAAGCTATATAGCAAGTCCCTGTCTCAAAACAAACAAACAAATATGTCCAATTGGCAATCTCCTCCTTCTTCTCTTCCTCCCTTTTCTTCTTCATTTTAAACAGGGTTTCAAAATCACTGTACAACGGAGGTTGCCTGATCTTCCTGCCTCTACCTCCTACAAGTTGCAATTATAGGCATGTGTCATACATTGGCCTAAAATAAAATTCTTGGTTCACTCTCTGAAAGTGGGACTGGATTTTAGGAAACCGCATTTGTTCTGCAGTCTGTGCAGGCGGCCTTGGTACTATCTATGTCTAGGGATAACTTTGAGTAAATATCAGCAGCTGTTTCCTTTCCCTCCTGTCTATTGGTAAATTGGCTGCACTTACACTAACTTGCTTCACGTTGTCTGTTTCTGTTTTTTCAAGCATTAGTAAAGACAAGATAGGCTGCCAAACTACCTTAATAATTTATCACTATTTGATACAAATGGCAACACTACATGGAATCTGTAATCATTTTCAATTGCCTCCTGTAATTTTAACAGTTACAATTTCTTCTCAGGCTGACCCACTGGGCAGAATTTTCCCTAGGCAACGTTGTCGGTGCTGATAAGGCCTTTGATGTCCCTTCTTCACATAATTTAAACCACTAACTACAATGTTTCCATGCTGGTAGACATTATTTGTTACTGTTATCTCATCTCCCAAAGGCTACAACGTAGCAGAGGGTACATTACATTTCACTCGTACCACAACAGCTGTAAGGTTTTCAGGGTCAAACTTCTTTTAGAATCAGTCCTCCAGCTGGTTACAATGGCCTTAGGAAAGGTCTACAATCTCTAACTCATATCTGTTTATATCCTTCTCTGACTTCAACTCCCTTTTCTCTTTTTCTCTTCCCATATTGCCGAATCCCTCCCGGCTCTTATATCTGTGTGCGATACTGGAATCGTGTTGGCATTATTCTTGATACTTCTATAAAAGCATCTGAAGAGTCTCCAATGGAACTCCCACACATGATTCTGCTGAACAAGAAGTCCAAACTATTTGCAAAGAAAGGTGTCCACCCATAGGGCTCTGTGATATTATTAATAACACAATCTAGAATCACATTAAGTAGGGAATTTCAGTGAGGGACTGTCTAAATCTGTGATCCTGTCTGTGAGAATTAATTTTTTTTTTAAAAGAATGTATTAAAGACAGGTTTATTGGGAAGCTGATCTCAGGTGGGTGAGTTCTCTGACCCCAAGGAAGGAGACCAGAAAAGTTGCCATAGGGAGAGAGGGAAAAAGAAAGAAAGAAAGAAAGAAAGAAAGAAAGAAAGAAAGAAAGAAAGAAAGAAAGAAGGGAGGGAGGGAGGGAGGGAAGGAAGGAAGGAAAGAAGGAAGGAAAGAAGGAAGGAAGGAAAGAAAGAAAGGGCTTGTATGCACAGAGAGAAAAGAGAAAGAGGAGGTATGAGGACACTCTATTATATCTGAACTGAGGTGAGAAGACCTGCCCACTGTGGATAGCACCATTCCCTAGGCAAAGAATGTTGAACTGGATAAGTAGAGAAAATGAACTGTGCACTAGCATGCCCACATTAATTTCTTGTTCTTTGCTCTTTATTATAGAGGTAATGTGATTAGCTGTTTTAAGTTCCCACCTGAACTTCAGGACTAAAACCTGGGATTGTGATTCATCAAATAAATGCTTTCTCTCTTAAGTTGCTTTTGCTAAAGTGTCTTATCACAACAACAACAAACAAAGATGGTAAGACTCTCAGCTCCTAAGCTAGTCAAGAAGCACCAAAGGGTAAAGCACACACCACTGCCAGTACCAATGTCAGACAGGAAGCACATGTGAAGAAATGCTAAGCAAAGGCCGCTATAGAGAAAACCAAAACTGGGGTAGAGACTGGCTGAGAGGTTGATTAGAGAATGTCACATTTGAGGACTCAAAGGATGAGAGAAGCAAGCCCTGACCACCAATTCGGGGTGATCCTAGAGGCTAAGCTGAAGACCAGCAACAAGATGCATATGAAGGGAGAGACCACACACAGCCTGTGTAATTCATACCCCCAACTTAGCTGCAAGCACAGGCTTTCCGAAACCACAGAGGCAGGACTGAAATGACTGTACAGGGTTTAATACAGGATACAGGGTTTAATCTCACAGAGTAGACCAGATTCTGTCCACAATATCTGTCTAATATGCTCACACATGGTTTGCACCATTAGTGTATAACCACTACATCAGATGTAAACTGAGATGAAGAAGGGCCCAGTATAATTGGAAAATTATTCTAATCACTGCAAAAAGAAACCATGCATAGTTCAGGTTAGTATCTCTCTTTTTAATCGGAAAATTATTCTAATCACTACAAAAGGAAACCATGAATAGTTCAGGTTAGTATCTCTCTTTTTAAAATTTACATTAAGTGTGTTTGTTTGTTTGTTTTGAGACAGGTTATGTAGCTCTGGCTCTCCTGGAACTCACCATGTAGATTTGAGGCTGGCCCTGAAATCACAGAGCTTTTATCTGTCTGCCTCTGTCTCCTGAGTAGAATTAAAGGAGTTCACCACTATGCCCAGCAACTACATTTTATTTATTTTTACTTTATGTGTATGTATGGGTGTTTTGCCTGCATGTATGTCTGTTCATCACCTGCATGCCTGGTGTCCAGAGGAGGGAACTAGATCCCCTGGAGCTGGAGTTACAAACAGATGTGAGCTGCCATGTGGATGCTGGGAATTAAATCCAGGTCCTCTGGAAGAATAGTTAATGCTCTTAACCACTAAGCCATCTCTCTCTAGCCCTCAGGTTAACATTTCTTGTTTAAGAAGTTACTTTGTAAAGGAAATCATTCCTTAGAATATAGTCGCCTACATAGTTACACTCTGCCCCAATCTTCCACCTGAAAACACAGTCACATGAAGCTGAGCATGGTACACTTGCCTGTAGCCATACCACTTACCAGCACCCAACACAGTCACATGAGACTGGGCATGGTGCACATGACTGTAACCATACCACTTGGAGGCTGAGGTAGAAAGATTTCAAGACCAGCCAGGGCTACATGTCCCATTTGCATGCTGCTCCAAAGAGAAAAACCAAAACTGGAAACAAACAAACAAACCCAAAAATAAAACTAAAAAATAAAACAGAGTGTGTGTGTGTGTGTGTGTGTGTGTGTGTGTGTGTGCATGTATGTGTGTGCATGTGTGTGTGTGCATGTGTGGGTCTAGGATGTAGCAGTTCAGCAGTGGAACACTTGTCTAATATATTAAAAGCCCTGCCTAGATTCAGCATCTCTAACCATTACTTATGTGTATGTATGTGTGTGACACATGTATGTGCTATAAATATTCATATATATATATACATATATATATATGTATATTTATTATTTATTTAACATTTATGAGTATAGTATCACTCCCTTTCTGCAGACACACCAGAAGAGGGCATTGGGTCCCATTACAGATGGCTGTGAGCCACCATATGGTTGCTGGGAATTGAACTCAGGACCTCTGGAAGAATAGTCAGTGCTCTTAACCATTGAGCCATCTCTCCAGCCATACACACACACACACACATATACATGTATACAGGAAGTTAGGTATAATATAAAAGTGGTAACCTGCAACATATGACAGAATGAGCAGTCAATTGTGGCACATCATTCTGAGAAGGGGACATCAAAGAGAATTAGATGAGCCAATTTGGTTTTTTGTTTGTTTGTTTGCGTGTTTGTTTTTTAAAGGCTTTGTCTGTATTTTTACACATAACCACACACACAGTTTGGAATAGCAGAAACCAAGTTGGTTGTGCTATAGGAAGTATGAACAGGCATATTCTGTTTCATATTAATTCTTGTAGGCATAATAATATTTTCCTTTCGCAATGAGTAAAGTTTACCCTTGTGTTATTCAAATGCTGATTTCTGTATCATATCTTGTTTCAATTCGACACAGCTTTGTAATGCTTTATGTCAAGAATCTCTTGTTAAGTTTGTGTAAACAATTCTTACCATTTATTCTCTGCCTTGTCAATAAATTCTGATCATCCAATGGCTAGGTAGAAGAGAGAATAGGGCGGGACTTGCACCAGGGAAAGGAGGAGATAGAAGGAGGAAGAGGAGATTGGCTGTGAAAAGGAAAGAAGAAAAATACCCTTACTGTAGGTATTTTTGGGGATCATGGTTTCTATGTAGCCAGATTAGTTTAGAGGTTAAGATAGACCATTTGACTGCCCAGATATTGAGGTGAAGCTTGAAAATATAACTTGGTCTGTGTTCTTATTGGGAACTAGTTAGGATAAAGAAATACTGTCACCATATTAATTTACTAAACACATTATGTTGAGGTATGCCCCCCCACCTCAGCATAGATGTAGCCATTTTGATCCATGCCTGCCAACAATTTTATATTTTTGCTGTAATATACTCTACCAGTCACTGAAACAGAAAAACAACTTGACTCAGCAAGGTCATGCTGATCAGATATTCTGCAATGTTCTATGAGGTTTGCTAATCTTAGGAAATTCCATGAAACTTTACATAGGAGCCATCAAATTAGATGTCAATATACTGTTACGTCTAAGTAGCTGATCAATGGGCAGCACTTCCTGTATTTGTTGTGTGGAACTCATTGTGGGTTTTGTGGTCTTAGCCTTTATAAGATGTCAGAGAAAGATATTCAGAGCCATAGCCTCGACCCCCAAATTCTGGGCTACAGTCCTGATCTTAGTCTTAGGGTGTGTTTTTACAAAACCATCCCAGTCTCACAGAGAGCAGTATTTGTGTGGTTTGTGAGTGGCTCTTGGACCTCAACATCTACATTAAAAATAATTTGTTTTATAAACATTATAAATCTTTTATTATGACCCTCTATGAATCTACTGGCTTTTCAATCCTTTAAATTACTTAAGATTTATTTGTTTTATTTTATGTGTCTGAATACTTTGAGGGCATGTATATTTGTGCAGCATTTGCATCCCTAGTACCTGTGGAAGCCAGAGGAGATTATCAGATCCCTTGGAACTGAAGATATAGACAATTCTAAGCCACCATGTGTATGGTGCTGTGAACTGAACCCAAGTCCTCTGCAAGAGCAACAAGTCTTAATCACTGGTACATCTCTCTAGCTTCCAGATGGTGGTGGTGGTGGTGGTGGTGGTGAGGAGGAGGAGGAGGAGGAGGAGGAGGAGGAGGAGGAGGAGGGGAGGAGGAGAAAGGGTAAAGAGAAAGATTTTTTTTTTTTGAAACAGGTTTTCTTTGTATAGCTGTGGCTGTCCTGGAATTAGTTCTGTAAACCAGGCTGGCCTTGAACTCACAGAGATCTGCCTGCTTCTGCCTCCAAGCTTCAGAGATTTATTTCATTACATCATCATCATCATCACCTCATCATCATCAAAAATGGAAAAGTTTTGGTACAATGGCTGGCTCACACAGAGCGCTTCCTAGGTGGTATTATTTTGGTTTTATCTTATTGGTTTGGTCATACCCAGAAGGTCCCACTTTTGAATGGGCAGAGAGAATTATTCAAATTGCATGATCATGACCTAGTTTCCAAAGGCAAATAGGACAGGGTCTACGAGAGCTAGAGGGAGCTTGAACCAGTCGGTTTTTGCTGCTCTGCTTCTCTCTAGAAGAATCTTTTCCTCCCCACATTTTCCAGGAACAGCCATCCTTGATAGCAGGCAACACGTTGAGATGACTCATGAATCACACATCCTCTCCCCCATCACCCCGCCTCCAGCTCCCTACCACCATTTTCCAGAATTCTACTCTGTGATGATTTGAATATGCTCGGCCCAGGGAGTGGCACTATTAGATGGTGTGGCCTTGTTGTAATGGGTGTGTCACCGTGGGCATGGGCTTCTGAGTTGCCTGGAAGCCAGTCTTCTAGCAGCCTTCAGATGAAGATGTAGAACACTCAGTTACTCCTGCACCATGCCTGCCCAGAAGCTGCCATGTTCCTGCCCTGATAACACTGGACTGAACCTCTGAACCTGTAAGCTTGCCCTAATTAAATGTTGTCCTTGGTCCTTGGTCATGGTGTCTATTCACAGCAGTAAAATCCTAACTAAGACACATTCCACCCCAACCAGGACCCCAAACAGACTTGGTGACTATAACTTTTCCATCCTCCAGTGGCACATGGTCCCATAAGCCAGGAAACCCATACTGGAGAACAATTAATGTTTCCAGCCAACTCCCACCCAGAGGCTATGCTCCATGGGTTCTGACACTCACACCAGATACAAGCACACACCCCATGTCCCCTCTGCCATTGTTTGGTGCTCGGCTGAAGGACACACTCTTAGCAAGGCCACCTAACTCCTAAAGTGTTGTAATATGCTTTCAACAACTCTATTCTGGGATAATTAACAATGGGCTGGATATCAAATAACAACTGCTTAGCCCAAGTTTATGTTTCTTCTCCAGCAAATCCAGGTTACAACATCAGCAACGGACTCTGCTCCGCTCTGCTGTATGCATCATGCTTGTCATCTTCATGTACAAAAAGCCTGATGCCAGAACCAGACACCTAACTCATAGTCAAGGCAAAGAGAAAGAGAGTTTGTGGGGCGGGACATGGATAAACCATCCAAAATGTTCTCCTTTTGTAGGGAAAGGAAAATTCTTCCAAGTCTAGACCATCAAAAATCCACATTTAGATGACATGGCAGTGGTGGCGCACACCTTTAATCTCAGCACTTGGGAGGCAGAGGCACTCGGATTTCTGAGTTCAAGGCCAGCCTGGTCTACAGAGTGAGTTCCACCACAGCCAGGGTTACACAGCAAACAAACAAGCAAACAAAATCCACATTTAGAAAACAGTCCCTTTCTAAGGTTCAAGAAAAGTAGGTGATTCAGGACATGAACTGGTGGAAAAGGATGATGGTCCAGTATCTAAGGCAGGACAAATGTAGTTCCACACTAAATTAGGGTACATGGCAACAAGAATGGGAATGGGTGTTGACATTTAGTCTAGGCTCCAGCATACGGTTACCTGGCAACAGCCAGGTATGGCTGATTCACTATAAAAGGAGCTGCTTGCCCCCTCCTCTCACTCTTGCCCTCTTACTCTTGCTCTCCCCATTCCCCTCCCTAATCTCTCTCCATGTGCTCATGGCCGCTGTCTACTCCTCTCTGTGTCTCTCTCTGTCTGTCTGTCTTTCTCTCTCTGCCTTTCTCTCAATTCCCATATCCTGAATAAACTCTATTCTATACTATACCTTTGTGTAGCTAGTACCTCTGAGGGGGAAGAGGTGCCCCTTCGAGCCCATGCTGAGGCACCCCCTCCCCCACACCATACCTCACTGCCCTCAAACATATCCCATTTGTCTCAATCTTTTTATAACACACAACAATGGGTATAAGGCAGAAAAATAACAGGATGAACCTTATTTTAACTTTTTCTTAGTATACACCAGTACCTGAGAGTAATTTATATTAACATGTATTTTTATTCCTTAACTCTCCTCAGTGAGATGCAATTCAGGGGCAGTGGATAACTATAAGGAAACTGCTCGGCACAGCAGAACAGGTGCACAAATGAACTCACTATGCTTGGGACAGCATACACAAGGCCTGTGCAAGCTCAGGTCAGACAAAATCTCAGCATGGAGAAAGTGGGCAGAGTCCCCTCTAGCTGAAGAGCTATTGGTTATTGATAGTTTCCAGGAGAAAGAGAATCTATTTTCTTGAGGAGTGTTGTCCCTAGTGAGGCTGTCCTTGTGGTAGGCCACAGATCCAAGAATACATGGATTTAATTTGTAGGAAAGGTGTGTAATTCTGGGAGTAGTGGAAAGTGAGGTGAATATGTCTGGAACACATTGTACCTAATTCTCAAAGAACCACTGAAAAATAAAAGAGAGAACTTAGACTTCCCAGTAGCTAGAGTTTCTCAGTATGTATCAAAATTCCCTCCAGTTCTCCTCAGTTCAGCACACAAAATATGAAGTCAGCTAGCTTCCATTTGGTCAAGCCTCTGAAATGTGAAGGAAATTTGCCACTGTAGTGTAGTCAACCAGCATGTACAACCTCTAACTTAGAATGTGGCTTAATACAAAATTATAGGCATCACATGCTTTTAATCCCAGTACTCAGAAGGAAGGCAGAGGCAGGCAGATCTCTGTGAGTTCAAAGCCAACATGGTCTGCATAGTGAGTTCAGGACAGGCAGAGCTACATAGTCTCAGGAAAAAAAAATGTAGATTCAATTAAAACATTTTTAATGAAATCACCTTTCCTCACCTAGAGTAGCTGTTCACTCTTCTGGTGTTGTGAGACAGGGCTTCTCTGTGTAGCCCTGGCTGTCCTGGAACTCAGTCTACAGACCAGTGTTAGTCAGGGTTCTCCAGAGTAACAGAATTGTAGAATAAATCTATCTATCTATATCTATATCTATATCTATATCTATATCTATATCTATATCTATATCTATATCTATATCTATATCTATATCTATATCTATATCTATATCTATATCTATATCTATCTAATCTATATCTATATCTATATCTATATCTATATCTATATCTATATCTATATCTATATATCTATATCTAGAATTTATAGGAATGATTTACAGGCTGCAGTTCAACTAACCCAACAATGGACAGCTGTGAATGGGAAGTCCTACCAGGCTGGATGTTTCAGCTGGTCTTCTGTAGAAGCTGGAATCCTGAAGAAATGGGTTCCAACAGATGTGCTGGCAGTAAGTGCAAGCAAGCAAAGAATGAACAATTCCCTTTTCCGTTGTCCTTATATATACCTACAGCAGAAGGTGTGGCCCAGATTAAAGGTGTGTCTCAAGATCTGCATTAAAAGCATGCGTCTTCCAGCTTCAAGATCTGGATCACATTTAGATCACATTTAGGCAGTGGTGGCGCACGCCTTTAATCCCAGCACTTGGGAGGCAGAGGCAGGCAGATTTCTGAGTTCAAGGCCAGCCTGGTCTACAGAGTGAGTCCCGGGACAGCCAAGGCTATACAGAGAAACCCTGTCTCGAAAAGCAAAACAAAACAAAACAAAGCAAAGCAAAACAAAGCAAAGCAAAGCAAAGCAAAGCAAAACAAAACAAAACAAAACAAAAAACAAAACAAAACAAAGATCTGGATCACAGGTGTGCTCCAAATCTGTATTGTAGTTTATTTCAGATATAGTCAAGTTGTCAATGGGGAACAGCCATCACCACCCAGGCTGGCCTCAAACTCATCAAAATCCATCTGCCTTTGCATCCCACTGGGGAAAGAAATCTCACAGCTCAGACACCCCCAGGGGACCAGCCAAAGCTGTCAACTCAGCTAAACTGGAATGAACTAAACCCAAGTACCTAGGACACCTATGAGGGATTATTCCTGGTTGGATTATTTGAAGTTCTATGATCCCCAGATAATGAATTCTTCTGTTCTTGGGGAATCACTTTTGTGCTCTCCTTAATTAAATCCCTGGTGTGGCAGGAGGCTTCTAACAACCTCCCAGCCTGGTGCTAGAAGGGATTACTCACAGGTGCAAACAGCAGTTAAAACTGAATCCGATTTGGAAGAAGAATCTCTGCTGGGTGTGGTGATGCACTTATAATTCGGCAGTCCAGATTCAGAGTTCAGGGTCAGTCTACACAGCAAGACCCTATCTCAAAGACGAGGTGAATATATACACCCATATTTTAAAATATTTTATTCATTTTTATGTGTGTCTTTGTTACTTTTCTTTTTTTTCTTTTCTTTTTTTTTTGTTTGTTTTTGTTTTGTTTTTTTGAGACAGGATTTCTTTGTATAGCCCTGGCTGTCTCACTCTGTAGACCAGACTGACCTCGAACTCAGAAATCTGCCTGCCTCTGCCTCCCAAGTGCTGGAATTAAAGGCATGCGCCACCACTGCCCGGCTTGTTACTTTTCTTTTTGCTGTGAAAAACCACCATGATCAAGGCAACTTACAGGAAAAAAAAAGGAGGGGTATTTGGGCTTATAAACCCAAATAAGAGAAATAAGAGTTCACCAAAGCAGGGAAGTGTCAACCACAGGCATAGCAGCAGGGACAGCTGAGAGCTCACATCTCCAACCTTGAGCAGGAAGCAGAGTGAAGGGACTTGAAATGCCAGCACCTAGTGACATAATTCCTGCAGAAGTACCAGTGGTACCAAGTGTTCAAGCACTCGAACTTACTTACAGGAGAGCATTCGAATTCATATTCGGTGTGTATAAGTGTTTTGCTTGTATGTATTTATGTGTGTCAGTGTGCATGCAATACCCTCAGAGATCAGAAAAGGGCGTCAGATCCCCCAGAACTGGCGTTACAGATGGTTATGAGCCACTGTATGGGTCCTGATGATGGAAATGGCTCCTTCAAAAGAACAGGAAGTGCTCTTGCCTGAAGAGTCACTGCTCCAGCCCCTATGCTTATTTATTTACTGCTACAAAGGAAAAGTGAATAGCCTGGCAACCTGAGTTTGATCCTGAGACCCACATTTTGGAAGGAGTGAACCAGTGAACAAGTTGTGTTGGCATTTCGTCTAGGCTCTGCCCCACAGTTACCTGCCTGACTCAATATAAATGGGGCTGCTAGCCCCCCTCACTCTCTTGTTCTCTAGCTCTTGCTCCCACTCCTTACCCTCTCCCCATTCCCCTCCCCCTCTCACGTTGGCCTCCTTTCCTCTGCTCTCCTCTCCTTCCCTCCCTCCTTCCCTCCCCTCCCCTCCTCCCCTCCTCCTCCTCCTCTTCTTCTTCTTCCTCCTTCTCTCCCTCTCTCTCTCTCTCCCCCTCCCCCCTTGTTCTGTCTCTACTACCCTCTCAACTCCCCTTCCCATGCCCTGAGTAAACTTTATACTATACCATTGTGTGGCTGGTCCCTCACAGGGAAGGGGTGTCTCAGCATGGGCCTGCAGAGGCACCCCCTTCCTCACACCTGACTGTACACCCACCAAACATATCCCTGGTTTCTCTATCTTTTTATAAAACACAACAAGTTGTCCTCTAACCTCCACATAATATATATTGCAGCACGCACGTATCCACACACATAAATATGTGCACAGAATAAGTGAATACAATGTGACAGTCACCACATTTCCTTTCAAGAGTAAAAATACCATACACTTATTAACAGCAGCACTTATAATTTTCTGTTCCAAGTACCCACACATTTAGTGGTTTAGCCTACTCAACTAGTAAGGAAAGTGCTATTATGTTCCTTCCCTTATTTTAATTAGAGACAATTCTCAGGTCTCTGGCATGTTGTATGTAGAAGCAGAGATGCCAAGTGTCTATGGTCCTGGTTACTCTCAAGAATGTATGTATGGAACAGCCTTGGGAAATGCAGCTAGTGTCTACTACAGCAAAGGGGAACATGTTTATTATGCGGTATGATCAAGACAGTATCTCCCCTGGAGTACAGAGCAGCTGTACAGCCAATTATAAAAGAGGGAGTTCCCTGAGCTCTGGATTCCCTCCTGGAACACAGCTCCCCCAGACTGCAGGCAAACCCTTTTGCAAATTGGCACAGAGGAAACAAGAGTAAGAAAAGAAAATACTGGCACTCTAGCTACTTACGATTATTACAAATGACGAAATGACTCTGCTGTCACCCCAAAGTCTCCAGGAGGGTTAATTTGTTAGCTTGTAAGTAGGATAATATAACACCTTCACATTCCTTGATCAGAGCTAATTGCTTTGCCCAGAGTCTGAGAAGTGGCAGGAGGTACATTAAAGACCCATAAGCCTGCACATCCAGGGCAGGACCATGGTGTTAAGCCTCTGCAGTAAGCAGTGGTGCTGAACCTGGTTCCAGAAATAGAAGCAGCAACAGCTTGGGGTTACAAATGCAAATTCTGAGCCAGCATTCACAGACATACCAGAAACAGACTGTGGCACTAATGGGGACATCTGTGGCTCTGATGTATGTTAACACCTGAATCACTGCATCAACACCAGCAACACAGACACCTAACTTATCTCCAAGGCCGAAGGAAATGGTACCGGGAGGAGGACTTTACAAAGCATGTATTCTTGAAACCCATAAGTAGAGCTTTCATAAATCTAGTAAGGGTTTTTCTAAAGTAAAGAAGGCAGTTTGTAAGGTGCACATGTGCAGAGGCCAGAGGATACCCTTGGTGGTGGTTCTTCAGGAGCCATTCACCTTGTTTTTGAGATTGGGTCTCTTACTTGATAAGTAGGTAGGAGGGAAGGCTGTCTCTATTCCACAACCCCAGAAAAGTGGCCTAATGTGTTACAGTACTATATTTATATATATCCAGCCCTTTTTGTTTGATTTATTATTTGTGTGTCTTTTGTAAGACAGAATCTAACTATGTAGACCAGGCTGGCTTTGAACTCACAGAGCTCTACCTGCCTCTGCCTCCCCAAGATTAAAGATCTGTACCACAATGCCTAGCCTTATAATAAGAAAGGGTCTTAATAAGTAAGTTGTTAAGGCTATCACTGAACCTGTCTCTTTTTTTTTTTTTTTTTTTTTTGAGATTGTATTCGTTTTTATTTGATGTGTGTGGGTATTTGCTTTGCACACGTGTGTGTCTGTGCACGTGTGCCTGCAGTGCCCTCGGAGGCCGGAAGAGGGTTTTGGATCCCCTGAGGCTGCATTGTAAGCAACCATGTGGGTGCTAGACATTGAACCTGGGTCATTTGGGAGAGCAGCCAGTGCTCATAACCACTGAACCATCTCCCCAGCTTTTACCCTTGAACTTGTGATCCTGCTGTCTCCGTTTTCTAAACATCTGAAGTTACAGAGCTGTACTGCAGGCCCAAGTTAAGATGCTCAGTACAGACAAATACAACTTGTCTGTTAACTAGGTCTACATAGCATTTTCCATATGCATAGCATATACTGTGGAGGCATGGAGTGTATATATATATATCATATCTATATATGATATATATATATATGATTCTAGAAGAAAATGCTTACCCCATAGTAGTGGTGAGAATTACTTAGCCAAGGAGAAATACTATTTATATTTAAGTCAAGCTGTAATTCTTGAAAAACAGGAAACCACATATCAACATAGCCAACAGAGTGTGCCATACTCAAAAGTGCACCAGGCTTTGAGTCAGAGGCGAGTTATTCAACTTCAGCCCAATTTCCTGATTTTAAAGGGGAAAATAAACTCAACTGAGAGCTACAATTAGGTGTGCGTGGCAGGTCATGGGAAGTAAACACAGACGTGCTCTCTGGGAATGTACCTGATTGTTCTCTGAGGATCAGGATCACCACAATGTCTCTGGCACACAGAAGATGCTCCCTACTCAAGAAGTATCAGGGATGAACAAGGTATTTCATAATGTTAGCTCCTTTCAGGCTCCACTTGTCACAAAGCTCTTCCAATAGGAAAAAGTCACTTTATCAAAAAAACACTTAGTCATATTTAAAATGGGCCAGTTAATTTCAGAACATCAGCTGACTTTCTTCCCTGGAGAATACTACCAAAGGAGAGCTGTCTTGAAGCCTGCAAGAGGAGCTTCTATTAGCAGCCCTGGCCATAGTCACTCAGTGTCAATTGTGCGACAATACACTGTAAACACAAGGAGTTGAGGGGTTGGAGGGGTGGGAGTTGCAAAGGCTGCAGGGGTCTGCAGAGAGCTAACGGAGCTGTGGGGGCTGCAAGGGGCTGTGGGAGTGAGATGCTGTGGGAGGCTGCTGGGGCTTCAGGGGCCCACAGAGGGCCACAGAGGACTGGAGGGCGCCTTGGGCACAGCTCAGTTAGGTGATAGTGCTCTTGGCTAGCATGTACCAAGTCCATGATTCAATTGCCAGGCATGGTGACCTAGGGCTGTAATCCCTGGACTTGGGGTAAAGGCTGATGATCAGAAATTCAATGTCATCCTCAACTATGTAGAGTTTGTGGCCAGCTACAACTGAAACCTATCTTAAAAAATGAAGCCAGGTGGTGGTGCACACCTTTAGTCCCAGCACTTGGGAGGCAGAGGCAGGTGGATTTCTGAGTTTGAGGCCAGCCTGGTCTACAGAGTGAGTTCCAGGACAGCCCGGGCCACACAGAGAAACCCTGTCTCAAAAAAAAAAAAAAAAAAAAAAAAAAAAAAAAAAGAAAAGAAAGAAAGAAAGAAAAAAGAAAAAGAAAAGTAGAGGCAGAAAGTTTTTGAATTCCATGTCAGTTCCAGCTACACAGTAAGAATCTGTCTCAATGGGGGCTGGAAATAGCTGTTCTTACAGGACCCAAGTTCAATTCCCAGCACCCACTTGAGGGGGTGGGGTGTTTTCAGCTCTACTCCAGTTTCAGGGGCTCTGACACTATCTTCTGGTTTCTGTGAGTACCACATGCACATGGTACACTAACATACTTGCAGATAAACATATACATAAAATAAAAACAAACTCTTGAAAAAAAAAGAGACTTGTCTGCAAACAACAAACGAGGCAGATGTCATGGCTCATGTCTGTAATCCCAGCACTTGCGAAGCTGAGGCAGGAGTGTTCCAAGTTTGAGACCACTCTGGGCTATGATAAAATTCTAGGTCAGCCTGGGCCACAAAGTGAGACCCTTTCTCAAAACAAAAGCAACAAAACACAAGAAAAGAGAACAATCTTATCTTTTTTCCACTCTGAAGGTGGTAATTAACTGAACAAATGAATGGATAAAAATATTTATCTGGCCAGCGGTGGTGGCGCACGCCTTTAATCCCAGCACTTGGGAGGCAGAGGCAGGCGGATTTCTGAGTTCGAGGCCAGCCTGGTCTACAGAGTGAGTTTGTAATCTCAGCAGAGGCTAAGGCAGGAGGGTCGCAAAGGCTGCCTGAGCTACATAGTGAGATTCTTTGAAAAATCAAAAACAAAAACCAGAAGGATGAAAAGGAGGCAGAGAACGAAGAACGGGGTGAACATCGCCTCTCCCATCTGTTACCTCAGCCAGCTATTTACAAAATTCAGTTAAACCAAGTAGGAAACAGAAGAAACAGCAGGTTCTGATACTGTCTGATTACTCCATAACGGAACACTGACTTCAGGGGGCGGGGTGGGGGGACTTGTTTTGCATACTGTGAGGGAAGCAGTATTTAAAATAGCTGGGACCTTATTTTGCTATATTGTCTAACTTTGTAACCTAAAGGAAGAGAACATGATTCATCAAAACTGTCTTTTTGCAAGGTCGAAGAGTTACGAAAATGAACGAAGCCAAAGGCCCTATAGAAATGCACTCTCTACGCTGAATGCATAAGACATATTAACGCCAACACACAACAGCCCAGCTTCTAAGATAAATGGCAAAGATACTCTCAGGATCACATCTCCAGCACCACCAAACTTGTGACATTTCAAAAATAAAACCAATCATTCCTGTCTAAAATTCCATCTCTCCCTCAAAGTCTCATCCTGGCTCTCTTCATGTCAAAGCCCTTCTAAGTTCCTTCTCTCCTCAAACACTCCAGAGTTCAAATGAGTTTCCCCAGCTTTAATTAGTACTTGCCTTCTCTCCGCTTCTCTCCGGGGTTGTTAGCTTTCCATTCTCCCTGATCCTTTATGTCTGTTTATCTTCCCCACACAGCCAAGAAGTCACCTTTAAACGAAGCAGGTGAGCCATTAAGAATTTTTAATCTCGTGTGAATCTATTTCTAGAATAATCACTCAAGGAATCCTTTCCACTAAAGATGAAAGGCGAGCTAAGGAATACATTAGAGAGGAAGCAAACACTCACGCGGGGCCATCTAGGTATTTGTAAGCCTCAGGGAAGACTTGTGTCTTTTTCGTTTGCGAGACCCCAGCCAGCTAAGACCTCGAGCCTGACCTCGTCTAGGTCTGAGAGAGTGATGCCATCCACTCCCACTTTCCGTGCATTCTGCACAACCTTGCCCTGAATCCTGCGCATAGCCCCTACACCTCTGGCTCTCAGCACTCCTACAGAATTCCCCCATTGCAGAATTCTCACTTCGCAACTGTCCCAGGCAGCACTGCGTCTGCATCTCGACTCCAGGTTCCGCACTGAAGGTTTTCAATGTGCCAAGCTCCTCCGAGGCCGGCCATACCCCCCATGGCGCACCAACAGGATTAAAATTATCCCACCCTACCCTTCAAAAAAGTACAAAGCAAGGCAAATGGAACCGCCGGCAGCCAGGGCTTTCCGCCAGCTCTGTCTGGTTCTCGGAAGATTCGGACACAGCCCCAACCTCCAAAGCCAAGGGTCTTAGGACGATTTGCATAACAGTAATGGTGGAGAAACTCAAACCGCAAGACGCGGCAGGTCCCTCAAGGCTCCGTTCGTGGAAGTAGGACTCCACACAGGAAGCGTTTGATTCGTAGTACCCCTCGATCCGTCGTCCCCCTCTAAGTCCCCAACCGAGGACTAGCGAGACGCAGCCACAGAGGACCCGACATTGGAGAAAAGTGTATGAGAGGGGCGGGGGAGGGGAGCGTGCCGAGAAACTGGCCAATCCTTATTCTTAAGACTCTGTCTCCCTCCGTCCCAGACAGCAGTTCTCAGAAGTGCCTCCAACTTTCCCCTGCCTGGAGGACGCTGACCACCGCCCCACGCCTCCTCTCCATCACAGTTAGAGGGGATGGTTAGGTACCACCAATCTCCTCCCAGATTCTAGGGTGGGGGGTGGGGAGTGGAAGGAGGATCGGAAGCGGAGGAGGAAAGAACCTGGCTGTACTCCTCGAGAAACTTCTGGGAGTCGTGTGTTACGCAACTCAGGAACCAGACTCCAACAACAGGACATTTTCCCGCAGGACGCGAGGCTCAAGGGAGCGAGGGAGGACGAGCGACCTCTCAGGTCCCTGTCCTCTGGCTTTCTGGAAGCTACCTGCAGCGGAACCGCAGACAGGGGCGGCGCACCGGTCTTCTGCGCCCATTCGCCCCTAAGCTTCCCACCCGAAAAGTAGCAAGGACGGCGCTTGAGTTAGCGTGCGGGGCAGTCCGGCTGCCCAGAAGTTCGCGACTGCGGCACGGGAGACCTGGTGAGCCCCTAGCCCCCGACACACAGGGCTCGGCTTACCTTCCAGCTCCTTTGGTCCTCCAGTCCCGGCTGGGGCGTCCTAGTCACCTCCTTTGACCTGTTGAGATGCAGGGTCGCGAGTTCGACTGTAGAACTGGGGGAACTCGAGGGTGCAGCCCGCACCACGGTGCGTGCAGGCTACGGGCCGAGTGCTCCGGGCTCTGCCAGCTCCCGGTTCGCCAGCTTCGGGCATCGGCCGCCCGGAACGCCTGGAGGCTCAGGCCACGCCCTCTGTGCCAAGACACGCCCCTGGCCTCACCCCACCCCCACCGGCCCGGCTCCTCCCAGGCCCACACCCTCCGGCCAGAGCCACCACTAAAGATAGGGATACTGCGGCCCTCCTGCGGAGACGCGGGTGGGAGGCTCGTAGGGTGGGGGGAATCTGCGGCTCCAAAGGGAACGCGGCAGTGGCCACGCCGACCGCGTGGGTGACCCTGCCCCAGGCCGCTGCAGGGCACCAGAACCCTTTGGCTTGACAACCAGATTAAGCTCCGGGTCAAGTTGCAACCGAAAGTGTCAAGGAGGCTTTTTTGCCAGCTCCCGTGCAATTGAAAACGGATTCCATGTCCTTTAATGGAGATAATAACTAACATCTGGGGGAGCGATTTACAGCTGGAAAAAAAAAAAACGGATTTCACACACAGGCCGGGTTCATCTTTGCAGCAACCTTCTTAAAACACGTATATTGTTCTCATTCCCCAAAGAATGAAACTGAAACTCTGAAAAATAAGTACTGTGCTCAATATCACGGGCGACAAAATGACTTTGGTAAACTGGGCTCTGGAATTGAGCCTCAGGCTTTCTGCGCTCTGCTCGCTCAACCTCAGGGAATTCTACAGGATGCTTAGGGGACTTTGTAGCACAGACCCACAGGAAGAAGGGTTAAGTTCCCGAGTCCTACGCTGAACATGCTAATCAGCTGTTCCCAGTCAGGAACCTAACTTTTCTTCCCTGAAAGAGACAGAAGTACTATGAAATGGCCTAGGCCACGCCCACGCGTGTTTTATTCCTTTTTCTTTTTTTTTTTTTTAATTATTTTTATTTTTTGACAGTCTCACTAGGTAGCACCACTACGCCTGGCTACCTGTCTTGAATTACGAAAGTCACTTACTTAGATAAACTCTCCAGTGTCTATGTAAAAGAATATAATGTGCCGGGCAGTGGTGGCGCATGCCTTTAATCCCAGCACTTGGGAGGCAGAGGCAGGTGGATTTCTGAGTTCGAGGCCAGCCTGGTCTACAGAGTGAGTTCCATGGATATATATATATATTATGAAAAATAAGCCCTCATATGCTCTTTGTGTTTGTCTCCATTTTTTCTTTTCTTTTTTTGTTTTTTGAGACAGGGTTTAGCCTGTGTAGCCCTGGCTGTCCTGGAACTCACTCTGTAGACCAGGCTGGCCTCGAACTCAGAAATCCACCTGCCTCTGCCTCCCAAATGCTGGAATTAAAGGCATGCGCCACCACCGCCCGGCATCCATTTTTTCAATTAAGTATTGCTTTACCCCTCATGAGACCTTCACTGTCCACAAATTGAAAATCAGATCGATAAATATTTGCATTTCTAAATTAAACACTTTATTGACTACTGTGCCTTATTTCCCATGGATTGTTTTCCAAAATGTAGGGGACACAGCTCAGGGGGACTGCACTTGCTTTTCCACTGTGCCCCCATGGTGAGACTGTGTTAATTTACTTTACCACAAAAATAATTTTGATGTCCCTGGTGAAATTGGGCAGGGGGGTTGTTGTTGTTTTCAGGTGGTTGCTTATTTAGTTGAAACACTTTCCAATGTAGCTCAGGCTGGCCTCTGACTCACTTTGTAGCCAAGGATGACCTTGAAAAGGTCATCTGCTGCCGCTTCGGATCCCGCTGCCTCCACTTCCAGAGAGCTAGGATTACAGGAGTGTAGTGCTGTGCTCGGACTACACAGTGCTGAGTGTGGAAGCCAGGGCTTGCAGCTAAGCTGGCTACATCCTACATGAACATGTTTGCTTGTTGTCATGCCTGGGAGCGAACCTAGAGCCTGCTCTACCATAGAGCTACACCTGGGGATCCATGTCTTTAGATTAAATGCTAGAGTTGTCTGAACAGGGTCGGACAGCAGTTACCTCTGGGGTTTGGATGTTACAATTTTCTAATAGAAACTGATATCTGATATCTGTTCTCAGCAGTGATAAGTGATTTTAAAAATCCTTTCCTGTCTATACCTACTATATTTATGTGTTTTTTTCCTAATATAAATACCATGGTAAGAGACAGGAGGAACATGATACTGACATTGGAAGTTTAGCATTTTATTTGAAAGAGATAATGCTTTGGTCCAGAAAGCATGTCATTATGCTTCTGTGACCTTTTGAAGGCAATGTGCCAGGAGGGGAACACACATGGCAAAGACAAAACTCCAGCTCACAAGAGTCCAGGGAGTTGGCAGACACAAGTGAGTTAGTGAGCGTTCTCAGCACACACTGACACTGGTTTGTTTCCTGACTGGTAAATGGGTACTTAGAGGTGCTTAAATCAGGGCTGGAGAGATGCCACAGCAGCTGCAAATGCTCTTTGCTCTTGTGGAGGATGAGAGGACCAGAGTGCGATTCCCAGCACCCACACTGGGTGGCTCACAACCACCAGTAACTCCAGTTCCAGGGAGATCTGGACGCTCCAGGCATCCAAATGTACGTGCTTACATGCACGTGGAAACACAGAGGCATGCTCGCACACATTTGTACACATGAGCAAGCACACACACACACACACACACACACAAACATAACATAGTAATACTAGAACATAGTGGGTGGTAGATTGCCAAACCTAACAGGGCTACATAGTGAAAATGAATCTAAAAATGAATAGCCAGGTATGGTGGCACATGCTTTAAATCTCAGCCTTTGGGAGGCAAAGCCAAGTCAGGTGAATTTCTGTGAGTTCGAGACCAGTCTGGTTTACATAGTAAATTTGAAGCCAGCCAGAGCTACACAGTCAGACCTTGTCTCAAAGCAGAAACAAAATAGGTATGTCCTTTTTATTATTTTTTGAGACAGGGTCTCTACATAGTCCTGGCTGTCCTACAACTATTTGACCTGTCTGTCCTATTTGATCAGGCTGGTCTTGAACTCAGAAATCTCCCTGCCTCCCTGCATTCAGGGGGCAGAGGCAGTGCTGGGGTTTAAAGTATATGCCACCATTTCCTGGCTCACTTGGAAAAAGCATTAACTCCACCCAAGCCTGATTGAATTTCAGCCCCAGAACCCACATTTAAAAAGCCAGACACAGCTGGGCGGTGGTGGTGCACGCCTTTAATCCCAGCTCTCAGGAGGTAGAGGCAGGCAGATCTCTGAGTTCAAGGCCAGCCTGATCTACATAGTAGGTTCCAGGACAGCCAAAGCAACACAGAGAAACCCTGTCACAAACTAACAAAAACAAACAATCCCGACCCAGGGGCTTGAGAGTTGTCTCAGCATTAACAGCACTGGCTGCTCTTCCAGAGGACCTGGGTTATTACCAGTCACCCCATCGTGGTTCACAGCTATTTGTAACTCTAGTTCTAAAGGGTCTGGTGCGTGCTCTCTTCTGCCCTCCATGGACACTACACATGTGTATTACACACAGACCTACAGGCAGACAAAACACTCAGGCACATAAATAAATAAAATCTCAGAGAGAGAGAGAGAGAGAGAAAGAGAGAGAGAGAGAGAGAGAGAGGTGGTAATATGCTCCTGCAACTCCAGCATCCCCTCATCTAGTCAGTAAGTAGAAATAGAAGACTCGCCCGGAAGCTCTCAGGCCAGTTAACCTATGGCACACAGGGCAACGGCAGGAACAAAAGCCAACTTGGACGCTGTCCTGTGACTTCACGACTATCATGCTCACAGCTGTACATATACAAACACACAGAAAAGCAAGTGAGTCATTGCTCGCCCCTCTTTGGCAGGTTCTACATCACCAAGATTCGGATATTTTATTTGCTTATTAACAACTTTTTTTTTTTTTTTTTTTTTTTTTTTTTTTTTTTGGTTTTTTGAGACAGGGTTTCTCTGTGTAGCCCTGGCTATCCTGGAACTCACTCGGTAGACCAGGCTGGCCTTGAACTCAGAAATCGGCCTGTCTCTGCCTCCCAAGTGCTAGGATTAAAGGCGTGCGCCACCACTGCCCTGCTAAAAACATTTTTTTTGGGAGATACTGAGGATGAAATCTACGGCACAGTGTGTGTGAGGCCAGCCCTCCACCACTGAGCTTCATTCTCAGTTCAGTTTCCTTTTCAACTTATGGTATAATCTAAAGAAATCAAATAAAGCCAGGCACAGTGTCGGAATGCTTGGGATCCTAGCACTTGACAGTCTGAGGCAGGGGAGTTGAGAGTTGAGAGTTGGATGTGATGATGTGCGTTCAGTTCCGGAACTCAAATGGTAGGAGGAGCAAACCAAGACTCCACTCTGTCCTCTAACCACCTGCTGACATGGCTCCATACCATTCCTCCTTCTGGGAAGTAATAAAAAGTATGAGAGAAGGATTAGATTAGGAGTTGGAGGCTAGCCTAGGGTACATGCTGAAGTCCTGTCTGGGACAAAAGCCAAAACCACTCCCACCCTCACTCCCCAAAAAACCTAGAAAACAAGCAAAATAAGACAAAAACAAAAAACAACAGGAACTGAAGCTGGACTTTGCGGCATACATTTTTAATCCCTACTCTCAGGAGGCTGAGGCCGGCGGATCTCTGAGTTCAAAGCCAGTCTGCAATACAGAGTGAGTTCCACAACAACCAGGGGTATACAGAGAAACCCTATCTAGGGCTTTGGGGGTGGTGTGGGGGAATACTGAAACAAAGCCAAACAAAAACCCATATAAAACTGCAGATACTTCACTTCGCTAAGAATATTTCTGCCATGTTCTTGTGTTCATTTGTTCTGTTTTTGAGATAAGGTCTTATTAAATAGCCCTTGCTATTCTAGAACTCACTAAGTAGCCCATGCTGGCATTACATTTGCAGCAATCCACTTGCCTCTGCCTCCCAGGTGCTGGGATTACAGGTATATGACCTCTTTGTCACAGAGATTCTTCAGTTATAGTTTTAGTACACTCAATGGAAAATCTAGCACTTTTTGTTTTGAGACAGAGTCTCACCGTAATGCCCAGGCTGGTTTTCAACATCTGGGCTCAAGTAATCCTGTGCCTTAGCCTCCCAAGGAGCTGAGATTTGAGGCATGTATATACACGCCAGGTCTGACTTTCTACCCACCCTCCCCCAAACAGGGTTTTCTGTGTAGCCCTGGCTGTCCTAGAATTTACTCTGTAGACCAGGCTGGCCTCGAACTCAGAAATCCACCAGCCTTTGCCTCCCAAGTGCTGGGATTAAAGGTGTGTGTCACCACTGCCCAGCTCAGGCCTGACTTTCTTAATGATAACAACAGAATGGCACATATTTCTGATTATACATTTCTTCTAAGGTGAATCAAGTCCCTGGCGTTGGTGATTTAAGAAGCAAAGAGGCAAAACCCACCACAAACTAACTGGGGGAAGAGAAGGGCTCTTTGGATGCAAGATGGCTCCTTTCAGTTCATTCCTCATGAATCTCCTGAGGTGATTTCTTAACATTTTCTCCTATGATTTTACTTCAAAACAAACAAGAGAATCCCTGGGGACTCATAGATGCTCACAAAGCTGTATCCCCCAAACATGTGAATAGTCCAAAAGGATGGCAAATGATACTGAGACAAAGGTGCACATGCTCCCTGACATCATGTGACATCACAACAGGAACAGTCATTTGCTTGGTCTTGTGAGTTGTGTGATGAGGAATCCCCAAGTGGCATACACCAGCGCTGTTATGCCTATGCTATATGACTATGTTGTGCCAGATCACCGTCCATCTAACTCAAAGGACATGATCGTCTAGAGAGGCGAGCATAGGCTTGGGATCTGAAAACTGACCTTGAGAGACTGAGGCTGGCAGAGATCACCTGCCCATAGTGTGCAATGCTTGCAGTCTCAGCTCGCAGGAATCTAAGGAAGAGAGATCTCCAAGTCTGGCTATAATACAGAGTTCAGGCCAGACAAGGATACAAATGAAACCCTGTCTCAAAACAAAATACCGAAAAGGCTGGAGAGATGGCTCTGTGCTTCAGAGTAATTGCCACTCTTGCAGAGGACCCAGATGAGAAGAAAAGAAACCAACCCAAATTTAGGGGAGGTTACAGACAAGGAAGACGCTGGTGTTGAAAAAGGAGGGATGGGTTAGTCTGACCTTGCAGAGGGAGCTGTAGGAAGAACCAGCTTTCTCACCCCCTTTAATTCTTGTTATTTTATTGTAACAATAATTTTAAAACCCACAAAACAAAAATGAGAAAGAAGACTTTAAATCAAAGATTATCAGAGACATTGGTAAGGAAGAAGTAAGACAGGGCTTAGGGATGGATGAAGCTCAGGGGTAGAGTCCTGCTTAGTATGTGCAAGGTTTTGGGTACCATCCTTAGCCACTGTGATGGTTTGTATATGCCTGGCCTAGGGAGTGGCACTATTAGCAGGTGTAGCCCTATTGGAGTAGGTGTGTCATTGTGGGTGTGGCCTTTAAGATCTTCATTCTTCCTGCCTGGAAGTCAGTATTCCTCTAGCAGCCTTCAGATGAAGACATAGAACTCTCAGCTCCTCCTGCACCATGCCTGCCTGGATGCTGCCATGCTCCCACTTGATGATAATGGACTGAACCTCTGAACCTGTAAGCCAGCCCCAATTAGATGTCCTTTATAAGAGTTGCTTTGGTCATGGTGTCTGTTCATGGCAGTAAAACCCTAACTAAAAAAATCATCCTTAACCACCACTAGTTAAAAACAAAAAGATAAGTCAAGCCAACCAGATGGATGTATGTGAACATGCAGACCAAAGGCACTTCCTTCTCATCCTCCAGGCACTGGAGAGGAGACTGCTTTCTTAAAACATATTTATTTGCTTTTATGTGCGTGAGTGTTTTGCTCCCATGTATGTTGTATGTGCATTGTGTGTTCCTGGTGCCCATGGAGGTCAGAGGAGGGAGTCTAATTCTGCAGAGCTGATGTGAGTGTTGGGAACTGACTGCAGCTCGTCTGGAGTCTGGAGGAGCTGTGCACACTATTCACCACAGGGCCACCCCTGCAGCCCAGGGATGCTTTGACTGTGCTGCATTGTGCAGGATTATTCGGATTATTCTGACTGCTGTGTGAAACTGGAGCCAGTGAGGTGGCAGTCATAATCCTTAAGGCCGGGAATAAGATGTATACATAGCCAGGTATAGATTTCAGGCAGGTAGTGAAATTCTGGACTACTTGGAAGGCAGATATGCAAACATGACCAAGAACACCTGGTTGTCATGAAAAGAACCATGCTGATTCGGTCATGAGTACATTGCAGGGAACCCGGTTCCTGGTGACCTGGCATGGCTTTTACCAGCAAGTGTGAATTTTGCACCGAGTGTAGGCTCCTGCTTGCTGCCTCAGTCTGCTCCCTGCCCTAACGTCTCCTATCTCTCTCTAATTTGTCATCCACAGTGATGTCCCAGGACTCCTCGGAAGCAAGTCACTGGAGACTCCAGACTTCTAGACTTTTTTCTTTTAAACTGTGTGGTTTTAACTTTTTGTTTTAATGAAAACCAGACTCTGCACAGCATGTTCAATGCTGTCGTTAAACTAACACAACTTTTTTGTTTGTTTGTTTGACTGGTTTGGTTTCCATTGTTTGAGATAGGCTCTCTCTAGGTAGTCCTGGAATTTGCTATGTGGACTTTGCAGAGATTCACCTGCTTTTGGGTCCAGAGGGCTAGGATCAGAGTATGTGCCACCATGGCCCTATTTTGGGGGGTGAGGGATTAAGACTATTTCTTAAATTGTTTGTTTTGTCTTTGCCTTAAAAATAAGAAATATTTATTTATGATTACAATAAAAAGACAGCTACAAGTTAAGATAAATAGTACATTTTATGGAAGTGAAGTTGATGAAGTGGCCAAAATTCCTTATGTCTGTGCGTATCTTCAGTGCCCGCCTTAATGGAAGACAAATGGATGTTCAGATCTGGCTCTCTGCTCTGCTTGGATGTTCAGCAAGAATCTCTGGCCCCGCTTGGTAAACATCAGCTTCCTTTCTGTGACACATTCTGCTCTGCTGGAAAAGCTTGTCCCATCCTCATCTTGATGTCTTGTCCTGTTTTGCGTCCCCTGGGTATGGTGCTGTGTGCCTTTAATTCCAGCCTTCAAGAGATAGAGGCAGGTTTATTTGAAAAAGCCTCACTGGGTAGCTTTTACAGTCCTGACACTGACTATATAGATCAGGCTGGCACTGACTATATAGATCAGGCTGGCCCCAAACTCAGACCTGCCTCTGTCTCTTGAATGTTCGGGTTAAAGATGTGAACCACCAAAGTCATTTTTGTTTGTTTGTTTGTTTGTTTTTTAAATGTAGCCTAGGCTGGCTTTGAATCTTTTTTGTCGATGAAGAGAATGACCTGAATTCCTCCTGATTTCCTGTGCATGTAGATAGCAGGCATGCACCACTATGCCTGGTTTTGTGGGGTGCCGGGGATCAAACCCAGGCCTTTGAACATGTTAGGGGAGCACTCTACCAACTAAACCACAACCCCAGGCTCATTGAGCTTTCTGTAAACAGCCAGTTAGTAAAAATGTAAACGTCATTGGTCACTCATATTTTCTCCCAAACACTGAATTTAGCCATTAACAACACCAGAGCGCTGACACCGTGGGGAGGACCATGCCTCTGAGGTAATGCTGTCTGCAGAAACAGGTGGTAGGCTGTAGTTGGCTGACACCCACTCTAAACACCAACAACTAAATGGATGTGAAAACTTGTAGCAAATACTAAGGAATAAAATACAGCAAGAAAATATGGAG
>JANHMN010000006.1:94864124-94877327 GCA_030674055.1 Rhabdomys pumilio
CTTCTTCTTCTTCTTCTTCTTCTTCTTCTTCTTCTTCTTCTTCTTCTCCTTCTTCTTTTTTCCCCTTTAGACAGGATTTCTCTGTATAGCCCTGGCTGTCCTAGAACTCACTCTGTAGATCAGGTTGGCCTTGAACTCAGAAATCCAGCTGCCTCTGTCTCCCAAGTGCTGAAATTAAAGGCGTGTGTCACCACTGCCCGGCAGGTGTTTCTTTTAAAATCTTGTCATGAATTATTTTTCATCCCAAATTGAAGCCTTTTTATGTTCAGTAAAACAAAGAGCCCCCCCAAGACTGTGATCTAAAAAGCAGACCCTGTCCCTTGCCCAGAACAATTTTCCTTAGAGGCCATAATTTTATTTTTTCAAGATTTTTTATTTTTGCTGGGCATTGTGGCACACACCTTTAATCCCAGCACTTGGGAGGCAGAGACAGGTGGATCTGGCCACCTTGAGGCCAGCCTGGTCTACATAGTGAATTCTAGGATAGGAAGACTACACAGAGAGATCTGATCCTGTCCTAAAACAAAAACAAAATGAAAAAGACTTATCTTAATCATTTATTTTTAATTATGCATGTGGCTGTATGCAGGCATGTACACATGAGAGTCCTGAGAGATGTCTATCACCCTGGTTTTGAATTACAGTCAGTTCTGCATTGCCTGATGGGGGAACTAAGGCCTGGTCCCCTGGCTTAACAATGTGTGCTCTTCCTCACAGAGCCCTCTGTCCAGCCGCACAATTTTTGTTCCTATTTGGTGGTTATTTGTGAGATTCCCTCCACATCTCTAAATGTATGCTTGCTTATGCAGCTAATTAGTTAATTAATGGCAATAGGATGAAGCCCAGCCTTCTTGTTAAAGTGCTACATTACTGAGCTATGAGCTATATCCCAGCTCCTGTCAGCTTTTATGGACACACACACACACACACACACACACACACACACACACACACGATCCAGTCATGCTTGCAATAAAATCACAATTTTACACAAATCAGTACTCATCTCAATGTTGGGTCACACAGGCTGGTACCAGGCTGCTCCTCTGCACTGGTCCCTCTTATGTGCTGATCCATTTGGAAAGCTCCTCTTGTAATCTTTAATATATCAGATCCCCCCCCCAATTTCATCTTAAAGAAACCTCCTCAAGACCTGCATGCTATCTCCGGACACACTGCCCTCTCAGTCTTGTTCACAAGCACCAGCTGGAAACTCCTAGCTGCTCAAAAGGGAAGTCTTGTTTACGAGTCCCCCTTCTGACTCGGTGTTTTCCCCCATTTTGGAGAAGCAGGCAGTGTGTCAACTTTTCTCACTGCTGTGACCCAGTACTCCACAAGAAGTGACTGAGGAGAGGAAGGGCTTGTTTGGGCTCACAGCTTAGATCTGGTCCCTCATGGTAGGTGCTGTGGTAGGGATAGGAGGTGGCTGGAACCATGACCCATGGCATCTGAAGTCAGGAAGCAGAAAGAGAACAGAAAGTAGGAACAGGACATGAAACTTCAAGGCCTGCCACCAGTAGCTCACTTTCTCCAGCCAGGCTCCACTTCCTAAAGGTTCCATGACCTTCTCAAATAGCACACTATCTGGAAGCCAACTCTTCAGGTATATGAGCCTATGGGGGACATTCCTCTTTAAAAGCATAAGCAGATTCCTAGAAAGGATTCTATGTAAGTACATTTTGAAGTTCTGTATTTATCAAAATATTCTCACTTTCCTTTAGCGCTTGAATGATAATTTAGTATTTCTCCATGTGACATTGTTGGCTAGCTTCCAGGTTGCTGCTAGGTTGGTGTATGGCCTACAGCTTGTTAGATTTTTGTTTGTTTGTCTTCCCACCCTCCATACCTCTTGTTCTAGTTAGAAGATCTTCAATCTCAAGTGATTGAGAAAAAGCTCAAAGCAGCTTAAATGTAAGAATCTACCTGGCATAAAAGCTTTAAATGCAGGATAATTTCCAAACAGCTTGATTGGCTGACAAATGACAGCATCTGTGTGATGCATGTGTATACATGGGTAGGTTATGTGCATAACACATACAGATGTCAAGTTTTCCCCCCAGTCAGCCACATTTATTTATGAGCTGGGTCTCTATGAACTCAGAGCTCTCCAATCCAGTTCTAGCCAGCTTGCCCAAGGGAATCCCATCTTTGCTTCTCTAATATTGAGATTTTAGGTGGCTACGACACCTGTTTCACTTGTCACTGGAGTTCCTCATGTGCTGGAGGTTGGGCTTGAACTCATGATCCCCCTGCCTCTGCCTCCTCAGTGCTAGGAGTGTGAACCACCTCTTCTTTTTCTTGGCCTGCTTCTTACAAGATGGCTGCAGCAGCTTCAGGTATATCCACTATCCAGGCAGAGATGATGGAGAGGAAGAAGGAGAGACGATGTCTATCTCTATATATTCTTTAGGTCTTAGGGAATCTTCCTCAGGAAGTCACAGGTGATTTTATACCATGGCTCACTGGACACAATATACCATCTTGTCATGCCTAACACAATCAGGGACAAAGGGAGTGTTAGATTAGCCACAGTTCCTTCAAAGGGTTTAGGAAGCGTCTACACAGGCCCTGTGGAGAGGAGCAAATACCCAACTATAGATATGGCACGAGGGAGGAGGAACTAGGAATGCCATCAACAATGTTTATTACGTTCCAGGAAGTACTTTGCTTAACTATTGATTCTGACTTAATTACAGCTCCCCCAGTGCCCAGACCTTGGGGCCCCAGACTTCTTATTGACTGCCTCTCATCCTGTTAGTCTCCATAGGAAGCTGTAGACGGGCTTGATTTTTTTTTTTTTTTTTGAGTTCTCTTAGGAAACCATGTATCTCTGGATTGGTTTTAGGTGAGTGCCATATTACCCTCTATTTGTAAAGAAATCATGTGTTGGTGTCTCAGACAAAGCACACAGTCCTGAATCCCTGTCCCTGTATCTAGGAGGGGTCTCCAACCATCACTGGGTGGGATCCTGGCTTCAGCTTGTACAGAACCTTGCTCCTCAAGTCTCCATCATCAAATCAAGGCTGATTGATTCAGGGAAGAAGTGCTGTCCTCAAGTTTAAGCAGTGAGATTCTCCCTCTTTGGTATTGGGACAGAAAGCCAGTTCCTATGGCCTTCAAGCTAGCTTCAAATTTCATCCTGTGCTCTGAAGAACAGAAAAGTCCAGCTGTGGGAAAAGGAACCAGTGCCCAGTAGTGGAGGTAGAGACTGCCCCAGAGACAGATGGAGTTGTGAGACCCATCTCCTGGTTTCAGTTTCTCCTGAGGGCTGGCTGTATTTCTGCCCTGTGCCCACAGGATAAACCAGTAAACACTTTGGTTTAATCTGGTTCTCTGGAAGTTATGGTGTTTTAAAAAATCAAGTTGACTTAATTTAAAGAGTTGTGATGAATGCTTCTAGATTAAGATTATAAAACTTCTGAGTGTTTGAACTTCCCAGCATTGGGAGGCAGAGGCAGGCAGATTTCTGAGTTCGAGGCTAGCCTGGTCTACAGAGTGAGTTCCAGGACAGCCAGGGCTACACAGAGAAACCCTGTCTCAAAAAACCAAACCAAACCAAACCAAACCAAACCAAACCAAACCAAACAACCCCCCCCCCCCCAAAAATACTTCAGAGTGGCTTTATTATATGGCTTTAATTTCATCTTTCCCTTATTTTGAGGTTTTATTTATTTTTATTTCAAATCCTATCAGAGATCTGAAGAATGTTTTGGGAGGAAATATAAGATATGGTGGAAAGGTATGTGTTTTCTTTACACTGGTAATGGTTTTCATGGACAGATAGGCAGTTCCATACCTCATAATTCTGTATCTGATTAAAAAAAAAAACAGATTAAAATGTGATTATTCAGAGGTGGTGGTGCACACCCTAAGTCCCTTCACTCAGGAGGCAGAGGCAGATGGATCTCTGTGAGTTTGAGGCCAGCATGGTCTACATATAGCTCTAGGCTAGCCAGTTACATGGTAAGACCTTGCCTCAAAAGAAAAAGAGACTGAAGCAATTAGTTATTGCTGTATTATATTAAGGTATGAAAACCTACTGACTATCTTTCATTACTGCCTCTGTGGTCACTGTTGGGTATCAACTATCTATTTACTAGGTGACATGAACTCATTAGACCAGTTTGTCACTGGTGGGAAACCCATAGTACAGACACCAGAGCCACCAAGATGGATGGTCAGGAGTTGAAAACAACTTGGCATCCAGACAAGCATGCTCTCTCACAATGTGCTTTGATACCCTACCTCAGCCATGTTGTCTCCTGGGAATTCTCATTATTTCTTTTATTTATGAATTTGTTTATTTATTGTGACAGGGTCTTTCTATGTGGTTCCAGATGTCTTAGAGGTTGCTATGTAGATCAGACTGGCTTCTAACTCACAGAGATTCTCCTGCCTCTGCCTCCTGAGTGCTAGAATGAAAGGCATGTGCCCCTCCCCCACCCAGCTTTTCATAAATTTTTTTTAAAAAAGACTTATTTTATATATATATATGAGTACACTGTAGCTGTCTTCAGACATACCAGAAGAGGGCACTGGATCCCATTACAGATGGTTGTGAGCCACCATGTGGTTGCTAGAATTGAACTCAGAACCTCTGGAAGAGCAGTCAGTGCTCTTAACGGCTGAGCCATCTCTCCAGCCTTCATAATTTCTCCACCGAGCTCCTTACATGTATTGTTAGTTTGGTCAAGAGGGGACTCCACTACCAAAGATGTCCTCAGGTCCCTGAGACTATATAAGGAAATACTGAATCAGAGACACAGAAACTAGTGAGTCCTGTTCTCTGCCCTTTTGAAATCGATGAAGGTAGTGCTGGGTTGCAGCTTGCCCTTGCCATCTCCCTGCCCCTCTCTGTGCCCATCTCTTCTTGCCATGTGCAGGCCCCACTGAGAGTACATCAGATTGCTGACTCTACCATGACTGCTGGAGTCTGACCTCCTGTACCACTGCTTTAGGAGGTCTTTCCATGACTCCTGATCTAACTTCTGCTCTTAGATCCTGGGAGCTCCGACTTCTCCATCAGAGGACACATAGCACCTAATGAATCCTCAGTCCGTATTTACTAAATTAATCAGTTTTAATTTTTTTTTTTTTAAAGAGAGACAGGCTGAGAAAGAGAGAAGGAAACATAAGAGCAGTGCAGGGGACCATGACCCACACTTGTACGGAACCCTAGTACTTGGAAGTCTGGGAAAGGAGGATTGCACTGCAATTGAGGCAAGCCTAGTCTACACAGGGGATTCCAGTTTGGCTAGGGTCAACATGAGACGATACTTTGAAAAAACAGTCAGACTTGGTGGTCCATGCCTTTAATCTCATCACTTGGGAGGTAGAGGTGGAGGATCAGAAGTTCAAGGTCATTCGCAGAAGCATAGCAAGCTTGAGCCTGGCCTGAGCTGCTCTGTGGAAAGAAAAGTGGGGGGAGTCAGAGAGATGGCTCAGTGGTTAAGAAGAACACTTGACTGTTCTTTCAGAGGTCTTGAGTTCAATTCCCAGCAACCACATGGTGTCTCGTAACCATCTGCAATGGGATCTAATTTATTCTTCTGGTGTGTGTGAACACAGAGTACTCACATACATAAAATAAATGAATAAATGAATCTTAAAAAGGGTGCTTGAAATGTAGAAATAGGAGTAGTTTGCTTAATTTCCTGAGGTATGAGAGAAAGAAGAATTAAATCAAAACTAAAAATTTAAGTTGAGTTTTCTCTGACTACAACCGAGTCCCTCAGCAACAATGCCTGTTTCCCTTATCAACCCTCTTCCTGCTCCTACCTGTCACCTACTCTGCCTCCACTGTTCCATCTGTGTCCAGACACTGCCACTAACATGTGTGCCATGAGAACGAATGCGGGTGTGTGTGTGTGTGTCCTGCTTAGTGAACCCCAGGTCAGCCAGGGCTGCATCATGAGGTCCTGTCTCATCCACTCCCAACGACCAAAAAGTGAAAACTCATGCGGTTCAGAGAATATGTGTTTCTATAATACTCCAGGTGAGTGGCCAGTCCCTGTCAGTTGTCTCCAAACTACTTTTGGTTAAATGACCATTCAACATTATCTGGAAGAGGATGGGGATATGTATTTATAAAAAACAAAACAAAACAAAACAAAACAAGCTGGGCAGTGGTGGCGCACGCCTTTAATCCCAGCACATGAGAGGCAGAGGCAGGCAGATTTCTGAGTTCAAGGCCAGCCTGGTCTACAGAGTTCCAGGACAGAGAAACTTTGTCTCGGAAAAACTAAAAACAAAACACCAAAGCAAATAAAACAACAACAACAACAACAACAACAAAAACCCTGTTGTTGAATTGTTCCAGACTGCTGAATCCAGAGCAGGGCCTGGAGGTCTGTATTTCAAATTCATTCCCTGCCTGCCTGTCAGGACATTCAGAAATTGTCCTTTGATATGCATTGTTGATCTCTGCATTACAGCCACAAAGGCCCCCTGGAGAGAGGAGGAGAGGAAAGTGCGGGTCCTCCCCACTAATAAATATTGATCTGAAAGTTGTCCCTTCCTGGCCCTCAGGGCTCATGCTTAGCTGTTTGCTGAGCTGAGCATTTACTGGGAACTGTTCTCAAGGTCAGCCAGCCCACACAGCTTCTGAGGTGTTTGGGGCTGGTGAGGGCCTATGTGAGACTCCTGTCTGCTCACTGAATGTTATCATCCAGCCCATGAAACACTGGGGCAGGGATCTGGGGCAGGAGTCAAGAACACTTGCTGTGGAGCCAGGTTCAGTTCCCAAAACCCACATTGAGTGATCTCAACAGCCTATAACTCCAGTTCTGGGCGATCCAGTGCCCATTTCTGGGTTCATATCACCTGTACACAAAAAGTGTACATACATGCAGTCAGGCAATCGCACATGCACATAAAATAACAAAACCCTAGGAAGAGTTTAAAAACAAAACAAAACAAAAAATAAAAAACAAAAAACAAAAAAACAAAAAAACAAAAAAAAAGGAGACAAGGAGACAAGGGCTGGAGAGATGGTTCAGTGGTTAAGAGCACTGACTGCTCTTCCAGAGGTCCTGAGTTCATCTCCCACATGGTGGCTCACAACTATCTGTAATGGGATCTGATGCCCTCTTATGGTGTATCTGAAGAGAGCTACAATGTATTCACATACAATAAAATAAATAAATCTAAAATAAAAGGACAAAACGCAATCTGAACTTCAGAAGACTGAGTAGGGTTAGAAACTGCCTTCCTGGGCACAGAGACTCTGTTTTTTTTTTTTCTGGAGCTAATTTCAGGTCACTAGACTGCTTCTCCTCCAACGCCAAAGCCTTGCTTGCTTGAACCAAACAAACACCTGTTTGCAGAAGTTAAGGCTAGTGTAGTGACATCGCAGCAAGAAGCAGTGTGTGAGGCGAGGTGAGGGTGGGTTGGGGTTGGGGTGAGTGGATGGGTGGGCAGAGCACTGAGGACAGTCTCTGACCCGTAGTGCATCATTAACTCCACACTTTTTACATATTCTTTTTGTTTGTTTGTTTTGTTTTGTTTTGTTTTGTGAGGCAGGGTTTTTCTGTGTAGCCCTGTCTGTCCTGGAACTCACTGTGTAGACCAGGCTGGCCTCGAACTCAGAAATCCACCTGCCTCTGCCTCCTAAGTGCTGGATTAAAGGCATGCGCCACCACTGCCCGACTACTCCACACTTTTTAAGCCTCACCCGGCTCTGAGCAGATAGATACCCTGGCTCCGGTTAACACTAGCAAGGCCTTCTTCAGTGTTCCGGTTTCCCACGTGTACCGTTAGAGCATTTCTTTGTCTCCCAGAGGCCCAACCAGGACCAAGTCCTCTGCCACTTGTAAAACCTGCTTCTAGACTGAGTTAATTAATTTGCCTGGCACAGAGGGTGCCGAGGCTATTCCAGGAGAAGTGCTTAGGGTACTGTCTGCCTTGCTTGGAGAAGCACAGCTATCACCTACCCACACTGCGTTCTTTATCCTCACAGTGACCGTACAGCGTGGACCAGGACTTCTCTTGCGTCCAAGAAACTGGTTTTTCCTGAAAGCAATTTTCGCTCATTCTTGGTGGCTTCACCCCTCAGTCTGAAATCTTATGTTAGAAAAATGTTTTAAGGCCGGGCAGTGGTAGCTCACGCCTGTTGTTAGCCCAGCACTCAGGAGGCAGAGGCAGGCGGATCTTTGAGGTTCCAAGACACTAGAGTTACATAGTCAGTCCTTGTCTCAAAGGAAGGGAGGGAGGGAGGGAAGAGAGAGAGCGAGAGTAAGCAAGAAAGTAAAAGAGCAAGAGAGAGTGAAGAGCAAGAGAGAGAGAGAGAGTGAGAGAGAGGGAGAGGGAGAGAGGGAGAGGGAGAGAGAGGGAGGAAAGGAGAGTCAGGCAGGCAAAGCAAAGGACAGTAAATGCTGGCAAAGACGTGAAGATGAGGAATCTTATTCACTACTTAATTGTGTCACTTTTTCTTTTTATTTAAAAAAAATAAAGAGATATCTCTAGAGTTGGCCATTTTAAAAAATTCTTTCCTTCCTCTCTTCCTTTTTTCCTCCCTCCCTTCCTTCCTTCCTTCCTTTGAGACAGGGTTTCTCTGTGTAGCACTAGCTGTCAGAGATCTGCTTCCCTCTGTGTTTGGGATTAAAGGCATGAGCCACCACTCCTGCTGGAGTTTATCATTTACTTACTTATTTTGTTGTTGTTTTGAGACAGGGTCTCTCTCTTCTCTCTCTCTCTCTCTCTCTCTCTCTCTCTCTCTCTCTCTCTCTCTCACCTTGGCTATATGGGTACTCATTATGTAGACCAAGCTTGCCTCAAACTCACATCTACCTGCCTCCAGGGTGCTGGGATTAAAGGTATGTGCCACGATGCCCAGGAGTTTGTCGGAGGTTAACTTTTGTAGATCTTTATGTATATTCTAGAGTCTCACTTCCTGTCTGTGTAAGCTGGCGAGGACTTTCTCCTACCCTGTGGACTCAACTGCAATCCCATTCTGATTCTTGGCTTCTTCTCTGCGTCTTCCCTTCTCCTTGAAACCTCTTGTGGCTGTATGTTGAAATGCCCTACATCCTCCCCCAGCGAGTTCAGTGTTTTAGCAGTAAATTAAAGTCTTTAATCTATGTTGAACTGATTTTTGTGCAGAAAGAGAAAACTGAATATAGTTTTTAAATTATTTTAATTAGTTAATTAATTTAATTATTAATAATTTAAAAAATTACTTTAATTATTCTGCAAGCAGACACCCAGGTTCTCCCAGGACTATCCACTGAGTGGGCTTTTCCACTCCAGTATATATTTTTGACCCCTTCATCAAAAAATTAGATGGCCATAACTTCATGTTGATTGCAGGGTTCACTGTTAAGTTCCAGTGGCCTACGTTTCTGTCTCTGTCACTGTGACATCTCGGGTGGTTTTTTCCTGCTCAGGATTGCTTTGCCATTCTGACCCTTACTGTCTCCATGTGACTTTTATGATTTTTTTTTTCTAGTTCTAGGATGAATAGCATTGGAATTTTGATGGGCTTTCATAGAACCCATAGATTAGTCATTTTCACAGTATTGATTCTGCCAACTCGAGAGAACTTAAAGTCTCCCCCAGATTTTTTACTCTTCAATTTTTTTCATTGTCTTAAAGTTTTCATTATACCAGGTGGTGATGGTGCACGCCTTTAATCTCAGCACTCAGGAGACAGAGGCAGGTTAATCAATGTGAGTTTGAGGCTAGCCTGGTCTACAGAATGAGTTCTAGGACAGCCAAAACTATACAGAGAAACCCTGTCTGAAAAAAACAAAACAAACGAAAAGTTTCCATGTGATACCTTTAACTTTTTTAGTTACTTTAGTTTATCCCAGGTCCCATTTTCCCCACTGTCGGAGAGTATATTTTCTAATTACTTTCTTAGTAAGTTCATTAATGACCTAGCTACTGACTTTTTTTTTAATAGAATGTATTTTTAGTTTGTTTTTTGAGATAGGATTTCTCTGTGTAGCAGCCCCTAGCTGTCCTGGAGCTCACTTTGTAGACCAGGCTGGCCTTGAATTCACAAAGATCTGCCTGTCTTCAGCACCCACTGCTTGTCTGTTTGTATGTGCACCACATACATGCCGATACATGGAAGCCAGAGGAAGGTGTCCGATCCCCAGCAGCTAGAGTTACAGACAGCTATGAACTGCCTGATGCAGGTACTGGGAACTGAACCTGTGTCCTCTGTAACAACAACCAGTGCCCTTAGCGACTGAATTTCTCCTCCAGCTTGTCATAGTTCATAAGCTAACATGAGTGAGATTTTCACCTATACTGAGGCAGACAAGTCCTTTGAATTTATACATTATGGAGAAATATTGTAAGTCCCCAAAGGCCCACATGTGAGGGCAAGCCTCTTCCCCTGTTCTCAGACAGAGACTCAAGGACTGAGCCCTCATGATGTGCCACTCCAGAGCAGCAACACCACAAAATCACAAAACTAATAATGCCATCAATATGTGATGATAATTAAATGAGCTAATGTTTGCAGTCTAGCGAAGGGCATTTAAAGCTCGGTAAAATGCTATCACAGTTTTGTTGTGATTGGACAGTCCCATCTCTTTTGCTTTCCTCTTTGTAACTCCATCTTAACATTAGGTGGCAGCAGTGTTCACTTAAACAGTTAAAAAGGCCGATGCTAACTTCTTTCTGGACTAGACACAATTTTATCTAAGTGGAGAAAGAGGATGAGATACCAGCAAAATAGGGAGACTGATACAGAGATGGGGTGAAGATGAGCTTAAACATGCAGAGGGGGGAGGAAGTAGGAGAGAAAGAGGAGAAAGGGAGGGGAGAGAGGGAAAATTTGGTTATTATTTTTTAAGTTAGCTTACAAATAATGGGATTCCTCCCAGGATCTTTATACTCAGGCCATTACATTTTATTCTAGTTCATTATCTTTTCTTATGCCTCTGCTTATGTCCACTCTCCTCTAGAATTTGGTATCTCCTTTTCTTCCTTAAAAAAAAAAACAAAAAAAAACCCCCTCACTTCCTTTTTATGTGTATGGGCATTTTCCTTGTATGTATGTATGTATGTATGTATGTATGTATGTATGTATGTATGTATGTATGCCTGTACCAGGTGTGTATATAGTGTATTCACAGGCCAGATGAGGGCACCAGAGTTCTTGAGACTACACTTACAGAGTGCTCTGAGTGGCCATGTTAGGTGCTGGAATTCAAACCTGGATCCTTTCATAGAACAGCAAGTGCTCTTAACTGCTGAGCCATCTCTCCAGCCCTTATGATTTTATTTTATGTGTTCAGGTATTTTTTTCTTTTTCTTTCTTTCTTTTTTTTTTTTTTTTTTGGTTTTTCGAGACAGGGTTTCTCTGTGTATCCCTGGCTGTCCTGGAACTCACTCTGTAGACCAGGCTGGCCTCAAACTCAGAAATCCACCTGCCTCTGCCTCCCAAGTGCTGGGATTAAAGGCGTGCACCACCACTGCCCGGCTCAGGTATTTTTTTCTGCATGCACTATACATGTGCAATGCCCTCAGAGGCCAGAAGAGGGCGTTGGATCCTCTGGAACTGGAATTACAGGTGGTTGTTAGCCACCAAGTCGGCTCTGGGAACTGGCTGAGTCTTCTGAACTCTTCACCACTGATATATTTCTCCAGCCCAGGTTTGGTATTTTCAAAAAAAAAAAAAAAAAATCAGAAAGTGTTTTTTGTTTGCAAATATTTTATTGGCCAGCCTCCATCCACCTCCTAGAATGTTTAGCTTTCTTTGTCCTGGGACAGTGTGGGTTTGGAGGTGTCATGCTGTTTGCTCATAGTGTTTAAGGGTTATAAGTGGCTCTGGGTAAGCATTCAGAAGAGCCTCTTAGGGCGAATGTCTTTAAAAGTGTGGTTTCTGTTCATCTTTATCTTATTCCTTCTCCTCCTCCTTTTCTTCCTCCTCCTCTTCTAATTTAGGTGAGAATATGAATACAGTCTCCTCTACCATAAGCAATGAAGTTGTTTTCTCACAGTGGGAAACTCACAGGGGTCAGCATTGTCCAGGGGACAATGGATAAGCCCCACCCTGGGAAAACCACCCTTGTGATCATGGTGTCACCTCTGCCAGGTAAGTACTTAGTATTAATCTTAATAATGAAATGGGGTGGGGGCTGGTGAGATGGCTCAGGGATTAAAGGCTTGTAGACAAGCCTGGTGACGCCAGTTTAGTCCTCAGGACCAGAGTAGTGTGCAAGAAGAGAACTGGTTCTTACAAGCTGCCTTGTGACTTGCACACTCATGTCACAGCATATGTATGCCCAAACATAGGCACACACACACACACACACACACACACACACACACACACACACAGAGATGAATAAATGCAAGTTTAAAAATAAAAAAGGCATTTTTTCTTTAAAGGATACTCTTCTCACAATAAGACATGGTATATGCGACACTATCTGCTGTATAACCTTTACTCCAACAGTTAATGAATTAAAACAATGAACATTATCTTTGTTGCTAAGACAGGGTTTCATGTCCTTTAGTCTACTATTGTCTATGTAGCTAAGAATAACCTCACAGTTCTGATCCTCCTGCCTCTACCTCCCCAGTGCTGAGAGTGCAGGCATATGATACCACAAGTGCCACTTTGGTGCTGGGCATTGAAACCAAAGGACCCCTGGATTCAACACCCGGCACCAAACAACTGAACTAGATCCTAAATCTTATTTCCTGACAGCCAGAAATCCCGGAGCAGTTTACCTGATGGTTCTAGCTTTGGGTACCAGTGGAGTTTTAGTCAAGACTGTGTATGTATGTGCACCACATGCATGCCTGATGCCTTCGGAATTCAGAAGAGGTTGCCACATACCCAAGAGTCTGAGTCCCAGATGGCTGTGAGCCACCACATGGGTGCTTGGAACCAAACTTAGGTTGGTGGGCACTTGGCAGTCTCCATTCTATGCTAATTAAAATCAAATCAAATCAGGTTGCACTCTAGTACACTGGTCACATAATCCATCAGGGGCTTCACTCCTATGGCACACACATTTCCCATTTGGACCACAGGTATGAGGAGTCAAGGTTCTTGTAGGCACAGAAGCACCTTCTACAGATAAGCCAGCTTGGCAGTTGCTGGCAGAGAGCCCAGCATGCAGCTTGCCAGAGCTTTCCCTGGCATGTTCTCCAAGACATTCTAAGTTCAGTCAGTGATAGATCATTACCCTGGTGTGTGTGTGTGTGTGTGTGTGTGTGTGTGTGTGTGTGTGTGTGTGT
>JANHMN010000006.1:94877337-94895858 GCA_030674055.1 Rhabdomys pumilio
TGTGTGTGTGTGTGTGTGTGTGTGTGTGTGTGTGTGTGTGTGTGTGTTTATTCTTTGCCTTAGGAGAATTTGCTAGGCCGGGCAGGTGGTCCTTTCCTGTAGCTCCAGCCTAGCACTTGGGAAACTGAAATAGACTTGCTGCAAGTTTGAAGCAAGCCTGGGCTACATAGTGGTTCTAGGACTGTTTCTTTCTTTCTTTCTTTTCTTTTCTTTTTGTTTTGATTTGTTTTTTTGTTTTGTTTTTGTTTTTGAGATAGTGTTTTTCTGTGTAGCCCTGGCTGTCCTGGAACTCACTCTGTAGACCAGGCTGGCCTCGAACTCAGAAATCCGCCTCCCAAGTGCTGGGATTAAAGTCGGACTGTTTCAACAAAACAAAAAAGAGCAGCGACAGATAGAGCGATTAGAGTATTTAACCTTAAAAGCTCTCCCTGAACTCACTATAAATACTGAGTTTCATTTCTTCTCAGCGGAACCCTCTGTTCCATAGCGTTGTCACTAAACTTGCAATGATGTAACCTGGCGCTTACCGTGGGCTAGAGGCTCTCCGGCCTAGTCTTTAGTTCTCATAACCTATGAAACATACACAGATGATATCCTCTTTGCTTTATGAAGTCATTTAGGCTCGGAGGACCGACATAGGAAAGGTCCTGGTGTTAGTAAGGGGCAGCTCTAGCAAAACCGTCCCGCATAGTGCCACCGTTTGCTTGGGACCCTAAGAGGTGCCTACATGGAGTCCATCTGTTCTTCGCAGGAACACGGAGCTGTCGTCGGACCCTCGAGCGTGGGCGTGGGACAGCGACTGTCACCCACTCGAGCGCAGTGACTTCCATTGGGAGGGCTGGGTCTGCGCCCCGCGCGTACACAAAGCCCTTTATTGAGGCGACGGGTGACGCAGGGTAGGCGCCGGGTGAGTTCCGGGTGAGCCGGGCGCCTGAGCAATCAGGAGCACAAGCAAGCAAGCGGGCGCGTGTCCGCGGCGGGACCGCTGCGAGTGCGCGGCCATGTGCACCTAGCGCGCGCTGCCCTGGGTCGTGGCCGCGGCCAGGGTGCGGCTGGCCTGCGGGGTACAGTGGCTCGGGGAGCCGTACGGGCTGGGAGAGCGAGGCCGACACTCGCTACTGCGCCCCAGCCGGTTCTGTCTGGAACTGCGAGCAGGAAAGGGCCGTGCCCTTTGGTGGCCAGTGCATCCCTGGGGTTCCATGCCGCTGCGGGCCGGGTAGTTGTCCCCACCACAGCCACAAAGGCGCACAGCTACGAGACCCGACCCGGCGATGGGACTCAGGCGCACTCAATGACTGCCTACCGTGCCTGGGTGTGGGGATGCCAACTGCAATCTTGCTCCGGATGACTCTCGCCTGGCTTTCCCTCACCTCAGACGGTGCCTGAACTGATCGAGCAACTTCCTGGAAATGAACAGAACTAGCTTTTATGTTCATGGTTCAGGTCCAGTGAATGTTTACGATGTACAGCCCCCAATGCTTTCTCCTGGCCTTTGATTATTTGGCCATAAAAATATTCAAATGAGAGCTGTTAATTAGGCCTGTTGCTGTTCTTTCAGGCAAAGTGAATAGAGCGGCGCAGATGTTACATCAGGCTCCTATGTAAGGGAACGATTGTGATCACCTGTCATGGCGTATGGCTTGCCAAGAAGGAACACAGTACAAAACATTTTGAAGGGCAGCTGTTATAAAATGTAAGTACACACACACACACACACACACACACACACACACACTTTAATTCCAATACCATGGCTGGAGGAGCTTGAGACAGGGACAGGGCACACTTCTGTTCACATCAGGTTACTGGAGCACATGAAACCACTTCAACGGATCTGGATTTTGTCTTTAAAAGACTACTTGGAAAATTACTTTTAAGTTTGTAATGTGCCTCTGTCTATGCACTACGTTTGAGCAGGTGACCACGAAGGCCAGAAGAAGGTGTTGGATCCCCTGGTATTGAAGTTACAGAGAGGATATTACAGCATCTCTCTGTAGATGCTGGGAACCAAACCTCGGTCCTTTTTACAAAGCAGTTAGTGCTCTTAATGGGTGATCCGTCTTCCAGCTTCCCAAATGGTACTTTTATAAGAATATATGAACAGGGGCTAGGGACGTGGCTCGTGGATTAAGAGTATCTGCTGCTTTTGCAGAGGACCTGAGCTTGGCTTCTGGTGCCCACAAGGTGGCCCACAACAGTCCTTAACTGGTTTCATTAGATCTGTCGCCCCCTTCTGGACCAAATGGGCATACAACATGCATGAGATAGACCTATGCAAGTAAAACACCTATATAAAATAATCTGAAAAATTAAAAATATGCACTCAGAGGAGGGAAGGACTTACTTGGCTTCATTTCCAGGATACTTTCAAATCACAAGTCATTACTGAGGGAAATGGGGGCAGATATTCAAGTCAGGAGTTTGAAGCAGAAACCATAGAGGAACACTGCTTGGTGGCAGACTCACAGGCTTATACTTAACTAGCCTGATCCCAGGGAGATCTTCATCTTTCAGGAAGTGGTACAGCCTCCAGCGGGCAGGGCTCCATTCCCCATAGATATGGCCACAGGCCTTGTGATCTGGGAAATCCCTCGGTTGAGGATCCTTCCTTAGGCAACTCCAGGCTGTGTCAAGTAGACAATTCTAAGACAATTCAATTGTCTAAGAGACAATTCTAGCCAATCTTCACACTGAAACAATACTTTAAAATGAGAAAACAGGGGTTTCTAAGCTGATTAAAGGACAGTCATATGCTTATGTTCTTGGAGACGCTGTATCACCTGTAAAATTGTTTTTAGGTTAGCATGGGTTTCATTTGTACATATATGTGTGTGTGTGTGTGTATGTCTGTATATATACACACATACACCCATATTTGTGTCTGTGTATCATTTTTCTTTAGTTTCAGTCATTCAAAAACTCCTTTACTACTACCATCTTAAAACACATCTTTATAGTGTACAAGTGTACTAACACCAAGGTGTAAGAGCACTATTTTTTAGCTGGTACAAAGGCTTCTGTCTTCTTGGGCAGGCAGTGTGTATCAACCTGGACTTTTCAGTCTGAAGCCCTGGGCTCCAAGCCTGGCATCTCTGCACACTGTCTCTTAGCTTTAATGCCTACATCTGTGACACAATACACGTCTGTCTATTGGGGTGGAGCTTGCCAATGAAACAGTTCGTGTCTAAGACCTGCTGGTTGTCTGGAATACAAAGAACACATAACGAATGCATTGCTAAGCAGAAGTTGCACTCTGTGGTATTACCTTAAAAATTGCTTTCTTCCTCCTCCTCCTCTTCTTCTTCCTCCTCTTCCTCCTCCTCCTCTTCCTCCTCCTCTTCCTCTCCTCCTCGTCTTCTTCTTCCTCTTCCTCTTCCTCTTCTTTTTTTTTTTTTTTTTTGATACAGGGTCTTATCTGTATAACCTTAGCTGGCTTTCATGAACTGGCCATACAGACAAGGTAGTTTTTCAACTTCTGCCTCCCAGGTGCGGGGACTAAAAGGCATGCACAGCCTTTCTTGGCTTTTACCTTTTAACCCCTCTGCTTTGTTTTATGACATTCTCCATTATGAGTGAAGCAAAGTTTTCTTTTCAAGCAGTGTTCTAAGATGTCAGTGTGTGTCCTTAACGGGTTACACAAGATTATGATTCCGTACATTCAGTTCAGTTTTGTCAGTTGGGTGCGGTTTAGACCTTGGACAGCAGGAAGTATCATTCTAGTAAGTATCATTTCAATTATAGATCAGGTGGCACAGGCCTGAAAACCTAGCCACTTGGGAGACAGAGGCAGGAAGATTATAAATTGAAGACCTGCCTAGGCAGTTGAGTAAAAATAAATACATTAGTCAGTCATAAACGCCCCTAACCCCCCAAAAACCAAAAAACCAAAAAACAACAAAACCCCAAACAAACAAAAAAACGCCCCAAACCCATAGAAACCCCACCAACACAATATAGACACTGTATAAAAGAGAAATAGGCAAGTGTGTGGTGGCGCACTCGTTTAGTGCCTGCCCCCTGGTGATGAACACTGCCGTCATGTCTGTGAGTTCAAGTCCAGCTCATTCTGCCCTTGTCACTCACTCTCAGTGAGTTTCATGGGAAAAAAAGAAAAATAGAAAATACTGTTTTTATGTGGTGCTGGGAATCGAACCCAGGCCCCAATGCATCCTTGGTAAACAGTCTAGTAGCTGAGATACATCTTCAGATCCTTAGGTGTTTCTTTCTTGTTAGACTGAGATGATTTCTGTGTTTTTAATAACTTCTATTTAAAAATATTCTCTCTCTCTCTCTCTCTCTCTCTCTCTCTCTGTGTGTGTGTGTGTGTGTGTGTGTGTGTGTGTGTGTGTGTGTTCACATACTACAGCACATGTATGTCGGAGGTCAGCAGACAACTTATAGAACTGGTTCTTTCCATCTGTGAGGGATCCCAGGGATCAAGCCTGGGCTATCAATCTTGCTGACAGGCACTCTTAGTGGCTGAGCCATCTCAAAGTCTGTTTTTTGAAAGCCAGTTTATTTTTATGAATATATCTTTGTGACTTTTAAAACTGCTTCTACAATAATTTTATACCATTAAGTCATGCCCTAAAGTTGTATGACGTATCAGTGAAACTGGAGGAGGAAGAATCACAGACCATCTCCCTCACTTAGACTAAAGCAAAAAGGGCTAAAGTATTAAGAACTGCAGATGAGAAACATGTAGCTGATATTTGTCCTCCATAATTAAGCAAAATTAAGGTCCATAGCAATCACTTTTAATGTGAATTTATTTCCCAATATATATACCAAATATATATACCAAAGCCTTTGTGTGAGCCACATGTCTGCTCAGTGTGATAATGCTCTGTTTTTCTTTCTTTAGTTTTATGTTTTGGGTTAACTATTGTCTCTGCATCATGTGCATGAACTGCCTTCAGAGGCCAGAAGGGGGCAGTGGATCCCCTGGAACTGACTTAGGTCGTGAGCCACAGTGTGGGTGCTGAGAACTGAATCGTGGTCCCCAGAAAGAGCAACAAATGTGTCTCTCTGGCCCCTAACTTTTGTGAATATACGCTACCTATCATCTACCTACCTACATATTATCTATCATCTATTATCTATCAATGTATGTATGTATGTATCTATCATCTATCTATGTATCATCTATGTATCACCTATCATCTATCATCTCTCATCTATGTATTGCCTATCATCTATCTATCTGTCTGTCTGTCTGTCTGTCTGTCTATCTATCTATCTGTTACCTATCATTTATGTATTATCTATCTATGTATCATCTATCTATCACCTATCTATCATCTGTCTCTATTATCTATCCCCATTCATCTGCCTACTATCTTTTACATTCTTGCACACATCTTTTTTGATTTAACAAATTAAATATTTATTTAATATTTATTTAAATATTTAAATATTTATATTAATATTAATTTACATTTGTGTCTGTATATGCCTGTGTGCGAATGGAGGCCAGAGAACAGCTTTTAGGAAGTTATGATTTTGTAGGTCCTGGGTGCAAATTGCAGGTGGTCAGGCTTAGCAGCCAGCACTTCTACCCACTGAGCCTTTCACCATTTTCAAACAACTGTTTGTTGTTGTTTCATTTTATATTTATTTATTTTACTTTTTGTATATGAAGGTTTTGCCTGTGTGCCTGTTGGAGCTCCTGAAACTGGGGCTACAGATGGTTGTGAGCTGCTTTGTGGGTGCTGGGAATTCAGCCTGGATTGTCTTATGTTTTTGTTTTTGTTTTTGTTTTTTGAGACAGGGTTTCTCTGTGTAGTCCTGGCTGTCCTGGAACTCACTCTGTAGACCAGGCTGGCCTCGAACTCAGAAATCCGCCTGCCTCTGCCTCCCAAGTGCTGGGATTCTGGATTGTCTTAAAGAGCAATAAGTGCTCTTAACCGTCTCTCCAGCCCCATCCCTTTGTTCCTTGAGACAGGGTTCTACTATGTGCACCAGGCTGCTCTGGACCTTACTATACAGTCTAGGCTGTCTTCAAACTCACTGTCTTCCTGCCTCTGTCTCCCAAGTACTAGGATCACAATTGTGTCCCTCCACTCTCGGGATTACAAGTGTACAGTACTATATCCAGCTTATGACATTATTTGATCAGCCTCAATAGTCATTGTAGTTGGGTGTGGTGGTGCATGCTTTTAAAGCCAGCACGTGGGAGGCAGAAGCAGACAGATCTCTGTGAATTTGAGAAAAATCTGTTCTACATAGAAGTTCAAGGCTAGCTAGGCTGTCCTTTTTCTTTTTTCTTTTTTGTTTTGTTTTGTTTTTTTTTTTTTTTTTGAGACATGGTTTCTCTGTGTAGTCCTGGCTGTCCTGGAACTCACTCTATAGACCAGACTGGCCTTGAACTCAGAAATCCACCTGCCTCTGCCTCCCAAGTGCTGGGACTAAAGGCGTGAGCCGCTGCTGCCCAGCTTAAGCTAGGCTGTCCTAATGAAACCCTGTGTCTAAATAAATAAATACGGTCAGACAGCCAGCCAGCCAGCCAGCCAGACAGACAGACAGACAGACATCATAGCTTATAGTTCCTGTTCACAATCTCATTTGTAGATTGGTTGGAATTGTAGGCTGCTGCACTGGACAAACCCCTGGCATAGTTTCTGGACTTTTGCCAATGTGTCTTTGAGTTAATTGGTAGGATTTTTTTTCTCGTTAGGATGATAACTCTAAAAAAAATCTTCCATAAGTGACAGCGGAGGGGAAGGCAGCAAGACATTGTCTGTAGGTTACATGGCACACCTAGTAAAAACTGGTTGAATAAGTTTGTGAAATTTTGCCTCAGACAGGAACCATGGGACCTCGCAGAGCTCACCAAGACCTGGTACACAAACTTGACGAACATCAAGTTGCCATTCTTGGGAGAAATCGCCTTTGGTAGTCCTATGAATCTCTTGGCAAGCCAAACAAGACAGGAATGCCCGCTCCCTTCCGTGCAAAGTGAGCTAAGTTCTGCTTTACTATGTTAGTGATTGTATCCTTGACCTGTTACGTTTGTTGTCCACACCCACGCCTCCTGTCAGTTCTCAGTAAAGTTAATTCTTCAACAGTGGTCACCTGCTGTGTGCCACTCGGCTTTGAGATGCCGCTGAGTGGAAATGCCGCTTGGATGGCTTCATTTGCTTTATTTATTATTATTATTTTTATTTTTAGCCATAACACTTGAAAAGGAGTATGAAGCGAAGCGCCTAGCAAAACTGAAGTGTCAGGAGAATGTGTGTAAGGAAATCCAGGTTTCACTGAGGGAAAAGTCAGTCGGCCTGAGGAGACCACTTCAGCCCAAGTGACCCCACGTGACCCCACGTATTGTTGAACCTGAACCCGTTTCCGGCATCCATGGGGATGAAGCTCTCGAATTCTTTCACAGTGTCAAGTAGACACAGCAGTGTGTCTGTGGCAATGGGGCCAATGTTTCTGGACGTGGCTCGGTGGACACTGTGACAGAGCCCCTGAGTTCCTGCTACACTCCTGTTCTTTGTGTCCCATACAGCAGCCCTCCCTGTAAGTAGATGAAAACGCATCTGGAGTTGAGTCATTTTGTGTTACTCGTTTCAATGCTTGTAAGATTGCGTGGGGAAGAGGACAGTTCTGTGAGAGGCAGCGTTCTGAAGAGACGTTTGAGATCCCAAGGAGACTTCTCATAACGAAGGTCAGAAAGAAGTTCTTTTAAAATGAGAAACTGCAAAAAAAAAAAAAAAAAAAAAATTTTTTTTTTTTTCTGGTTAAGAAAACGATTAAGATTTCATTTCTGTTAACTCTACACTTAACAATTTTCGGCAAAGTGTTGTTTATCATTCTCACGTGGCACTTTATTTTTAATTTTCTTTATTACGTGGTACTTTTAAAAGTAAGACTTACTTTGTTTTTGTTCTTTTGGGAAAAAATGTGAAGCCACCCACTTTCCTTCTGGTTAATATTCTTTCTACAGCAGAGCTGGAGCAGGTACAACACACATGCACGGAAGGGGACACGGAGGGACAAAGACGGCCTAACTGTGAGGAGAACTTATGTTTGCAGAGTGGCTGGGGAATGAGCAAATAAAGAGAAAGCACTGAGTTTTTATGAACAAAGTTTTCTAGAACTTGAATCCAATAAAACATATTTGGATACTGGTGTCTTATCTAAGCACTGTTTCTCAAAAGACCTTCAGCAGGCGCTTCAGGATCCTCTCGCCCGGCTTCATAAGAGGTACCATGATGTAGCAGTATCTAAATGTACAGCTGGGGGCTTTGCGTGTCTTATAACTTCCCTCGAAACTTACGCGTTTGAAAGAAGAGCCAGCTCCTGATGCAGGAATGAGCTGTTTGCTTCTTTCGTAGTAGCCTCTTACCTTGCATCCAAACTACCACTCTTTTGAGAACCAATCCCAAGGGCTGGAGAGATGGCTTCGAAGTTAAGAACACTTGGTGTTCTTGCGTATGACTCTGGTTCGATTTCCAGGTGGTTCTGGCTGTTTTGATTCACTGTAGACTGGCATGGAATTCACAGAGATCCACCTGCCTCTGCCTCCCCAGTGCTACTATTAAAGGTGAGCGTGTAATGCCGGTGGGCCTGCCATTTTGTTTTTTGTCTTGAACAATTCTTTGTTTTGTTTTTTGAGACTGGGTTTCTCTGTATAGCCTTGGCTGTCCTGGAACTCACTCTGTAGACCAGGCTGGCCTTGAACTCAGAAATCCACCTGCCTCTGCCTCCCAAGTGTTGGGACTAAAGGTGTTCACTACCACCACCCCGAGTCTTGAGCAATTCTTGACAACCACTCTAGGATTTAAAGATCATGAGTAAGATAGGCATTATAGTTCATGCATCTCAGTATCAAGCAAGGCAGGCTTTATGGACTCACTCCTGGTATTAAGCAAGACAGGTATTTATGACCACCCCCTCCATCCCAGTATCAAGAAGGATGGGCACTGTGAGTCCAAGCACAGTCATCCAGGTAGCAAGTAAATAGCATAAACAATCAAAACAAGTCAGTGGAGATTTGAAGATGAAACACAGACTTGAGAGTTACAGACATGATTCTTGCCGCAGGGCTTCTGAGCTCAGCCTGTTGATGCCACACTGCTGTGACAACAGGGAAGACTTTCTAATTCTGCTTTCAAGGGGAGAATCTTCCAAGTTTTCAAGAGAAGTTGCAAATAGGAAACACTTTTTCAGTACTGAAACTACTAGCAAGATGCCCATGCTTTCCCGAATAAACTATTACTAATATTCCTGTAAGCAAATCGTGAAAACTTATCAGTCAGGACACAGACATAGACAGACAGACAGACAGACAGACAGACAGACAGACAGACACACACACACACACACACACACACACACACACACACGAGAGAGAGAGAGAGAGAGAGAGAGAGAGAGAGAGAAGAATAAAAATATAAAAATAATCTTAATTTTTTTTTTTTTTTAGTATTTCCTGTTTTGTGCTGTCATGACGTGAACGTCATGTTCTTATTCTTAGATCACAGCCTGGTTGCTGAGTGTGTGTGTTCATTGTAGGTTGCTTCACTGACCCATAGAGTCCCACAGACAATACTTCCAATCCTTTCCTTTGAGACCGCGAATGTTTCCAAAAGCTTACAAGTCCTCTGAACAAAATGCCTGATAGGAGTATTAGTTTTAATACCTTAAAAAACAGATTTAAGAAAGATACAAATGTCTAGGTTTTTGGTTTATCCATCTGGCTTTTAGTCTCTCTTTCCTATCGTGTTCTCTTGGGGAAAAGAAAAACATCTGGGTTTTCTCAGAAATCAGTGTATTTTTTGCTTGTAAAACAGCCAGTTATAAAGGTATCTTGCAGCGGAGGAACAAAGAGGTCAAAGCTGTACTGACACATGATGATGTCACGTGCCTGTTCATTGCTAGTCTAAAAAGTTAAAGATCACACAAATGTCAATGTAAAGGGACCCATAGAGATTTACTTCTGGAGACAGTAGCTCCCTCTCCTCCTGGTTTCCTATGTAAATGTAAAGGGACCCATAGAGATTTACTTCTGGAGACAGTAGCTCCCTCTCCTCCTGGTTTCCTCTCTGGAGACAGATGGCTTTGCCTCCTCTCTCTTCTGTGACTTCTCCTGTGTCCAAACAACACAATGATATTGTGATGTTGAGTTTTTTTTTTTTTTTCTTTTGGGGGACAATATATTGATTTACTGGTAGGAAAAAAATATGTAGTTTTTCTTTGCTCCAGTCTCAACTCGAAAGTAACATTTCTGTAAATGTTAGACTGTATTATGAATTTTTCTCAGTCATATAGATGTATTTGGGCTGCTATGATAAAAATCTCCCAAACTCGCTTATAAATAATTTTTTCTCAGATATAGAAAATCCAGCATCTGGTGAGGACCACTTTCTGGTTTCTAGATGCTACCTCTTGCTCTGTTGCTGTATGTGGAAGCTAGCTAGCTCTTGGATTTCTCTTTTTAAAATAATAAAGATCCACTCATTATTACTGTGTGCATGCTTATATGTGTTTATGGTATACGTCTGTTTTCAAGCATGTGTCACAGCACAAGGTCAGAGGATCATTTGGGTCCTAGTGAGTGAACTCAGATTGCAAGAGTTGGCAGCAAGCCTCTTTATCTATTGAGATGATCATTAGCCCACTATGGGTGTGGCTTCTCTTTGAGTTATGTTTGCCCTTAACTTATCTGACTTATTATTATGAGTGTGTGTGTTGGGCGAGTCACATGCTATGATGCATGAGGCCTGAGGACAACATTTGGCATATTAGTGACAAGCTATCATCCGATTAATAGAGATAAAGAAGCCCCGATTAATACTAATAGAGATGAAAAGGGAGAGATTACATCGGGTACCAATGAAATCCAGAAAATTATGGGGCCATACCTTAACAGTTTACATTGCACTAAACTGGAAAATCTGAAAGCACATGACCTTACCACAGTTAACAAAGGTAAAATAATAATTTAAAAGACCTATAATAGTGAGGTTGAAGCAGTGACTTAAAATCTCCCAGCTGAAAGTGCTCAGGTCCACAGGGATGATCACAGAACTCTACCAGTCATGCAAAAAGAAGTAACAGCAGAAGTTCTCAAATGACTCTATAAAACAGGGAAGGCGGGTTACGCTTCCAAACTCCTCATGACACTGGCATTCTAATTCTGATGTCAGACAAGACCGAAACAAAAATTGCCGACCAGTCTCCCCAGTGAACATAAAATCCTCACTAAGATACCCATAAACTAAATTCAACGTATCAAAAAGTTCCTTCCCGGTGATCAAGCTGACTTTATTGCAGGCGTGCGGGGATGACTGGAGTCAGGAAATGTAATTTGTCATCTAAGTGGTCTGAGTGACGGGTCACATGATGGGGATCACATGAGCGTCTCAGCAGATACAGAAGACACCTTTATCAAATCTAACATCCCTTCATGATAAAATCTCCAGACTAGAAATGGAGGGAACACACTGCAGTGTAATAAAGGCTATGCACAACAAATCTGTAGTCAAGGTTCTGCTGCACGGAGAAAACTCCAAGCATCCCCACTAATATTAGGAACAAGACAAGGATGCGGGCTTTCATCACTACCATGGAATACAGTGCCAGAAGCTGTAACTCGAGCAGCATACTGGAAGAAATAAGAGGTACAAACTGAAAGGAAGAAGTCAAAGTCTTATGACATGATTCTACGTGAGACACCCTAGAGCAAGCATTGGGAAACTCCTGGACCTGAAAGACATGTTTGGCAAAATGGCAGGTTACAAAATCATCGCCTAAAAACCAGTAGTCTTTATATACACCAATGGCAAACACACTGAGAAACAACCCCATCTAGGAAACAACCCCATTCACAACAGCCTAAAACATATACCTTGAAACAAACTCAAGGAAAAAGAGCCCCACAACAAAACCTGAAAACAGAAAAAAGAAATTGAAGGCCCTAGAAAGGACCCCCCACCCCCAATTACCAGTATATGAGAAAATCATGCGGAAGCCTATTTTATAAGCTTATTTAACATGCAAAACAAAATGTCTTAAATGGAGATAACTTTCATGGATAGAGAATGCTCCTCCTAGAAACTATGGGTTATCAAATCTCAATGTCAGGTGTGGGGACAGTTTCCTATAAACCGTTGGCCAGGGAAGTTCCAAAGTTTCTATGAACAATACAGGATGCTGACATTGCTCTTGGCTGTCCTCTAGAACTTGATAAGACCCTGTTCCTGAAAACAACACATTTTAGTCATGGGGCATAGGGATATCAAACTGTAGCTGAACTGGAAGCCTTCTCCCCACCAGCCAGCCTAGTGTCTGAAGATGCTACCCAGACTGCTGGGGAAGGAGAGCTGTCACTAGTTTTACCCAACTGTGGGTATGTTCAAGCTACAATGTGCTCTCCGGAGCAATATCGAATGACTACTTAGAAGGGTCGGGGTTACTATTGCTGCAATGAAACACCATGACCAAAGCAACTTGGGGAGGAAAGGGTTTATTTGACTCACACTTCCATAGCATGGTTCTTCACTGAAGGAAGTCAGGAAGGAACTCAAAAGGGGGAGAAATTTGGAGGCAGAAGCTGATGTAGAGGCACTGGAGGAATGCTGCTTACTGGCTTGCTTCCTGTTTGCCCAGCCTGCTGCTTTTTCTGTTTGTTTTGTTTTGTTTGTCTGGCAATGTTTCTCTGTGTAGCCCTGGCTGTCCTGGAACTAACACTGTAGACCAGGCATGCCTCTGTTTCCTGGATGATGGGATCAAAGACCAGCCACTTCAGCCTGCTTTCTTATAGCACCCAGGGTCATGAGCCAGGGGTGTCCCTACCCACAATGGGCTGGGCGCTCCCACATCAGTCACTAGTTAAGAAATGCTCTTCTTGCCTTTAACCCAATTTTATGGAGACAGTTTCTCAATTAGGGTTTTCTCCTTTCAGATGATGACTCTAGCCTGTGTCAGGAGGACAAAGAATTAGCCAGCACAATTGATGCCTTGTCAACTTGGCAAACAATACTTTTAAAGACACATCTTTCCTTTTCTTTTTATTTTCTTCCTCAAGCTCTCAGATTAATACTACAAATATGAAATGTATTACAAGCCTAAGTCCCAGAGTCATTACCAATTCAAACACCTTAAACGTTTAGTCTCTGTAAAAATCCAAAATCTCTTAAAAGCCAAATTCTCTTTTCAAAATTCAAAGTCTCTCAACTCTGGGCTCCTATAATATAAAAGAAATAAACTAAATACTTTCTTACTTCAAGATGGAAGTACCAGGGCACAGTTACAATCTGAACAAAGTAAAACCAAACTCCAACGGTATAAATAATTCAGTGTTCAATATCTGGGATTCACTCTAGATCTTCTGGGCTCCTCCAGGGGGCCTGGGTTATTCATTTCTGCCCTCCCAACACACACAGCTTGTCTTCTAAGCTCAGGCTAGTTCCATGCCACTTGGTGATCCACTGATACTGGAATCTTGAAAATGCTTGGGGTCTTCGTTTGTAACTGGGCTGCACTTTGACCAATAGCCTCTCCTGGGCTCTCTTCATGGTTCCAAACCTCAACTTCTCTGCATGACCCTTCCTTCAGTCCTGGGGCTTCAAGAGATACTCTGGCTGGACCGTCACCAACAGAGTCTCTTGGCCTCTCAGTCAAGCCTCAGCTGTTACCTATGGCCCCTTCATGCCTTCAAAACCAGTACCACCTGAGTGACTCTTACACTACCAAGTTCAGCTGCCAACAGGAGATACACCTATGGCTGCCTCTGGCCCACAGGTTCTGTGTGCTCACCCTGAGGAAACTCTTCCCAGAAGACTTCACCTCAATGATACTAGTCTTTTCTTAATCACAGCTGATCAGAACCACAGATTCTTCACACAAAAGGCCCAGAAGAGTCTTTGCTTCCCTCTGAGACGTCACAAGTCAGACTTCCATGGCTCTCGGAAGTCTTATCTTCCAAGCTCCCACAGAACAGTTCACCAAGCTCTCAACTCAATGGATTTTCTAGGGGCTGCCACAGCAATACCCCACTATCCTGGTACCAACTTGTCTTAGTTAGGTTTGCTACTGCTATAGTGAACCAAAGCTGGAAGGAAAAGGTTTATTCGGCTTACACTTCCACATCATTGTCCATCACTGCAGAAAGTCAGGACAGGAACTCAAGCAGGGCAGGAACCTGGAGGCAGGAGCTGATGCAGAGGCAGTGGAATTGTACTGCTTACTGGCTTGCTCCCAATGGCTCACTTATCCTGATTTCTAATAGCACCCCAGGACCACCATCCCAGGGATGGCACCACCCACAATGGGGCCCACATCAATCACTAATTAAGAAAATGCTCTATAGGCTAGCCTACAGTTCAATCTTACGGAGGCATTTTCTCAACTGAGGTTCCCTTCTCTCAGATAACCCTAGCCTCTGTCATGTTGACATAAAATCAGTCAGCACAGTAACCAGCTGTTTTTTGATTGGATTTGAGGTTTGTTCCACAGGAGAGAGGTAATGCCTGGTTCTACAATCAGTCCTAAGAGCCCAGCTGTGGGGACAGTAGGCCCCAGGGAGAACCTGCTGCCTCTACTCAGCTAAGTGTTTTCCATGTCAAAGTGCCTCTGAGAAATAGCCATGGCACCTCCTTCAAGCCTCAGGGAACATCACAGAGCCTAGGAAGGGCAGACATATTGGAAGAGCTGAGGCTGGGGAGTTGTGCAGTATAAAGAAAGCTTCTGGGAGTGACAGGCAGTGTACTGCCATGGTGGTCATCTGACATTTCACAAGGTCCGGCTGCTTGCGGAGGGGTGTTAGCAACGAATGGCTATGGGGCAGAGAGTGACATTCTCTTTCCTGGTGTTTGTTCCACTACGTAACTTCCCATTTATGCTCAAAATAGCTGTTTTATTTCTCCTTAAAAACAGAGATTTGGGGCCTGGGCATGGTAGCGCACACCTTTAGTCCCAGAACTCGTTGAGGTGGTGGTTGGGGGAGTGCGGGATGGGGAGAGCAGAGGCTGGAGGATCTCCGTGAGTTTTTAAAATTGTTTTTGGTCCATACAGGTATCTCAGATGCATTCACCCCTGACACACTTGTAGGGCCAGGGCAGACCCAGGACAACTAATCAAGCTGATGTAGGAAAAGCTAGGAGGTTCAAAACCCGGAGAAGCCTGGTGCACGTGGTATGTCTGGGTTCACCTCGCAGTTGCACTGTTCTGTTCCAGCCTCTGTCTTCTCTGGGCTAATGGGGGCGGTGGGGTCTGAGGTCTAAGAGAAAAGAATGTGGTTCCTCAGAATGCCTGCAGTGTGTTAAAGTCTTAGGTCCATCATTTGACACTCCTTTCCCCCTTTTTCCTGGGCAGGGGCGGGGAGGACCACAAAACACAAAATTCGTGGGAAGCAAGGCATGATGGGACATCGTATCAGACAGCCTGGAGCATTTGTCCGTGCCCATCCGCACCCCAGTGACACACTGCTTGACCTTTATGGTGGCATCATGGACGTTTCTATGATGCTTGCCCTCGATGTCTACCACGCCGCAGCTCTTGGCCTTGGCTTTTTCAGCAGTGAAGGAAGAGGCACCTGCACCTGTGTCTTGTCCCCATTGTTAACCTCAGTGGGTCATACACAAAAAACAAAACAAAACAAGAGAGGGCTTCGGCCGAGGAGGGAGGGTGATGACGGAGGGAAATAGGGAAGAAAGTAGCTAAAATCCACTAATTATTTAAACATATGAAATTGTCAAACAATAAAAAAAAAAATTACCTGTAAAACAAGCCAATCTCCTGATTGGAAAATCGAGCCCATTAAAGAGAAGCTGTAGAAGGAAGGAAGGATACTTCCTTTGCTGTCCACACTGGTGCTGGGTCTCTCTCTCCTTTCCTATTTTGCTTACTTGTATGCTTTGAGACAAGGTCCTATTCTGTAGCCTAGGGTAGCCTGGAACTCATGGCAATTCTCCTGTCTCAGCCTCCCAAGTGCAGAGATGATAGGTGTCACTGAGCACACCCCAATTACTTACATGTTTTAGCAAGGCCACTATAAAGCAATTTAGAACCCGCAATGAATGCTAGGAAAGTCTTTGTGCTTAGGATCATGAGCTTTTGAACCAAGTAATTTCATCATACTAGAGGAGGAGTCAGGATGCTAGCCTTTCCAGCGTGTTCTGTCAGGATGTCTGTTAGCTTACTTATTGCATACATGCATTTAGTACTTACTTGTATGTTATAGCAGCCTAAGGTTAAGGTAAATAATACTGACAAGAATGGCATTTAATTTGAGTATCAGTGGCAAGATAATATACAATAAGACTTCATGCTTCCGTCTTATTTTTTAATAACTCAGGGAGAGTTTTATTTATTTTAATTTACTTACATATAATTAAACTGAAGTCATCAGGTTGTCCTGAACTCATTAGGTAGCTCAGGATGGCCTCAAACTAAGAGATCCTTTTGTCTTGGGAGTGCTGGGATTACAGGTGTGGGCCAGCATGGGCCATGTGTTTTTACTTATCGTCATAGTCCAGACTCGGAAGTGGCTTGCTTCTACATCTTGCCTCACTCCCTAACCAGCTCAGCAGGCTGTTTTATCTCTGCCATGACCATTACACTCAGGGTAGACCAGAGTCATGACGGCATCTACCTCACAGGGTAACAGGGAGGCCTGAGTGAGAGACTACAGTGCTCGACACAGGGCCCCAGGCCTGAGAGCACTCAGTGAATTTCTCATGGGACATCTGTAGTAGAATTTTCTCTCATGCTGTCAAACCTGATACATTTCTTTTATTATAACATGTGATAAATGTTCTCCCCATAATTCCAGCATTTATTTATTATTTTTAACTATTTATTTATTTTATTTATATGACTACACTGTAGCTATTTTTCAGACACACCAGAAGAGGGCATCAGATCCCATTACAGATGGTTGTGAGCCACCATATGGTTGCTGGGAATTGAACACAGGACCTCTGGAAGAACAGTCAGTGCTCTTAACCACTGAGCCATCTCTCCAGCCCTAATTTCAACATTTAAATATGTGTTTGAGAATTCACAGTTACAATCTAAGTAACATATAATCTGGTAAACTGAGGCCAGAAAAGACAGCGAGGCAGAGGAACAGCTCTAGTCTACAAGGACAGCAGCTGCAGGGTTCCTCCGCTACTTCACTTCGAAGATGGGTCCTGTGCTGTTCAGGTGAAGCACCTAGCAATTCCATTTTCTACTTCTGCTGATTGTCACTTGGCAAGCCAGCCTCCCTCCAGACCTGGCTGACCTGCCATGTCTGCAGATGTTGCCACCTGGAAGTTTTTGTGATTTGCCATCCTCCCCTGTGTAAAGTTAAGAACACATGGACATTGTGACATTATGACAGTCTGGTTCCTCTTGTCCATAGGGCATCAGGTGGTCGTCCTTTAGAGAGCTCCTGAAGTTAGCTACAGCTTCTTCATTTCAACCCCCCTTTTCTTCAGTCTTCCTTTCTTCTTGGTTATAAAAACAAGGATTACCAGACCGCTCAAAGATGACAGATGGCGTAAACATAACAAAGAGGAATTAAAAGCAAATATCCTTAGCTAGAAGTAATCATTTTGGCTTTTCTTTCTGTTTATTTAACAATAATGATAAGTGTGTGCATGTGTGTGTGTGTGTGTGTGTGTGTGTGTGTGTATGCTGTGTGTTGTGGGTGTATATGTATAGAGGGGTATGTGTGTGTATGTGTGTATATGTTGTGTGCATGTACATGTGTGTTTGTTGTGTGTGTATGTTGTGTGTGTGTATGTTGTCTCTGGGTACATGTGTGTATATGTTGTGTGTGTTGTGTTGTATGCATGTATGTTTTGTGTGTGTGTATATATTGTGTGTATGTTGTGTATATGTATGTTGTATGTGTTGTGTTGTATGCCAATATGCTTTGTGTATGTGTGTTGTGTGCAGGTATGTGAGTATATGTTGCATGTGGGTATGTGTGTGTATGTATGTGGTATGTATTATATATGTATATGTGTGTATGTTGTGTGTGGGTATGTGTGTGTATGTTGTATTGTGTATGGGTATGTGTGTGTATATATATTGTATGTATTCTATGTGTGTGTATGTTGTGTGTGGTATGTGTATGTATGTTGTATGTATTCTATCTGTGTGTGTGTGTTGTAAGGAATTGAATCCAGGGGCTTGAGCAGGTTAACCTTGTCCTCTACCTCTGAGCTATGTCTCCAGCACAGCTTCTGTTTATTGTTTTAAGATAGCTGGGAGCGTTCTCTTTGTACCATTTGGTCTTGATTTCCCCCCCTTGTTTAACTATCATAATACTGTTTCTTTATGAAATGTTTACCTCTTAGTAGCCCATAATACCTCACCATTACTGTGCTATAATTTTTTTTAGTCTCTGTTTGGACACTTGTTTCTAGTTTCTGCTTTATAAATACAATGTGATTATAATTAAGACCACATTTCTAGAAAGCAGTACTGCTGTGTGTAAGAACGTCTGTCCCCAAAGAACAACAACATGCCATTGCCAATATTTAAGCTTATTTACGAGACAACTACTTAGGTCCATAGTTACTACA
>JANHMN010000006.1:94895868-94934763 GCA_030674055.1 Rhabdomys pumilio
CTCAGGCCTGGAAGATTGGGGAGGCCCTGTGTCACTGAGCTAGACCCCTAGGCCTGGTGTTAGTAAATACTTTTCTAGTATTTTGTCTTTTTCCTGTTAGGTATTAGTTTTCTATTTCTGAAGTCTAGTTTTTAAAAAGATTTTGAATAAGTCTTCTTACCTTATGTCACGTCTACTCATCTACACAGCCCGAATTTTCTGTGATTGCTGGTTTTGAGATTTCTCTCCTACAGGTTTACCTTTGCCTTCTCCCCTCCCCCCCCCCCCCCCCCCCCCCCCCCCCCCTTTTTTTTGAGTATCCATAACAACTTATTCTGTAGATCAGGAGAGCTCCACCTACCTCTGCCTCCCGAGTCCTGGAACTAAAGATGTGTGTCACCACACTGGGCCATTACCTGAGCTCTTTTTGAGCTTGTGGAATTTTTTTTTTTAGTGTGTGTGTGTGTGTGTGTGTGTGTGTGTGTTGTTTTCATGCACTCACACAGAAGCCAGAAGTCAACACTTGGTGTCTCACTTAACTCCTTTTCACCTTAGTTTTTGAGACAAGGTCTCTCAACAATCCTGGAGCGCACCAATATGGCAAGAGCAGCTGGCCACTGAGCTCCAGGAATGTTCTTGTGTCTGCCTCCACACTGGCAGAATTTCTTTCTCTTGTGTGTGTGGTGGGCTGAGCCAGGGCCTGACAGAGCTGCTGTCAGGATGTGTCTTCTACAGCTTCTCTTTATATTTTACCTGCACTCAACCTGTGGTACAAATGTAGCCAGCATGCCTTGGTCATTTTGTCATGGAACTGGTTTGCTAACCCAAGAACAAGTGCTGTGAGCATCTCTCTTAAGGTAGGGGAGGGGTTGACAAAATGTGTCTTGTTCCCACTCAGCACACTGCAGAAAAGCAAACAAAAACAAAAACACCCCTGCTGATGGTGGGAAGATGGTGGCAGCTGACGGTTTTGAAATTTTGTTTCCCAGAACCATACTGTTGTGGTCTGGTTTCCTCTCAGGTTAGAATGAATAGAGGGTCACGGCGCACAGCATCAGAAGTGGTCCTCAGAATAAGCTCTCCCTGGGGTACATTTGCAAGACTTCCAGACTTCAGTAGGTGGCTCAAGGGTGTGTGTCTCAAAGTAGACTTAAGTCACTGAAAGAAAAAAAAAAAAAAACAGCTCTCTTGAATTGTGTTGGGAGGAAAACAAGTTTCCACATGTTTTATGAGACACAACCAATCATTTAATTCCATTTTATTCTCGCAGGTGTCTAATTATTGGCTTTAGACACAAATCCTCAGAGAAATAACAGAAGAAAAAGAAAAGGCCAATTTAAAGTCTCCTGAAACGATCCTCAGCCTCTGACATTTTCCAGGCTGGTCTGCTTCACTTTAATATCTGAAGTGTTTTGTGAATGCCGGCCAGGAGGCGTGGCTTTGGCACTGCTCTCCTTGTTTTTTCCTGACTTAGTTGTTCAGTCTGCATAGCATTGCATCCCGGCTATTTGAAATCCCTGCTGCATTTGGAGAAGTAATGTCTTGGCATCTGGCCTGCTTCCCCAGAACACAATGTGCTTCTGTCGACATGGGCCAGGCATTCCATTTGACAATATGCTCGTCAGTGGTAAGCGAGCCTGGAGTGGAAAGCCAGGCTTGCCATCATTTGCTGTGTTTCCTGCTTGAGCACATTACTTTTACTATGTCACTTGGGAATAACTTGATCAGATTAGCATGTGGTTAGCCAATAGCAACTGGAAGGACTCTCCACGTGTTACTTTGTTTCGTTATTAGGAAATGTGTCGGGATAGACCTGCCCAGAGCTTGCTGCTGATGTTCCTTCGTGTTCCTGTGTTCCAATTCATGAGTCGAGATGAGCGCAGACTGTGCGGGCAACTCCACTTGCCCTGCCAACAGCACTGAGGAAGACCCGCACGTGGGAATGGAGGGACATGGGAACCTGAAGCTTGTTTTCACAGTGCTGTCGGCTGTGATGGTGGGTCTGGTCATGTTCTCTTTTGGATGTTCAGTGGAGAGTCAGAAGCTCTGGTCGCACCTCAGAAGACCCTGGGGCATCGCAGTGGGACTGCTTTGCCAGTTTGGGCTTATGCCTCTGACAGCTTATCTGTTAGCCATTGGCTTCCGTCTGAAACCATTCCAAGCTATTACTGTCCTCATCATGGGAAGCTGCCCTGGGGGTACCGTCTCCAATGTTCTCACCTTCTGGGTTGATGGAGATATGGATCTCAGGTAAGTCACACTAGGGAAGCTCTGCAGGGTTTCCCTGTCTCTGCCTGGGAATCAGGGACACGGTTGTGCTTAAAGAAAAAATTTAAGCAGTCTCTGGGTAGCTCTGCAAACATCACCAAGCCTTGGACAGACTCTCTGAGCCCTGGGCTTGCGCTGCTGTGATTAGCTTCTGCTTTTGTGGCAGCTTTTTCTATCCTGAGCAAGCGTTTGGTTCATATGCAGTAAGGACCCTTCCTAAGCACAGACTTGTCTCATGCCTTTGGTATCTCTAGCATTTCCCAGGACGTCACCCATAATCCCACACAGCTAATGATAGTGATGGTGGTGGCATAAAGAGATACAATCAAAACAGAACCCACTTGGCTCTTTTCTATTTCTTTTGGTCTCTTTTTGTCCATTTTGCTCTCAGCAATGTTTCCAGAATATCCTTGTTTCGAAGCAACATTTTAGGTGAATGTGCAAAGGACTTTGGGGTACCTGATAGACATCACGGATTTGATTTAGGGAGCACTTGGAGCTTCCAGGATGATAAACACCTTGTTGTCTTTGCCTTTGTTTAAGCCAGAGTTTACACCTACCGTGGGGTAGAGAAATACTCCAGGAGAAACTGGACTTTATCATTTACTCACACTTTAACAAGGGCAAATGAATCACAATTTTGAAGTCAAATATTTTGATGAGAAATAGAAGAGCCTTTGAAGAAAGACTAGGTGAGTCAGTATTGGGAAGGGGGACAGAGAGTTAAAAACAATGGGCTTTCTAGATTCTTTGCTTATAAGTGCACTTAAATCCTGCATAGAGAGAATACACCAGCCGGGCGGTGGTGGCGCATGCAGAGGCAGGCGGATTTCTGAGTTCGAGGCCAGCCTGGTTTACAGAGTGAGTTCCAGGACAGCCAGGGCTACACAGAGAAATCCTGTCTCGAAAAACCAAAAAAAAAAAAAAAAAAAAAAAAAAAGAGAGAGAGAGAGAGAAAATACACCATGTAAATTTAAATCTTTGCACGTACACCCCACTTGGGATTTACTCTAGGATGGATGGATGAATGAATGAATGAATGAATGGAGTCAGAAGTAATGACTGAAATGGGAGTTGATGTCAATGAGTCAGCTTCAGGTCTGATTTCTAGTTCTCTTGCACATACTGAATATTTAGTGTATTGAGCAGATTTCCCTTATACATTTTAATAGGTGCTTACGACACAAACAGGTAATTAACCCTTGTATGGTGATGACTCTTAGTCACTCACTTATGAGAGACTTGAAGGGAAATTCTTGATCGTCTTGTCTCTCCACTCATATACCCCTACTTGAAGTTCAGTCAAGTTGTCCATCAGCACTTACACGACAGTGATGAAGTCCAGGTCCTGAGGATTTCTAGAAAGAAAAGAAACTAGTATTCAGAGGTACCGGGGAGGTCTGGGCTTCATCTCCTCGCCTGGATTCTCATAGTCACCTTGTAAGGGACCTTTCATTATTCTGAGAAGATGATTCAAGTTAGTTCAGTAGCTCAGCAACAGCTGCAATGAATAGAGCAGAGCTCAGGCTGGAATTCACGGCTGCTTTGTATCAGTTTGTAACTCAGTTTTCCCCGTGACATTTGGCAACACAAGTATCATCTGGAGTAAGAGCAGAAGTCTTTAGCAGTGTTTTGAAACACTTCTGGGTAAGAGAATATTTATCACCGTCACCCATGGTTCATCAGCATTGTCACAGAAACACTAATGAACAGAAAGTCTGTAGACGCTAACGTTCCTGTTGTTTCTTGTTACCAACACCGTCACTTTTGTTTATTTTACTTTTGTTTTACTGAGACAAGGTCTCATATAGCCCAATGGGGCTTTGAAATCCTGCTCCTTTTGCCTCCAGTTCCCTAATGCTCGTATTACAGGTGTGCACCACCATGTCTGGCTCCGACTTTGTCCTCAGTTGGCTTGTTGTGCTTGTTTTTGTTTTTTTTTTTTTGTTTTTTGTTTTTTGTTTTTTGGGTTTTTTTTGTTTTTTTTTGACAGGGTTTTTTTGTGTAGCCCTGACTGTCCTAAAACTCATTATTTAAACCAGGCTGGCCTTGACCTCAGAGATCCTCCTGCCTCTGCCTCCTGAGTGCTTGGATCAAAGACATGAGCCACCACTGCCTGGCTCCAGAGGTGAAAGTTTAGCATGTGTACTAAAAATTAGATTTGAAAAGCTTATGGGTATAACACTAATGCTTAAATCTCAGGAAAAGTACCAACTAGACTACTCTGTCCTCATGAGTGAACCTATGTCTGTATTACATTGTGTCAATTCACAATTATTACCTACAAAAATCCCAGTGAGTAAAGCACAGTGGCTGGTCTTGGATGGACACTCTGTCCACAGTGCTGGATAAGATTGAAGTGTGCTTCAGCCCACATCTTTATTTCACAAATGGGGAAACTGAGGCAAAGCTCTTAGAGATGACCCTGGGTATAGTTCAGTTGCCTTCATTCTGTGGGGTGTAGGGGTCATGCACCCATCTTAAGCAGGTGTTTCAGACTTGAGCGGTGTCTAAGCACTGCGCATGACAACGCCCCAGTGCTTTCCCAGTGTCCTGCACTCCTCACCCCTGCTCCACGGATTTGCTCCCCTCTCCCCCCTCACACACTCCCCCTTGATTTTCTCAGCTCACTGTTACCCCAGCCCTCTTGCTGAACTGTTCACCACTCTGGCTTCTTGTCATTCATCCCTCTGTTGCTTCCTTGGGTCATGCCCTAGTGAGTCTTTTCATAGCTAATCGCTGTATCTTCCAGTGTTCTTCTCTCCATAGTCAGTTTTTCTGTTGTTGTTTTATTGTAAATAGATAAAGCAGATTCTAACTGTGTGCCTTTTTTTTTTTTTTTTTTTTTTGGTACAGTGAACTTTATTGATGATTTTGGATTTGGGAAAGTAGCTTCTCCCCTTTGGGGTTCTGGGATGGAAACCAGGAGGGGGATGCTCAATGTACTCGGGGCTGAATTGGGGCAGGGACTTTCTCTTCCTCTCCTGCTCTCACGGGGGTTGGGCTGCCCAGGGATCCTTACTGCTTGGAGGTCATGAGGACTCTGAGGTGTATCACCTAGTTGCTATTGCCAAATTCCTTGTTATACCAGGAAATGAGTTGGCAAAGTGGTTGTTGAGGGTGATGCCAAAGTTGTCACGGAATGACTTTTTGGCTAGGGGCCTGCCCAGTCGGTGACACAGTACAGGCTGCTGATAATCTTGAGTGTCATCACAAAGATGGGGACCCCATCAACCAAAGGGGCAGAAATGAGGACCCTTTCAGGTCTACCTGCCCTGGGGGGGGGGGTTCTCCATGACTGTGAAGACAATGGTAGATTCCATAGCATACATCATCAGCCTTGCTCCATTTGCTGTTGGAAGGTCCTGGTAAAACGAGAGATATTTAGAAAAAGGAGCCGGTCTCTCTGTTAGAGATGACCCTGGGTACAGTTCAGTTGCCTTATTCATTCTGTGGGGCGTGGACAGTCCCCGGTCTGGCTTGTTCCCGGGCAGCTGCCATGTTCCTGCTGTTCTTGCTCTGACCTTGGCCCCGGCTAACTAGAAGTGCCAGCCCTGGCACCCACGAGACATTACAGTGGCCGCTGGCTCTGCCAGTCCAACCACGCCACCCCCACAAAGCTCCGTTGAGTCCCAGATAATATCAGCCATGTTCGTGGTACCCAGTAGAATGAAGACTCTTAAAACTTGAAGATCATCCAATGGATTTATATATTTGGAAATATTCAATTAACAAGATGCCCACACAATGAAAATTGTTACCCAATATCTAACCCTTTGATAGAAATTGCTATCCAGGACTGCTAGAGATCCATGTTGCTTGCTCTCATTTCTTCTTTCTCTCCTCCCCTTCCTCTTTCCTTCTCCCAGCTCCACCTCCTCTTCTACTTCCCAATCACTGAGCATTACTGCAAATACAATGTAGCAGGAAATCATCCTGCAACACCTAGAAGACCGAGGTGGCCTTCCCATTAATGACAGGGTTTCTGTTCTCAGCTTTGACTGTGCCATGGCCCTTGCTGTGTGTGGAATCCTACCGAAACATGTAGACCCTGTAGTTGAGGTCAAGGAAGGGATTCCTGGTGACTAGGAGCCCAATATGACCAAATCAGTTCCCTCTGACTGGAATGTGTAGTTTTTGCTACCCCACTTAAGCTCCGGGTGGACCACGCTATCAGCCCCGTCCACGATCCCTTCAGGTCCTTGGTAGCCCGGTCCACCCAGAGATTAAAACAGGATAGGAAAAACTCCACGTTACCACATTGTGTCTTTGTCGAGCCTGGCACTACACGAGGTTGGACTGTTTTTGGAGAGAGGAGGAGCAGAGATTCTGGCCTCCATTCTCGTAAGTGGAGACTGTAATACTTCCATCAGGGTACTGTGTCATATGTACGCAGGAGCCTAGCACTTACTGGATTAATCGGTTTACCCCAGCTGGCAGCGTTTACTTTCCACGAACTCCTCAGAGGCAAGAGGCCTCCAGTCAAAATGAATTACTCACCGTTCACTAAGCACACCCTGGTTTTCTTACTCCTGTTGGTCCATGTTCTTCAAATACCCCTGAGTGTCAGCTGGCTTGATCTGTCTGCTTCTGTCCTGGCATGATTCTCCCTAATCATTCTAGAAAGGAAGTGGCTGATATGTACCAAAAGCTGAGACATCCTGTACCAGGACCCAGATACAAACAGTCAGGTCAGTTCCGGTTCAGGGGTGCAGAAGCTGATTGGCTCGTCCACAGCTGGACTAGAAAGTTACACTGCAGCAGACATGGATAAGGAACTGCAATATTTTCTGCAGTGTGCTCTGAGATAAAGAGAGTCTTGCTTTCCAGGGGAGAACTCAAGAATTACTAACTGGCAGTGCAGTGCCCAGGTAAGGCCATTATTCAGAGCTTAATAACTGGATGCTGACTGGCACAGCCGTCTGGGCATGTTATGCAAATTACCTATTTATTGTGCATGTGTGTGTGTGTCCTGCTTTGCCTATCCTCTCCTCAGTAGCCATCCAACTGTTTCTTCCGTTGGTTTGTTGTTTTGTGACAAGGCTTCCTTATGTAGTCCTGGCTCACCTGACTCCTCTTGCCTCTGTTTTTTAGAGTACTGGGATTACTAGCATGTGCCACCTCTCGACTACTGTAAATAGTGTGGCATGAAATAGGTATACAGTTGTGTGCTTGCTTTCAGTGTACCAGCTTGGATGTGTACTCGAGAATAGATCTGAGCAGTTGTTTTGTGAGCACCATAGGAACCAGTGAGAAATGAATTAGCCCAAGCCTCTCCTTTCCCTAACCTACATTGTGAGATCATCTGAGAGTGTAGACCAGGCTGCCCCAAGCTCACTGTGTAGACCAGGCTGGTCTCAAGCTCTTAAAGTTCTGCTTGCCTCTACTTCCAGAGTGCCCTATCCTAATTTTAATATTTCATGTGAATGATGAAATATTTTGGTCTCCTGTTGGAAAGTCTTGCCCCTGTATGATTGCCAGCCTCATTTATCAGGTGTGCCAATTGCTTGAGGTTTTGTTTGTATATGCACACTCAGTGTCAGCCGGGTGGTGTCAAGGCCTTGCTAGTTGAGTGACTGACAGAGAGACAGTGTCTCTTGTCAGTGTTACTACGGTAACTACCCCCCCCCCAAAATGAAAGCTGTTTATTAATGCAACTTAGGACAGCTCACACTGCCAACTGATATCTCTGGGGAGGGAATCTATTGAGGATGTATGTGTATTCTCAATTACAGGATTCTGGACTTGAGTCAGGGTGTCTGTGTAGTTCAGTGGCCAACGATGACCTATGAAGCTCTCTTGAGCTTCCTTTCAGTTTTATATTTATTTATTTTGAGACAGGTCTCTTGCAGCCCAGGATGGGGTCAACGTTGAAAGAGCAAAGGATGACCTATCTTGACCTTTTGATTCTTCTGTCTCACCCTCCCGAGTTCCATGATTACAGGAGAACATTGCTTGCCTGATTTTCTCCTCTGAACTTGAACTCCTTGGTCTTTGGCAGACCTGAGAAATTGACTCTTTAGGTCTGGCCTGGCCTTTGGTTTTGGAGAGAGCACTGAGATCAAACCTGTGTTAGTTACTTTTTTTTTTTTTTTAAAATATGACAAAATACGGACAGAAGTAATGTAAGGGAGAAAAGATTTATTTCAGCTCACAGTGTCAGAAATTGCAGTCCTTTCTTGCAGGGAAGACAGCAGGAAGAAGGTGCAGACCAGAAAACCAAGACAAGGTGGGAGCCAGAGATGGGTATAGCATTTTTACAGGCTTCCCCTATTAACCTATCTCTCTCTGCTTCACCCCTAGGCCCTCTTTTCTAAGATGGAAACATATAGTCTATGCTGGCCTAGAATTTGCTATGTAGCCACAGATGACCTTGAACTTCTGACCTTCTCTTCTCCACTTCCCAAGTGCTGAGATTCCAGGCATGTGAAACCATGCCTATTTTCATTCAGAACTGGGGATCAAACCCAGGGTTTCTTGCATGCTAGGTGGGCGCTGTACTGACTGAGCTACACCCCAGCTCAGACCTCTATTCCAAAGGCTCCACAGAATTTATCTTAGTGGCACAAACTGGGGACTGAGTGTTCAAAACATGAACCTGTAGGGAGACATTCCAGATTCAACTAATATCTTAATGTCCTTGTTATCAAGATAGAGATACCATCTACACAGTTACTATAAAAGATACAAAAAAAACCCAAAGAATTCTTTAAGCATTTGAGGCATGGAATGTGGCCAACAGTACCCAGCACTCAGTAAATCTCAATAAATGCTCACTGTCCTTACTGGAGGCAGCAAGGGAAACATGTCCGTGTAGGCGTGGAGAATCAGGCTGCGAACTCTGTTCTGGGACGGTTTCTATGGATGTGATCTTACAGCAAACTGGTGTCCATTCGGCTAGCCAGATCTTTCTTCTTTTATGGAGAAACAGTTTAGTTTGGAGAATTGGAGGTTCTTGATTTTATGGGCTTAAAATCAAAATAACATTTGAATAACTTAAGCCCCAATTGCAGAATGCTATTGGCTGCCTTCTAGTGGAATGTGTGTCTCTGCCTTGCTGTGAGGAAGCCCAGGATTTACCTGTTTGCCCAGTCTTGTTGAACCTGTCTCCCGCTCTGCAATAGCTGTGGATGGTGCTATTCTTCTTTGTTCGAGTGGAATCTTGTTCTGTCAAAGCCAGATGATGCTGGTGATTTCCACCATGTGAACAGTGGAGGGATCCAACTAGCCACGTCCTCTGTTGATGCCACATTAGAATTTCTTGGCAGGCACTGGGGGTGGAGGGTGGCTTCCCTTTGAACATCACACAGTTTCTGTGCTTCTCCAGCTTGGTTGCTGTTTACAGCAGCTGGCAGATCACTAGATCTCTTGTCCTCTGCCACCATCGTTAAATGCATTATGGGATTGAATGATCCTGTGGAAGCTGGGGACAGCAGCCTGGGGACTCGAGGTTTCACAATCAGTGAGCCACCAACACTTGGCTTTTTTACAGTGAGAAATTTCAGCCTTTTGCTGCTGGAGCCAAAACCATATGGGGGTGGCATGGAGCATTCCAAACTCCATAGTTCAAGATTAAACTGACGCAATGGAGAAGTTCTCCTAGGACTCCGTAAACAGAGAGCCAGGCATACAGCACAGGTCAAGTATTTGAAAAACTTTCCTGGGTACCATCTCTACAGAAACAGGATTAGAGCAGCAGCAAGATGTTGGACTTCCTCTAGCTTAGCCGGAAGATATCTGTGTTTTGGTTTTGGTGTTGGGAACAGACCCCAGAGCCTACACAGAATAAGATAAAATACTTTTAGCTCTTCTATGGAGTGAAAGCTATGCAAGATTTTGTTTTTTAATGTTTGCAAAGGAAAAAATGTATGTGGAAACATTGACCCTATTTTTTATGGAGACAGTTTAAACAGTCTGGTATTTGTTTAAGATAAACCAAAATTACCAATGGACTAGATTAGAGTTTTCAAATAATATCTTAATAAACTTGAGCATTTAATTAACATGTGATACGTAAAGGAGGCACTTCAGTTTAGTGAGAAGAGTGTATTCATGTACTTGCCTCTCAAAACAAGATAGTTTCATATCTTATACCATATAAAATATAAACTTAAAATGGGCTGAAAACATAGAGCATGAAGCCTTAAAGAAGTAAAGCGTAGGGGTGTTGTCTGACTGCTGCAGGAACTGAGGACATCTCCACAAGGATGAGCCATCAAAGGACAACAGTCCTTTATTGTTTTTGAGACACAGTCTCACTACATAGCATTGACCGGCCTAGAACTTACTCTGTAGACTAAGCTGGCCTCATACTCACAAAGATCTACCAGTCTCTGCCTCTTGAGTGCTGGGATTAAAGGACTGAGTTACCACACCTGGGGGGGGGGACCAAAAACAAACAAAAAACTCAACAGCTTTAACCATATAAATTTTAATTATGATAAACATCATGAACAAAGTCAAAGATAAACAGTAAATTTATGGAGAAGTCTTGGTCATACATTGTCAAAGAGTTCCCTCTGGGTAGGAAGAAGAGGTCGGATAAGTCAGACTGTCCAGGGAGGAGGACACAGAAGAGGCTGGAAGCATGAAAGAGAGTGGGCCTGGGAGAAGTAACTTGTAATAAGGGCACATTGAGATCTGTTTCTCTTGGGAGACATCAAAGGGGCGGAGTCCGAATTGCACATCCGAGCTTTGGGCAAATATCTAGCAAATAGATAATTCTAGGCTTTTGGTGCTGAGATTCCATGTTGGAGGAGCTCTGCTTCAGAAATGGAGCCATTTCAAGTCAACATCTGTTCCTAGTGAGAAGGTTACACAGAGTATCCATTTGGAGGAGAAATTTTAATCCAGTCATCTATCTCTCATGATTCTCTCTGACCCTTGGGCTCATGCTTTCCAAATGTCCCCTGTCAGGAGTCTGCAACCGCAGGCTCTTTTGTATCCACTGGAAATTTTATCAGAAGTGTTTGGATGGCTTCTTGATATTTAATAATACTTTGCCCCAGGCAGGTGGTAAGTCAGCTTTTTGGTATTTTAATTTGTCTTATTCAAGCCCAAAAGTGGTTTTAGAAATGCTAGCATGTTTTCTTTGATCCTCAGAGCAGTGAGCTCTGAGTAGTGCATCCCATGTAATCTCTGAGGAGAGTCCAGGAGTTGCTTTTGGTAGAGACTACATTCTTAATTAATTAATTTGTATCTTTGAGACAGGCTCTTGCCATGTCCACCTGGCTGGCATTAAATTCACAGAGATCCACCTGTCTCTTTCTATCCAGTGCTGGGATTAAAGGCTCATGCCACCGAATCTGGCCCAAGAATACATCACTAAAAGACCAGGCTCTCAGTCTCCAGCTTCCCCTCCTAAGCTCTTTCATTTTATTTCCAGCATCAGTATGACAACCTGTTCCACACTGGCCGCCCTGGGAATGATGCCCCTCTGCCTCTACGTCTACACCCGGTCCTGGACTCTTACACAGAACCTCACCATTCCGTATCAGAGCATAGGTGTGTATGGGGCTTGTGTAACTGAGCAAAAACAGCAGCGGTGATGGTTCAGATAACAGATATGACAAAGCTCTTAGTGTGGGGTTTTAGCACTGCCTAAATCATTCCTTTTAGTCTCTATTTCTAGTTCTTATACTTTCATGTTTTGAGAGGCCAAGTAACTTGCTGAAGATCACACAGTGTAGACCTGAAATTGGAACTCAGGACTCTGCATCTAGACTCTTAGCCCCTGTGTATTAGTTTTTGTAGGTGGAGTGAAATACCCAAGGCATGATATTTATGAAGAAGAGAGGTTTACTGAGCTCACACTGTGTCTCACACACACTGTGCCTTTCACACACTGTGCCTCACACATTGTTCTCACAGTGGCTAGGAACCCACACGACATGTCACATGTCCTTATGAGCCCTCTCCCTGGCTGGAACTTTCATAGACTTAGAGGGACCATTCTTATTTCTAACCACTATATTTCTGTTGTCTGTAAAATTCCTATGATTCCTTGTTGGAGGATTCTGAGAGGAACGGTGGCCCAGATGAGATGATATGTATTAATAGCATGTGCTCTTCAAAAAAATTTGTCTTTCAAAGCTGCTAACCCTGAAATAAAGATTGCTGGGAACGTAAGAGGCATTAGGGGAAGAGGGGACACTGATGGATGTTCTTTCTTTTTAGGAATTACCCTTGTGTCCCTGGTCGTTCCTGTGGCCTCTGGCATCTATGTGAATTATAGATGGCCAAAGCAAGCAACAGTCATTCTCAAGGTCAGGAACCCCCTCCCATGCACATCACATCACCAGATGCAGAGACTAAAAGAACCAATGAGCTGTCGCAGTACAGCCCCTTCCTGTCCTTTGCCTGGAGCTCTGTCACTCCCACTGGCCCACACAGGTTGTGGCACCTTGGAAAACGTGATGCTCCTAGAGACAGAAACACTAGGGCTTGGCATGGGCTAAGAATGCCTGGCCCTGCCCCTCCCCTAGGCTTCCCACAAGCACCTGCAAGGTGAGGCTCCTCCCTGCAGTGAGCACAATGCCTCAGTGTGTGGGAGCATGGGAGGTTTCTTAGAATCTCCCATGGATGGAGAGCTGTCTTGCCAAAGCATTCCCAGGAACACAGCACTAGACTTGTAATTGGTATACACAGCAAGGACTGCTGCCCTCATGACACCATGTGGATGAAATCACCCCGAAAGTGCTGAGGGGTGGCCATGGAATGGAGGGAACCCAGGCATCCCAGCTTCCCTTGCTTCCCAGTGCTTGAGAAACAAGTACTTGTCCTTACCAGATGACTGTTAAAAATCACTCTAGAAGACATAAGTTTGTGTTTCTTCAATGCTGAAAAGGGATCTCACCTTCTTTTACATTTATAAAGAAATGAGTGTTTGGGGGTTCATTGGAGGTTCAGCAGAAACATTTGTTCATTTCAGCATGGAGTTCATAGCTTGGTCCAACCTAAGCTCACTCTGTCTTAACTGTCTCCTTTCCTAGTTGATCAATGCCCAGTGAGAGCCAGACAGGACAGAGGAGGCAGGCTGTGTGTAGGGAGCACGGTGCCTTGCACACTGGAAGACTTAATCTCACTCTTTCTGGGGTGTACTCATGGGACAAAGCCCCTCCTTTCTCAGGCTTGTCACTGTTACTTTAAAAGGGGGACACTCCCAGTGGGAAATGTTCACAGAGCAAGAGGACAGTGTAACCATGGAAACTTTCAAGTACTTTGTCATTGATTTTATTCTTAAAAGGGCATTCAATGACGATGACAATTAAGAATATTCTATTTTAGCCTTTCTCTGCACTTATGACTTTTGTCAGTGTTAGTGAAGAAACAAGATACATTTTCTTTATGTCCATTTTGTTATTTGTAGAGAACAGGTTTAAAGACTCCTTTCTTGAGGCAAGCATGGTGGCACAGGCTTGGAAACCCAGCACTTGGGTCACAGAGGCAGAAGAAGTGTCTGCAACATAATAAATCTAAGCCCAGCCTGGACCTCATGGGACCCTATTGTTCTCCCTGAAGCAAACAAATTCCTTCAGCAATTCTCTGAGATTTATATGAGAATATATTAAGTAATATGCATAAACTAGGCCCCACAGTTTAATCATTATTTTAGTATTTTTATTTATTTTGTGGTAGAACCTCAGTGTGTAGCACAGGCTGGCCTCAAACTCATGGTCCTGCTACATCAGTTTCACAAGTAGCTAAGATCAGGGCCATGTGCCTGTACTATGCATTGGCCTGATACAATGTATCAGCTCTTATCCTTGGGTTTTACACACTTTCCCCTTAACATGCTTCTAAAGGATTTTAAATATTGACATTGCTTTTGATAGAGGAAGACTCTGAGAGTGAGTGCTTTGTGTGACTCAGCAGTTACCCACCAGGCCAGAGCCCGTGTGTCCTTGTATTTAAACCCACCCTCCAATCTATGATACATTTCTTGTTTTATTTGTATATTAGTTACTTTTGCATACTTGCGGCAGCATGTGTGACCTTAGCAACTCAAAAGGGGGAAAGTTGGCTCACAGTATAGTCATTCAGTCTGTGCTCACTGAGCAGTTCTGGGCCTGTTTAAGGCAGAACATCACTGAGGCATGAATGTGTGATACAAGAGAGCTGCTCAAGACAGGCAAGGGCCAGAAACAAAACACCCCTAGGGACCTGCACCCCAGTGACCCATTTACCTACTCCTCACATCCTTAATGTTTTAGCACCTTTCAAAATCGTCCAACGACTGGCTGTCTAGGCTTTAACACAGAAACATGTAGGGATTGTTTCCATCCAAACCATAATAACTTGTTTCCATTTGCTTTAGTACTTTAGGGGCTCCTTTGGGTCTGAATATTTCAAATAAAGACTGATATAGTAACTAGGTCATCTTTCCACAGTCTGCTATCCCCAAGAGACCAATGAGAGTTTGCAAAGATTCAAATTGTTCTAAGCATCCTGTGGTCTAAACTCAGACATTAGAATGTTTTGGATTTGTTGACATTTTTTAAGAGAGAGAGGGAGAGAGGGATAGGGAGGGGAAGGGGAGAGGGAAGAGAGGGAGGAGAGGGAGGAGGGGGAGGGAGAGGTTATTGTATGTAACTCAGGTTGTCTGGGAGCCAGCCTGGCCTAGAGCTTGTGGTAGTCCTCCTGCCTTTGTCTCCTGAGTTCTGGGGTTCTAGGTATATGCCACAGCTCACATTCAGATATTGTTTTCATTAAATCACAAAAAATAAGAGGCAGTATCCATGTGAGAGAAGATAGAACACTTCTTTTAATGTTTGCTCAGATTGTCTAGTGGAAATGGGCATGTTTTTGTCTTGGTAGAGAGAGGCAAGGGCTAAAGGTAGGATGTGACTGGTGACTCACAGGGTGACTATGAGGTCGATTGTCAGGACAGACAGGCCATGAACAGGAGTTACCAGAAAGGGGCCTTTGGTGTGTAGGGTGTCAGCTGCTGCTGTTATTTGCCTTTCTGAGATGTCAGGTTTGGTTCAGTGTGTGAGCTGGAGATCCTAATGCCTGTAAGAGGTGGGACCTGCTACTAGGTGGATCAGGTCATGAAGGCATCCCTTGTGGAAGGAGTGAGTGGGAGCCTGAGGGGCTAGGTTAACTCCTGTGAGGATGGCTTGACATACAGAGCCTGGCACTATCTCCAAGTTCTTCCATACATACTGTTCACCACTCTCTCCTGTGGTCACACCACTGTGATGACATCTGTCATGAGCAGTGCTGAGCGATGCCATTGTTCCCGGCTTCTGCATTGCAAGTCAAAAGAACTCTATAGAAAGTGCCTTGAGGTGAGTATTTTGTGACAGCATTAGAAATGGACGAAGAAGGCACTGTCAGGGTCTGGATATTTTATAATTTGATCTGATTTATGAAAGCCAAGTCCTCCTGTTTACTTCTCTACTTGAAAAAGCAATGTGCTGATCCTAAAATAAGACTTATCATTTCTGTCCAACCCTATTAATTTCTTACAGTTCAGTCTCTTGACTATTGTGGAGCTGGGATTTTCCTAGATACAGTATTTAGCCATTCAGTCTTGCTTTCTCTAGGTTCTGCTCTCTGAGGTAGACTGTAGAAAAACATTAAAAATCGGCAGCCTTGTACTTAGTGTAATAAAATCTTGCACTGTCCTGTTTACAACATGAGGTGTCCCTTTACCTTGTCTGTGATGATTTGACACCAGGCCCAAAGGTTTTATCACAGCCTCAGGTCAGGAGAGTCCTTCTTAGACCAGAAGATCTCTGAAGTCATTGTCCTTAGCATCTAATTAGCTTTAATCATCAACTTGACACAGTCTAGTGCTATCTGAGAAGAAAGCCTGAATTGAGGAGTTTTCTGGATCAGATTGGCCTTCGGGCACACCTGTGGAATGGTTAGTCCTATTGGTTGATGAAAGAGGGTCCAGACCACTGTGGGTGGCACCATACCCAGGCAGATGGTCCTGGGCTTTATAAGAAAGTTAACTAAGCTGGGAGAAGAAGCTTTATGGATCCAGTTCCGGAGAGGCTACCTATGGTCCAATAGATGGCCCTATCCCTATGCACACACCGGCAGCTGTAACTGGACCTCATGAGTTTAAGAAAAGAGAACACATGAAATTGGGCAGGAATGGTGGTAATGAGGTAGCAGAGTACTGAAGAGGAGGCCATGGGGAGGGATTTGATTAAGATCCATTGTAGGCATGTATGAAACTCCCAATAAACAAGATCGGCTAAAAATACCTTAATGTTTTCAACATTTCCCCATGAAATATTATATGTTATATATGTAAGTAAAGTGTGTATATAATATTTATTTTTTAAAAAATATTTTTTAAAAAAGAAAAGAAAGCTATCTAAGCATGAGACTGAGAGCAATCCAGCAGGCAGCACTTCTCTGTGAATCCTGCCTCCAGTTCTTGCCCTGATTTCTTTCAGTAATGGATGGAGACCTGGAAATGTAAGCCAAATAAACTCCTTCCTCTTCTATGTTGCCTTTAGCTAGGATGTTTCATCACAGCAAGAGAGAGGAAACTAGACTGTAACAATGTTAGCTAGCCAGGAACCTTTCAGTGTTTCTATTATGTCCCATTTATTATTTTCATGTCTTAAGTCTGTGGTTTTTGTACCATCACCACTGGTATTGATCAGGGATAACCCATGTGTTCGTTTGCTCCTGGTCTTTAATCTACTTCATCATAGTTATGCCTACACAGCAAGAGCATAGCCTGGATTGTACAGGATACAGCATTCACCATATCTGAGTTCAGGAACTCGCTGGGCACTGTGGAACACACTCATTGTGCACAAGAGAAGGAAGGCGACTTTAACAAGAAATTGGGTGTGACAGCCTCTGAGTTCTTCTACAACTTCTGATGGTCAAATCTTTTACATCTGTGCTGAGCTCAGCATCGTGGAGGGAAGAACCCTGACGTTGCTCACAGGCACTTACTTACCTTGCTGCTTTCCTGTAGGTCGGGGCCGCCGTTGGTGGCATGCTCCTCCTGGTGGTGGCAGTTACTGGCATGGTCCTGGCAAAGGGCTGGAACACAGATGTCACTCTTCTGGTCATCAGCTGTATTTTTCCCCTGGTTGGCCATGTCACAGGCTTCCTGTTGGCCTTCCTCACCCACCAGTCTTGGCAAAGGTACAGTCACATAACCTATAAGATGTGTGTGTGTGTGTGTGTGTGTGTGTGTGTGTGTGTGTGTGGTGTGCGTGAGTGTGTGTATGTGTATGTGAGTGCATGCAAGTGCATGTTCATCTACGCACGTGGGTGCATACATGTGTGAGTGTGTGCATGTCTGTGTGCATGCGCCCATATGTGTGTATGTGAGTGTGTGTATGTACATGTGCATGTCTGGGGCTCAGATTTTCAGACCTGTGTATGTGAGACACAAAGTCTATCTCTTTGACTTATACCCAGACCCATAAGCTTTTCTGAGGCAGGTACACTGCCACACTGCTGTGCAGGCTTCGCTGGTGGTGTGGTCATCCTTTACTCAGACAAAAGCCACATGGATGGGGTTTGCCTTAGCCAAAGCCACTATTGCTGTGGTGAAACACCTTGAACAAAAAGCAGCTTGGGGGTGGGGGGGTTGGTTCAGCTTACATTCCCACACCACTGTTCATCATCTGAAGGAGTTAGGACAGAAAAAAATTCAAGGCTGGAACCTGAGGCCAGAACTGATGCAGAGTTCATGAAGAAGTGCTGTTTATTAGCTTGCTCAGCCTGCTTTCTTTTAGAACCAGGATCACCTGCCCAGGGAGTGGCACCACCCACAATGGGCTGGACCTTCCCCTGTCAATCACCAACTTAAAAAATGCCTCACAGGCTTGCCTATAGCCAGATCTTTTGGAGGCAGTTTCTTAATTGAAGTATCCTCATTAAGTTCCGTCAAACAACTCTAGCTTGTGTCAGGTTGACATAAAACTAGTCATCACGGAGTTGTAATTTATGAAGTTAGGACTAGGCCTTTAGTATGTCTTGCTGGTCTCTGAACAGTAAAGGCCAGCCAGGGCTACACTGCAAGACCTTGTCTCAACTGTGAAACCGAGAAGGGTGGTGTGGGAATTCCAAACAGGAGGAGCAAACTTGTTTCACTCAATATAGAGAACATAGGGCTTGAGTAAATTTTAAAGAGATTAAATTCTTGTTGATTATGCCAGGTTTTAAAGGAATTACTATTTATGATTAATACTTATTAGGAATTTGTCTTATTTGGATTGGGGCATACACTTATAAACATTGTGAAATATTAAAGCCGGTAAGAGTCCATGATGGCACGCATGTCATGACATGATGCAACCATACAAGAGGAATTCTGACAACTGGCAGAAGCTTTCTGAAAGGTGATGTGTATTGTATCCACAGCCTTATGCGTGTTCATGGTTATCCATTCAGTACTTTTACTCTGGTTGAAAATAGGGTCTTGCTATGTAGTTCTGGTGGCCTTGAACTCTGTCCACTTACCTCAGCCTCTTGAGTGACTGGATTAAAGATGTGTGTCACCACATTCTGTAGTAATCTCTTATGGAGCTAGCTCTATCAGATATACACATGATTGTTGATATAAGATGCTAATTGTGTGCCCATTATAAAGGTAAAAATGGAAATGATTTAAATATCTAACAATAGAGACATATTTATTTATGAAGCTTGCCAATGCTGGGTACGAAGCATCAAATCTCAATGATGCCAGGAGGACACTCCAGAGCTAAACTTGTTCAAAAATTTTGATTTCTACTTTGGGGGTGGGGAAGCAAAAAGAATAAGGAAAAAAATGTGGAAGAAATTATAATTTTGAGCAGGGAAGTTAAGGACGATTTCAGTTCTTTCGTATTTCCTGGGAATGTTTTTCATTTTTCAGTAAGTGGGTGTATTTTAAATCAGGAGAGAGATTACAGGAAAGTGTCTGGGTGGGGAAGGGTTAGGTCTGTCTTAAGCTGTTCCCATTCTATCTGGGAACTCCGAGCATTGTACAAGCACTGGGTGAGGCCCCACCTGTCTATCTGGCTTTCTTCTTGTTGCAACCTGACAGGCAGTTATGATTACTCCACTGACGAGCAAGCCCTTCAGGGAGGATTAGGAATGTCATCAAGTCCTAGAGCTAGAAAATGGTAGAGTTTGGATTTGAACGTGGGCTTGTTTCCAGGTCGAGGGCATAGACTGCCGAAGGCTGGAGGCTGATGACCCGGTCTGCAGAGGAAGGAAGAACTCTTAAGACAAGGTGTTGTCAGCTCTCTGGCCTTTCTCAGATCTCACAGCCAGACAAGGCTGAGGCCAGAGGTAATTGCATTTGCTTTGAGAGCGGTTCCTGTGAGCTGCAACTTTGTAGCGCTATGACATTGAGCTAGGAAGTCTGAGGGAACTGCTTTGCAGGAAGATAAGGGAAATACAATGTGGCTCAGACTTTGCTACTCAAAAATTTCCTACCCTCAAATTGCACAACCTGTGACCTCCATGTGGAATCCCAGCTCCAGCTGAACAAAGCGCCTTTAACCTTCCACTTTATGTATTACCTGCTGCAAGTTCCTCATAAATCGGAGACAAATGGAGTTGCTTGACCCACCTTCCACACTCAGCTTGTACTTCCCTTTTCTCATTTTTTCCATCTTCAAGTAAGATTCCTTTCATTTTCTGCAATCAAAACAAATAAACAAACAAAATACAACAGATGTAAAGAAAAAAAAAGTAGAAATGAGAGAAATTTATTATTGATGTCTTTACCAAAAGCAACCTTTCCTGACATTTGCTTTTCATCTGGAGTTTTTGGGGCTTTTTAGTTTGTTCAGTTTCCAGCCTCTAACTCAGTTTCCCATTCTTGTCTCCTGCAGTCCTCTGCATGCGGACTGGCTTGAACTACAAGAAGCACTCCCTCAGGAAACCACGCTCCCACTGTGCCTGCAACTTTTCCTTCTGCCTCTCCCTGACACGGATCACCTCTTCCTGTTCTGTAGCTCCAGCCTCTGCAAAGCTTTCTGGAGTCACTTCTGTCACTCGGCTGGATTTCTGTAGCATCTTCTGGGCCTGATCACCGGTGCACATTGTTTTCTGGTGTGTGTGCTGTCCTTCTACCCTGAGTTCTTGGTCAGGGATGTTGAGGTCCTATATTCCACAGGGCATCCTTGCCATATACACATGAGGACCCCTGCCAAGGAACTACTGCCAAGGAACACATCCTTTTTGTTGCCTGAGCCTGTACTTGTCCTTACTCAAAGGGAACGCTCATGCATGGTTCCTTTTGCTACTTGGTAACTCTGGAATCTTTTCACCATCAGGTGCAGGACGATTTCCATAGAGACAGGAGCTCAGAACATCCAACTGTGCGTCGCCATGCTGCAGCTGTCCTTCTCTGCTGAGTACCTGGTCCAGCTGTTAAACTTTGCCTTGGCCTATGGGCTCTTCCAAGTGCTGTACGGGCTGCTCATTGTTGCAGGTGCGTGACTTCCCTCTGCACACCAGGAACTGATTTATTAGCACCTTCAAGCCAGCTTTTGGGGTACTGCTCTTGTGATGTATTTTTACCCGGATACTTTTGGGGATCATAATGTATAAAGCCAAGGTTCTTCGATGCAGTGGATGTTTCATAGAAAATACTTTAAAAGCCATTTAAGTGAGATCTTATAAGCAGAAACAAGTCACTGCACAAAACTGTCACAAGAGCTTTTGTGTCCTGTCTTAGAGCCGTGAGCTTTACCAAATACTCAGTTACTGCTGGGCGATGGTGGCACACGCCTTTAATCCCAGCACTTGGGAGGCAGAGGCAGGCGGATTTCTGAGTTCCAGGCCAGCCTGGTCTACAGAGTGAGTTCCAGGACAGTCAGGACTACACAGAGAAACCCCTCTCAAAAAACCAAAAACCAAACCAAAACAAACCAAACCAAAACAAAACAAAACAAACAAACAAAAAAAAAACTCAGTTACTTCTGTGCTATACACACTAAAACTTAGGCTGAGTGGCTACAAAGTATTTGTCAAATACATAACATAACACATATACAGAAGTATAGACACAGTAAGATTTTATGCACATGTATATCCAAAGCAGGCTACTTTCCCATATGCTCAGCCAAATATGCATTATTTGTGGGTAAATCCTTATGTATGGAAGGGAAATTGCAAGAAGGTGTGAATATACAAATGTACATGTACATTTATTTTGGCCTTGAAACACACTCTGAGCATGGTTAGTGACTGTTTATAAACTTGCTTTAAAATTGTATATTTTTCTATTGCTGTGACGAAATGCGATGCGTAAAAGCAACTTATAAAAGAAAGACCTTATTTTGGTTTACAGTTCCAGAGAGAGAAAGAGAGGGAAAGGAGGGAGGGAGGGAGGGGGGGAGAGACTGAGACTATAACGGTGAGGGAGGCATGGCAGCAGAAGGCAGGAAAAGACTTTTTATGCATGCATGTATGCATGTACTTGCTTAGGTAGGCTGCTCATGTTTCTTCTTTGAACAGGAAGCAGAGAGAGCACAGGAAGTGGGGCCAAGCTATAAAACCCTCTCAGTGTCCCCAGTGAAGTACTGCCTTCAGCAAGACTCTGTCTCCTGAATATCCTACAATGCCTGTAAACAACACTCCACACTGGCTACCAAGTGTTCAAATACACGAGCCTATGGGGCCCATTCTCATACAAATGACCACACGTACGGATTATTATATGCTATTGGTATGGCAACAATAATATGAGGAACACTTGGGACGGGGGTGGGGTGGGGGTGGGGAGCCAGGGTTTCCCAGGGGATAGGGAAACAGCTCTATTAGAACAAACTCCTGAGTTCTGAGACCTTTGGGTTTAGAGAAACATCATGCTGAGCTTCTTTGCAGCTACACCCTAGCACTCATGCAAGTACTGAGGCACAGTAAGCACCTCACAAGGGTTTGTTGACTGAGTGAATAAGCTCCGAGAACGCTGATAAACAAATCCCACCTGTGGATAGAAAGATCCATTCTGCTGCACCACACGCGTCCATTCTGCAGACTTATCTTCTCCTTTCCTTCCCCTGTTCCCACACATGGATGTCCCCAGAGGATGGATGAATATGTGGTGTTCCTCCGTTGTGCTCTCTGCTAAGGTGGTTTTAATGCTGTTCGTTTTTACACCCAGGATATCAGGAATACAAGAGGAGACAGAAGAGCAAACATAGGAGGCAGCACCCGGATTGCCCAGACATCTGCTATGAGAAGGAGCCCAGAGAGACCAGTGCTTTCTTGGAGAAAGGGGATGAGGTTGCTGTAAGTCTGGGGCCAGTGCAGCCAGAGCAGCACCACAGGGCTGCTGAGCTGATCAGCCACATTCCTTCATGTGAATAGTGGGAGACACAGACCAGCTTGGCCCTCCATCTTCCTCTGTGGCCAGTGAAGACCATGTGTGGTTGGCAGCAAGCAGCAGGGATCTCTCCACAAAGCTGTGGGATGTAACCCAAGAGAGCGAACACCATGCAGAGGAGGAGACATCACTCACACTGCAGGACAGAGCGTCCACAAGCTTCTTGACTTCAGGCAGGTGCTGTGGAGCACTAGAAGAGACACTAAGAGAAGCTTAGCTTCAGTGATGTGATTCTTATTCTTAAGGGAATCAAGCATTGTTTAATTATTATTATGATTATATGTGTAATACAAGCAGGCTAGCTCTTTCTCTTGAGAGGGACAGGTGCCCAGAATCTCCAAACTGTAGATACACAGGCTCGCTCCAGTCTCCAAAACAACAGAGACATGTGTGCACCCATTCAAGTATTCTGAGCACCAAATCACCGGGAAAAAGCCTGTAGCTTGTTTCCTGTGTGTTTTGGTAGTTGATCAATGATTAGCTCAAACATACGTCTGTTTATACATCTGTGTTACCTACCTCATTCTTTGTATAGAACAGTGGCCAAGTGATGTACAATATAGGACTATAATTTATTGAAGGCATCTTTATTAGTATTTAGATACCTTCCAGCACAAAGTAGCTGGGAACCCCTGGCCCTCACCCCATGTCCTCATTGGCTCCTTCCTGCAGCTCCAGTGGGCGGGCCCACAGCTCCTCAAAGTTCTGGACAGGCTGTTCTGGCTCAGATGGGCTTTGTCGTTCACTCTCACCAGTCCTAAGAAATGATTCTCATCACTTTGACTTGTGGAAACATCTCATTAAAATTATGATCTCAGAATTACCAACCAGAACACTTTCATGTTCATCTACTTCTCTGTGTGTTTGTCCCTGTCTTTTTTCTTTTTCTGTGGTATTTTTCTATTGTTTTTTTTGAAGACAGGATATCACAGGGTAGCCTAGGGTAGCTTTAAGCTTTCAAAAAATCCTCCTGCCTCAGCCTCTCTGGCCCTCCCAAGTGCAGTGTGAGCCACTGTTCCCAGTGGCATTTCTTTTTCCTTTGGAGTCAACTGTGTCTGGTCCTGGGTACTGCCACTAGTCTCTCAGCTTTTGACTTTTGTGTCTTTTTGGCTGTTGAGATTCTTACTTCTAGTATACTTTAGCTTTATTAGTCTTTTATAAAATGTTGTAAAGACCAGAAGCTGGGATGTAAATTTTTGTGTCGTATGCCCCCTGTAGAGAATGCATGCGGGGCCTTTGTGGTTGTTTCTTGGGACTTCCAGCTTTCCCCTCATTGGTGGGTATTTGCCACGTGGTAGGTAGTGCCTGGCAGGGAGTAAAATCTGTCCCTCTCTATCCTGACACCATTAAAAACAGTTTCCTGTATGCTCTTTTGCTTCCTCTATGAGTGTCATATGCGGGTGGCTATCCCCATTGTTTTTCAAACACATTCTTGGTACAGTATGTTAAAATTCTATTAAAAAAACATCTGTTCTTATTTACCTTTGTTCTTTGCAGGTGTTAGGGGTCATGGCACACATGTGGGGGTCAGAGAACAGCCTTATGTGGTAGTCCTTGCCTTCTGCCTGGTTTAAGATGGGATCTCGTGCTGGCCACTGTGTGTACCAGGGTGGCTGGCCAGCGAACTTCTGGGATATCTGTGTAGTTTAGGTTCATTCTCACAACAGCATATATTCAACCATTTATCTCTTCTATGCACATTGAAATGTTTCCTTTATCCCATAACCTCACCTATACATTTTATTTATTTTATTTACTTAGTAGTGGTAGGGTCTGAACCCAGGGCCTCATGCATACCAGGTAAACCCTCTGCCACGGAACTACATATACAGTCCTCTATGTAATGCCTACATTGTTGATTTTTGTAATCTGGGGTTGAATGTTTTACCCATTTGTCTTGTAAGTTTTCTCCATGTTTTGGGTGAGTGTGACTTCAGTGATTCTTAAGACAGTTTTCTAGTTCAGAGTATTTCTGTTGCAGTATAGGTAGGATTCAGAAAAACAAATATTCACGCTTGTGGCTCGATTGCTAGCTCCTAGCTGTTGCTTGATGGGGCCCTTTGCTTTTCCACTTGATAGATGTTCAGATGGAAGCTGGTCTGCCATGTTTGGCCTCACAGGACAAGCAAAGCAGAGCAGAGTAGGTTCCTTCCCTTGGGAGTTCATAGCCTAGAGGGGACAGACTGTGGAGAAGGACATGGACAGGAGGGTTGTGGTACAAGGGGAGCATCACTGAGAGAGTTAAAGGATCCGTGAGGAGGTTTCTGAATGTTTCTCTTTCTATGCAAAGAACACTGCTTACTGAATAGCAGCATGGTCAGCGCGCGCTCACCACTTGGGACATCCCCAGGAAGGGGAGTATGTGAATGGCTATTTAATGACAGGACCACCAGTCATTGCAAACATCTGAGGACTGTCGCTGACTCTGCAACACCAGGCTGCTTGCAGGGGTCCAAGGTTCTTAGAACAAGGGGTTAAGACTTGGCAAGCTGATTAGGTTTTGTTTTTCAACTCGATGCAAATTGGAGTCATCTGGGAAGAGGGAACAGATGAAGATGCCTCCACTAGGTTGGCCTGTAAGCAAGTCTGTAGGAGATGTTTTCTTGATTTGTGATTGATGTCGGAGGTCCTACCCAACTCTGTGGGCTGTGCTTCCTCTAGGCAGCAGTCTTGGGTTGGATTTAAGCAAACTGAGTAGACCATGGGGAACAAGAGTGTTCCTCCACCATCCCTGCCCTGATGTCCCTCAGTGATGGAGTGTGAACTGGGTGGGTAAGCCAAACAAATTCTCTCCTCCTCAAGATGCTTTGCGTTGTGGTCTTTATCACAGCAATAGAAAGCAAAGTAATATTCCAAAGATCTAAATGCATTGTAGTTGATGCAATGGCTCACAGGCTACTAAAAGCTGGGCTTCACATGACACCCAGAGGTGGGGTCAAAGGGCCAATGTGGCACAGCATAGACGGAGTTCGGCGTAGTCATGGCGACAGGTGGGAAGGGCACTGTCTTCTGAGTGTGGGTTTCCCATGCAAATATCTAGGATACTGTGAGGTTGGACTGAATCAGGAACTGATGCATCAATTCCCAAACCATGAAGAAAGGCCAGGCCCTTTCAGAAAGCAGCAGGCATTCCTGACCTATAGAGGCCATCCTAGGGAAGGCCTGTTTGAGCTTGTTTGTAGATTCTGGAAGGGAGGCTCACCTGCTCACACACCCTTGATCTCTACTGGCAGAGGTCATTCTCTTTGACCAACCAAACTTCTAGAGGGACAGAGATGGAGATTTGAGGGAGGAAGGGAACACTGGTCTAGTCAGCTCCATCAGCCAAGTCCTCCCTGGTGGCCCATGGGTGACACACCACAAGTCACTTTCACATTCTGAGTTTACTTCCTCAAGTAAGAAAACAGATGTCCTGTTTGGGTCAGCACACTTAGGTGCTTTTTGGTTATCTGCACTAAAATACAAACTGAAATTGGTACATTATATTTTTATTGTCTTCAAATTTTCTGTCGGTTAACCTGTAATTTGTCAAATACATCCTAAGAAGGTCCCTTGAAGTTTGGCAGTGGTGGTACATACCTTTAGTGCTAGCATTAGGGAGGCAGAGGCAGCTGGATCTCTGATGCCAGTATGGTCTACAGAGTGATTTCCAAGACAGCCAGAACCTTCCTCCCCCACTAAATAGAACTACCTCAACTATTTCTGAATTAAAATTTTACTAACATTTCTCCCACTGTAAGCATTTGTGGCTGAAGCAGCTGCTGCAAGCTGCTCTGAGTTTCTTGGCTTTGTCTTGCCACATTTTAATAACTGGTCATCTCTAAACCAAAAGATCAGGCAGGCTCTCTGTGAACAAAGCTGAAAAACACCTCTCCTTAGTGCCCACTTCTCTCTTGCTTATCAGGACGATTTAGAAATATTTCTACCAGGCATGTCTACCAAAGTTAGATGCAGGTCTCACTAAGCTGCCTTGGAACTCTGTAGCCTGAGTTGGCCTTGAACCCATGACAATCCTGACTTGGTGCTGGGATTACAGGTGTGAGCCACAATGCCTGGTTCTCATTCTGCAGCAGTTGTGACTGTATACAATGCCATGCTGTTAAAGTGAGCATACTACCTGTACACGTGAGTGGAATTCACTATGGTGAATGGCAAGCATTGGTTATATCCGGGCAATCCTCTCCCATCCTTGCCTTGCACCCCAAACTCCTTCCTATCCCCCAGTAATGAATATCTCAGGATTTTCTTTGTATTTCCACATGTAAGAACTTTCTCTTTGTTTAAAAGGGTGTCTCCAGTTACATCCATCTTCCTGACAGTGGCAGATTTCTGTCTTGATAGCTGAATGATAGTCCTCTGTGTATGCATACTTAACAAAATCCTCGGATCTGCTGAAGAGCACATGGGCTGGTTCTACAGCACAGCTATTCTATTAGGAGCTACAGTAAACACCAGTGTGCAGGCATTTCTTTTGGTGGTATGCAGGCTAGTATAGCTGGACTATAAGGTAGCTCAAGTGGAGATGTTTGAGGAAGTGCCCTACTTCCATTCAGTGGCTGCACTAATTTCTCTCCCTACCAACATTGTGCAGGACTTCCATTTTCTCCACACATTCTCTAGCATTTATCTTAGGATATAATCTAGCTCAGTTTTCTAAGACCTTCCTTTATCATGGGGCCTTCCTTTCTATGGCAGAGTTGTCTCGGGGAGTCGCTGTGTAGCAGGCCAGCTGTTCACCTGGCCTGTTCTCCCTGATGGACCTTGTGGCAGTGATGTGATGCGTAGCCAGGCCTGACTGGTGCTTGTATCTACTCCACATGTGGTCACCTGTGCTCTTCAGAGGACGATCTAGAGAGCTACTTGTCATTTAGAGCAGCCACCAGCCTAGGTTCTTAAAAAAGGAGGGAATACAGACCTGGCACTTAACTATTGTGACCCTACCATTCTATGGGGTGGAGCTGGGGCCCAGATTAGGTTGGGGAACAATCATAAAAACCTCCCACCTGGACATCTGCAGCTAGAGACCTCAATTCACACCTTCCCAGTTTCCATTCATTTCCTGGCTATATTTTTGTTACATTCTTTCTAGAAAGTCTCCTCCAGCACTGCTCTCACCCGGTTGAGCAGGATTCTAGAGATGCAAATGGCCCCCAGCTGTGCTGGCTCCTGGCCCTCTGTGGCCCAGGCATCCTGATATTAATAAAGCTTCCTTCCTCCTTCCCCCACCCAATGATGATAGTGTTGGTTACAACTTAACCTATGAATGTGCTTTGGATTAGGAATTGGGTGAGGATGATTTTTGTGCTGGGTGGAGCCAATTCTGAGGCAGGGTCACTACGCAGACCTGTTACCCAGTAGGGAGGTAGTCAAAGGCACCACATGGGTTGTATGTAGCTTTCAGAGCCTGGTCTCCTCAGGTATGAATCCCAGCAATGGCTGTACTTATAAGATCAGAAATGGCTCAGAATTGGAGCATGCTAGGAGGCGAGTAGGAAACCTGGGTGTTAGAATGGGGATGGGGTGCCTGAGTCAGGATTTGGGGAAGGTGCTCAAGAATCACTGTGCACTTTCTTGGAGCACAAGCCTTGTCCTTCCTGCTCTGAAAAATCAAACGTTGAACCGCAAGGAGCAGGTCGATATCTCTGACTGTGCCTTGGTTTGTATGTATTATGAACATCTGGGAAGCTGGGAGTATGGTGTCACTCAAAGGTAGGGAAAAGCAAGTCAGATGACAACCCCATTCCAGCCCTTATTAATACCAGGGCTTTGGATGTACTGTAAGGCCCCCATGAAGGGAGGACCTCACCCAAGCCTCAGGAATTTGCAGCCACCCAATAACTCACAAGACACCAAACTTGATGCAATCAGCAAGAGGTATATTTCCATCAATATGTTGAGGTCAAGACCTGTAGCCCACACAGGGGCAATGGGGTCTGACCCTGGGGCTTTGGAGACAGAGAGAATTTAAAGGCAAAAACCACAACCCAGGGGGAGTGAAGGGGGGTTATTGGAAAGCACCTGTGGAAAGTACCAACCATGGCCAGGAAGTCCGAACTATCATAAGGATGTGGGAGCACCTTTGTGATTGAAGCTGAGCGGATGGTGGGAGCAGCAGTGGTAGATAAAAAACAAGTGATTTGGGCCAGCAGCCTGCCAGAAAGAACACTGACAGCAGGTATGCTTTTGCCACTACCCATATTCATGGGACAATTTATAGACAGAGGGACTGCTGACTTCTACAGGAAAAGACATTAAGAACAAAAAAACTACTGAGCCTCCTCGAGACTGTCCATTTGCCTAAAAAAGTGGCCATAATTCATTGTCCTGGACATCAGAAAACTCAAGATGCTGTTGCTAAAAGAAATCAGATGGCAGATTTGACTGCTAAAAAGGCTGCTCAAAGAGCTATGATCCTGACTGTTGAAAGTCCTAAAATATATCTTGATGTCCATGTTAAAAATAGTCCTTCCACAGAGAGGACAAATTTACATCGTTTAGCTCACCTAAGAGCTAAACACCTGAAGAACTTGGTAAAGTCCTCCCAATTTTATGTGCTGAACTCTCTGATGTAGCTGAAGCAGTAGTAAAAAACTGTGAGGCCTGTGCCCTGACTAATGCTGGGTATTCAAGATGTCCCCCAGGAAGACTTCAAAGAGACAGACCTGGGGCCTACTGAGAAGTGGACTTCACAAAAGTCAAACCTGCTAAATATGGTAACAAATACTTGTTAGTCTTTATAGATACTTTTTCAGGCTGGGTAGAAGCCTTTCCTACAAAGAGTGAGACTGCCAACATGGTGGCTAAGATCTTAGAACTTCCCCAGGTTTAAAATACCCAAGATAATTGGGTCCGACAATAGACCTGCCTTTGTTGCCCAGGTAAGTCAGGGACTGGTCACCTAGCTGGAGATTAATTAGAAATTACATTGTGCTTACAGACCCCAGAGCTCAGCACAGGTAAAAAAGATAAAAAGAACTATTAAAGAGACCTTAACTAAATTAGCCTTGGAGACTGGCAGGGATGACTAGACAGCCCTCCTTCCTTTTGCCTTGTTCTGGGTTATGATTTAAGTTAACACCTTATAAGATTTTATGTGTGTGCGGGGGTCTCCACCACTTATTGAGCATATGATTCTGAATTTGTTCTTTCTAAATCCTCGTTTGCCCACATGAAAACACTTGAGATGATCCGACATGAGGTCTGGGAGCAGTTAAAAGAAGCTTATGAGGCTGGAGACCTGAGTGTGCCTCATCAGTTCCAGGTTGGAGATGCTGTTCTCATCTACTACCACCGGGTCGAGAACCTTGAGCCTCACTAGAAAAGACGATACCTGGTGCTCCTGACCACCCCCACAGCGGTAAAAGTCGAAGACATCTCTAAATAGATTAGTTACCTTTGTTAGAAAAAAAAATAAGTGCTGTTCAGATTTTGTGTTATGCCAACAATATCATGCTTTACAGGGTCAAGAAAATCTAGATTATAAAGATATTAAAATTTAGTTTTATGATTAAAACTCTTACATCAGAAGAAGTGGAGAAATGAAAGGGTTAAAAATTTTCAAAAACTCCTAGCAGGCTGAGCAGAACCAAGAGTACAGGTCAGCTTGGTCATGAGCTCTGTGTTTCAGAAACTTAGCTGACCACAAGATAGATGGTTGATTACGAATAGGCTCTTTGAGAATAGCCTATACAAAATGTTCCCCATGATTGTTCCTTGGACTCCGTCACAAACTGAATAATGGGCTGGTACTTTCCACAGGTGCTTTCCTATAACCCTCCTTCACTCCCCCTGGGTTGTGGTTTTTGCCTTTAAATTCTGTCTCCAAAGCCCCGGGGTCAGACCCCGTTGCCCCTGCGTGGGCTACAGGTCTTGACCTCAACATGTTGATGGAAATATACCTCTTGCTGATTGCATCAAGTTTGGTCTCTTGTGAGTTATTGGGGGGCTGCGAATTCCTGAGGCTTGGGTGAGGTTCTCCCTTCGTGGGGGCCTTACAGTACCTCACACCTGGTATGACTTGACCAAATGGGGAACAGCTATTAGTGTCTGGCTAACAGCCAGAGGCATGGAACACTGATGATGATGTCTAAATTAGTTGTCTATCTTTTTTTGTTTTTTGGTTTTTCCAAACAGGGTTTCTCTGTGTAGCCCTGGCTGTCCTGGAACTCACTCTGTAGACCAGGCTGGCCTCGAACTCAAAAATCCTGCCTCTGCCTCCCAAGTGCTGGGATTAAAGGTGTGCGCCATGACTGCCCGGCTAGTTGTCTATCTTTTAAGGTGTAGTTTTATTTACAAAGTGAGATGACACAGGTACAAACAGTATCTGATAACTCCATGTTCATGAAAAGTATATAAATATATTACAGGAAATTATATGTAGTAAACATTAGAAATAGATACAGTAAACATTGCTAGTTTCTCTTCTATGCCAATATTACTGTCATTAAAAGCTTAAATACTGGCTTCAAGTATCCCCTATAAAATAAATCTACTTTATTAAAATACTGGAAAAATTTTTGCTATAAACAGGATTTGGTACATTAAAAATAGACTCGGTGTGTCTTTGTAACAATGTCCACTCTGATCAAATGCTGTCCCCAGCCCTAAGGCCTGCTTGTTCAGTTAGAGATGAAGGAGTCTTGAGAACCATTAGAGGTTAAAGTGGTTGTAAAAACACAGCATCTTGATGTTTGTATCTGACGGGAACGCCTGTCTTCCAAGCATGGGGGACTCGACACCGTGGTGCTGCTTGGCCTTGCTGCTCTCACTTGAGTGGAGAGCAGGAGTCGCCTGGAGGCACAGAGAGATGCCAGTCTGCGGAGGCTGCTCTGAGTCACTGAGGGAGCCCTGACTGCGCCTTCTGTTCTTCAGCCTGAAGATGTGTCAGGACATAGAGGATGACTTGATAGCAGAAGACATACTGACCCTGCAGGGGAGAGGCGGGGAGACAGGGAGGTATTACTCACATGACTTTACACATAGTAGGTGCTTGAGAAATTGGAAACTGAAACTTTTTGTTTAAATGCTGAATGTAAGAGCCAGTGTGCAGATCTGTGTAGGGCCAAACCCAGGGCTGCAGGCTTTCGAGGCAAGCCCTCCATTACTGAGCTACACCCCCAATCTCTAAAACCTATACTTCTCTAGGTTTACTGAACTAACTCATCTTGTTTTAAAATGTGAAAAAGTTAAAGACATGAATCTACTAAAACAAACTTCTTTTAAGTATTTCAGAACAAAAATATAGAAATAGGAATTAAAGTGTAATCTTTAAGCATCATATATGAAGTAATTTCTTTCAATGTTTTTAATACAAAGTAAATGGGCATTGATAAATGAGTCCTGGTGAAGTTAATGTCTAAGCTGATGATACTGGGGTTGAAGTGGATTTTTTTTTTAATCTATTTGACAGAAAATCAATGAATCTGAAAATAAATGGAAAGAAATCACAATAGGTTCGAGAGATGGCCCAGCAATTGAGAGCACTTGCTGGTCTTGCAGAGCATCAGAGTCTGGTTTCTAGTACCCACATGGTGGCTCACAGCTACCTGTAAGGACAGCTCCAGCAGATCTTAAAGTAAAATCTTAAAAAGACAACCCACAGTGTACTAAATGGAAAGTCCAGCTGGAACTCAGTTCTAACTGTTGCACGTACGTACGTGTGTGAGCAGGAATTCCATGCAGACCTAGACAGCTGCAGCTTACTGAGAGACTGAGCCTGGATGTTAGCTGCCTGAAGGCTTCCTGCTGTTCATCCCAGTTTTTGTGCGCTGCTGCCATACTCATGGCAGACTTCTCTCAACACTACCCACCATGGGAAGTCCATTCAGGAGTCTCTCCACTGTCATGGCTCTGTAGACAGCCATCTTACTGCCTCTAACCTGTGTGCCCCTCCCCAGAGGAACTCCTGTTCTAATACAGTGCTAAAAGCGTGGGGCACTAGGCCTGGCTGCAGCTATTTTCTTATTGGTGTCACTGGGTTTTGAGTTGAATTCCCCAACAGCAATGGTTGGCTTCTTTCACTCCTCTAAAGTGCTCATTGCTCTCAGAGCTACTCCATGGCCTGTCGAACTCAGCGCCCCACTCGAGTGTCTCGGCTCTGTGGCAGGGTGAATCTGACTCAGTGATGGGCCCCAGGCACTGGAGTAACTCCTGGTGCATAGATTTCAAATGTCTTGAATGAACACTCGGCAAAAAACAAAACAAAACAACATGGCTTCCTTAGCTAGACACAACATGGCTGCAAATCAGTTTAATGCTTATGGAGCCTTAATTTGAATCAAAACTCGGCACAGCTGGAAAAGTGGCCAAGTTAAAGTTGGGAATGGCCATGTTTTTAAGACTCAGATAAATGTGACTCTGTGAAAATGATTGTTTTACATCTACCTTGCAGTCCCAATCTAGAAGGAAAGTGGAAGGACTTAGCAATGCTAGGCTAATCTTAGAACAGTGTACTTCCTGTGACAGTGGCTTCAGCTGGAGTCAGAGTGATGTCATGCACGTTCAGTTTTAGGAAGGAATGAACACAAAAGTACCAGCTGTGGGAGCTGCCTGGCCAGCACCCTGCAGTCCTTCTCGGCCTCCCTGGACTGCCGCTGTCTTCTAAAGGCTGGAGACTGAGATGGGGCTCGTCCCCCAACAGGCAGTAGTCAGCACCATTCTCACACTGAGCCTCCAACATGTCTACGCTCTGTGAGCAACTTAGTGGGGACACCAAATTCCTTCCTCCCTCCCCTTGTGTGCGTTCGTGCCTGTGCACATGCATGAGGAGCCTAGCCTTGGCGTGTGTGTGCATACACATGAGGAGGCTGCGTGTACACATGCATGCATGTGCACATGTGAGGAGCCAGATGACAGCCTTGGGTGTTGTTTCCTAGGTGCCTCCCCCCAACCCCCTTCTTTTTGAGACAGGTTCTCTCACTGGCTGGAGCTCATAGTCTCATTGCCTGAGTCCACCCTCCCAGCCTGTGCCTGTGCCTGTATTTTCATGTAGCCTTTGAGACTCAAACCCGGACCTCATTCGGCCGTGACAAGTTACTTCACTGAGGGGCTACCTCCCCAGCTCCTGTTCTCCCTTTAAAAAAAATTGATAGTCTAAAATACTTATTTTCTGAACTAGTATTCATGCTAAAGAAGGGTCCTTTATGACAGCGATGTTGGTTTTACGTTATAACATGGAAGGAAACCTTCAAAAGGAGATTGATGGGCAAAGGGTGGGGCCTTCTTGGATCCTCCAGTTACTCAGGCTGAGGCAAGAAGAGTGTTTGAGTCCTACAGTTCCAGGTCAGCCTGGGCCATAGCAAGAACGTCTCAAAAAGAAAGAGAGTAAACGCTTAAGAGCAACTCTGAAATGATCAGTCCTAGAACAAATCCTCCTCAGTGTGTGAGGACTCACCTCAGTCTGCACCATGCCGTGCCTTTGTAGTCTCATGCAGCGCACCAGGTCAGAGATGTCGAACTGCCAGGACACAGAGCGGAGCATTAGACACAGCCCAGGTGATGCGAAGGTGATCCCCTGTGGGGTCCCCACCCCTGCCCCTCCTCACCGCTCTTCCAACTCTCCAGTATATAATGACTTCTTGAACTGACGTTTTATGATGTAGTGTTTGTAAGAATTAGTCTACTATGTTCAAAAATCTTCAATGCAAGTTCTCTTCCTCTAAAATTTAGGGAATTTCTTAAAGTATAAAAAATAATGTAAGCAGTATTTCTCACACACTGCTGTCCAGAATAAAATTCTATATCCTTTCAATTTAGCTGATGTTTCACAGTCTGAAACGAGGGCAGACTGGACTGTTGGGTCTGCCCCACTAGTTATAGTTAGAGGTTATAATGGTATCAAGCACTGGGTAGGACTCCTTTATCTAAGACCATTTAAGAGACAGTGGTTTTAATCAGTATATTGGTGGTTTTAATCAGTATACATACATACATACATGTGTGTGTGTGTGTGTGTATATATATATATATATATATATATATATATATATATATAAATGCAAGATATTTTGGCAATTAAGGAGAATTCATAATAAATTTAGGTGAGAGTCAAAGTAAGATCACACCATTACAGGCTTTAGTAATATTTCTAAAATATTTAAAAATTAAGAGTAACTACTCAGAGCAATAGATTAGCATTAATTTTCAAACAAAATTATTCATTTATTATCTACAGGTAACAAGGACAAAGCCCAATATTTTTCTTTTATAAAGTGGACTGCCTTTTGGACTTTGGTAGTTGTGACAGAGCAGCTTAAGGTCTGCATGAGGTAAAACCAGGCAGAGCCCAGAGCCTCCTCACACATTTAAACAGCCAGGGCACTGAACAGTGGCCGTACCTTGTACTTACCTCGAGATCTTGGCTGATTAGTCCTAGGACTACGTCTATGCAAATGAGGGTTCCCGAACGTCCAATGCCAGCACTGCAGTGTGTGATGACCGGGCCTGACCTCCGGATGTGTCTCATGTAGGAGATAAAGGTGAGCAGGTCATCCGGCTGCGTCGGTGTGTCATGGTCCGGCCAGGCAGTGAAATTCAGATGAGAAATATGTCGCACCTCCCCTGTCTGAAAGCGTAAAACATAGTGAGTTACAATGTCCCCTGTCCCTAAGTCAGGTCCTTACAGTATTATTTCCATGTTTCAAATTTGGGTGGTATGTTAGATCAGATCAAAAGAAAAGGCATCACAAACACACAAAGCTGGGCATGGTGGTGTATGCCTAATTTCCAGTATTTAGACGGAGAGAGGAGGACAGAGTGTTCAAGGCCAGCTTAGGGTATAGAGCAAGACTGTGACTAAAACACACAACAACAACAACAACAACATATAGGAAAGAAATACGCAGACTGCGTCACCACTGCCCCGTCCTAGTGGCTGGGGATGGTACCCAGGTTCTTGGGTACACAAGGCCAAAGTCACACCTGACTCCTGTGGGCTCATTTAAATTACATGTACGGCCAAGTCAATCTCAGAAGCTTTATTCTTTCTTTCCCACTAGAACACTCCTCCCCCAGGATCCTCTGTGGCTTTATTATCTGCTCCTGTTTTCCTCAAATGCATCCTCTCAGGCTGTCCTGAGTTGCTGAACACACAGCCTGCATCTCAGTGTCCAGCAACCCTTCCTTTCTCCGATTCGTTTCTCTAGCAGCATTGTTAACACCAGCACCCCACACAGAGGCAGCAAGCTCCGTGGGGTATGGAATGGCCTTTGCCTGTTGTTAAAATGCAGGACCTGGGGTCCACTCCAGGGTTTGAGTTCTACTACCACACGTATGATACATGATCAAGTTACTTGAACACGGAGCAGCTAAGCTCATCTGAGCAATGGGTAAGCTTGTGTGAATCAAAACATCACATGGTACCTAGAAACACAAACAGTTTTTATACGTCAATTAAAATGTTTAGGTTTCATAAAAGGCTAAAACCTCAAACACTGTGTAAATAATAGGCCATAAAAGGAAATTCTCACATGATGTCAACAAAAATGAATCAGTAGACTTTTTTTTTCCCTAGAAAAGCTGAAGAAAGCTAGTGGTTAAGGTGCTTGTCACACAAGCATGAGAATCTGAGTGTGGATCCCCAGCATCCACAGAAAAAGTGGGCATCGGGATTGCCCTTCAATCCCAGTGCTAGGGAGATGGACACAGGAGAATTCCTGGGGCAGAGCAGCTCAATCTCTGAGCTCCATGTTCAGTGAGACAGTCTTTCTCAAGGGAGGTGGAAAGCCAACATCAACCTCCAGCCTACACATGTGCATAGACATGCCTATACATCCATGTATACACATAAACACACATATACACATAGGAAGAAAATCAAGAAACACTGAAAAAAGTTAAAGATTCAGTAGCAAACATGGCTCTGCATAGCTCATGTTTCCAGGAAGGGTGTACCAGTGAGGGAATGCCACACTGAAGAAACAGACAGCTGGCTCTGAGGGCCGTCACTAGATAACGTGCACTGACTTTATCCAGTGTGTTTGACACGTGTGCATGAAGCATGTGAATGACAGCTGACAGGGCACAACTGTGCACACTGGCTAAATACGTAAGCTGCCTTCAAGACATGTTTCCACAGCCACAGATTTCTTCAAACAGCTTGACTCAGTCTACTTAGTTGTTGGACCTTGTAGGTGTTAAACAAAGCGAGTGTTGTCAGGTGTGCTGGCACAGGCCTTCAATCCCAGCACTTGGGAAGCAGAAGTAGGCTAATTTCTTGAGTTCAAGGCCAGCCTAGCCTGGTTTACAGAATGAGTTCCAGGACAGCCTGGGCGACACAGAGAAATCTTGTCCCCCCCAATCCTCCTCCTCATGTGTCTATGTACATTACAGCTTATGAACTGTTTTGTGCTATGTAGTCCTTTTTTTTTGTTTTTTTGGTTTTTTGGTTTTTTTTTTTTTTGTTGTTGTTTTTTTTTGAGACAGGGTTTCTCTGTATAGCCTTGGCTGTCCTGGAATTCACTCTGTAGACCAGGCTGGCCTTGAACTCAGAAATTCACCTGCCTCTGCCTCCCAAGTGCTGGGACTAAAGGCATGCACCACCACCACCCGGCGTGCTATGTATTCCTAAGCACAGACTGATGACCATGTTAGAAGCCCCATGATTTGTTCTAATACAGCATCTTCCAGAGGAAACTGTATGAGGGCCACACTTGAAACTCTACTGGATGCTGGGTGTGGTTTTACAGGATCGCACATTCCTGGAATCCCAGTACCCGGGAGGTAGAAGCAGGGGGTCAGGATGTCCAGGTTGTTGTAGCTGTATAGCGACTTTGAGGTCAGCCTGGGCTACATTAGACCTGCTCTTGTTGTGGCCTCACAGAGGGCGTGCAGGCCTGCTTTCTGAAGAGGAGACAGGGCTTACGAGTGACTGACCTGAATGTCCTCCAGGGCCATTACCCGCACGACGAAGCCCTTCAGCTGCTGCATTCTCAGGAGGGCCAAGCGCAGCCTCTCGTTGGCCATGGTGGTTGTTCCGAGGATGTTTGGCCAGTACCGCTGGCATTTGATCTTTTCTCCTTCCACCTCCTGTGTCATCATTGCTATCACTGTAGAGTTCTGCTCCCAAACCATCTGCCAGAAATCCCCCACGGTGGTGGGCAGAGGCCCCTGGCAGGCAATGTACACGAATTCCTGGGTCCCCACCGGGATCCTGATGAAACTGGCATTGATGTATCCACCTTCATCTCCAAGAGGTACTCTTGTGGTGTCATCTGTGAATGTCCACAGTGAAAGGGCACATCACCATCATGTACTGTCACCATAAATTTCACAAAACACCGGAGTAAAAGACCACAATGGCTCCAATGGTCCTCCCTGGACTTGCCATCACGTACGTTGATGGAGTGCATTTTCAATTGCAGTCCAGGTCGTATTTGTGGTTTTTGTTAAACTCTATCTAAATGTCAGCTTGGTGGTTTTCTATGAAACTTGGGGTTTACTAATATAAATATGTATTACTAATGTGGTAACAGATGTAACTGCAAGTATAAATTAAACAAACACAGGAGACCTTGATAGCAAGCAACTAGAAAAACAAACAAACATTGTTACTTCTATGTCCGTTGTCAATTCTGCCCGTAGTTAGAACCAGTGACCAGGGTTCTGAGTGATGGGACAAACTTTTACAGAACAAAAGCCCACTCTGAAGTGATACTGTCAAAGTGGCTGCTAGAGACATGACTGACATCTCTAACTCTTGTGTATACATGAGAAGAACAAACCTTCTATTTTGTCATTTCGTATTGATTTGTGTGGTTTTAGGGTATGTGTGGCTGCTACCCACAAGTGTGGAGGACACAGGACACCTTAACAGGGCTGTCTCTCTCCCCTTGGTAGCAAGTACCTTTCTTTACCTGGCCCCATATTTATTTTAAATATTTATAAATTTAACAAGTAGTTTTGGTAGCAACCAAGGTAGAGCCTTTAAAAATAGGTTTCAAAATGTATTGCTTGACTTTCATCTCTTAGTTCAGAGTTTGTTTCTTAATAATAAATTAACTACTTTGTATTTATAGTTTGCCCTGCTCTGCCTGTAAGGTAAAGTCTGCATGGTTTTGGCATCATACAACAACTCTCATCTACTTCATGCTGAATTGTGATCTACTCTATTTAAAACCTTTCTTAGATTCCTTTCCTTTTTTTCTAGAGACAGGGCTTTTCTATGTGGTCTAGGCTGGTCTGGAACCCACTGCACATATTATTAGAGCCATACCAGAGTGCACAGGGACAGACACACAGCCAGACCCACCCTGGAACTCACAGGGAACGGACACACACAGACACACACAGACACACACACACACACACACACACACACACACACACACACACACACA
>JANHMN010000006.1:94952867-94994579 GCA_030674055.1 Rhabdomys pumilio
TTTCAGAAGAGGATGGGACAGACCTCTCTCTGGCTTTCAGAAGAGGAGGGGATGGACCTCTGGCTTTCAGATGAGTTGGGGAGAGACCTCTCTCTGGCTTTCAGAAGAGGAAGGGATGGACTTCTGGCTTTCAGAAGCTTTAGCTCTGACAGACAAACCTCGAGATTTCCAGCCTGCTGTTAGTACTCAGATGCTGCTCTCTGCAAACCTGGAAGACTGGCTCTGTGTAAAAGTACCAAGCTCTAGTTCACACGTATTCCTCTGCGCCTGACATCTCTCTTAGCAATAAAAGCTACATTTGTAGGTCCCGATTATATAAACAGGTGGGGATCATATTTTCTGGGTTTAAGTTTTAGGTTTGTTCTTTATTAACTTTGTGGGCTTTAGCAAAGTTATCAAACTTCTTGGTGCTCCAGTTTCTCTCTCTATAAGTGGTAAGACAGCAACTTTAGAATTATCCAGTTACTATGAGGATTAAATAGGAATGCTTTGTGTACAATGAGCATTAAAGACAATGGCTGTTACATCTCTTCCATTTCTGTCACTACGCTGTCATGTGACGTTGACATTGTGTCTGTATTTGTAAACCCACAATACCCAGATGGGTCCCTGGGACAGAGGAGACACTCTGTAAATATTTATATAAATTATTAAGCGGTATACAGGCCTCATTAGATCCTCACTAGGTCAAGACAAGTTAAGGTTGTTCCTGGTAGGAAATAGAGGCTCCTATAAGCATTGGGGGGTGGAGGCACGGAGGGAGTCCCTGAGGACAGGGCTTCAACTCCACTGCACTATTTATTTCATGGTCTACTCTGATTTCCTATTTTTCTAATATATATTGAGTTTCAATGATGTTAACACTTAGAGTATTTTCACTTAGATTCTGTAAAATATCCCAGAAAGTTAAGATAAACAGCTTAATGACAGTATCTAACTTGCTGTCTAAGAAGAAAGGCACCTCTCTGTAAAGCGTGTGAAAGTAAATTCATACCGTTGGTTTTGGTGAACCTGGGTACAGAAATGGCAGATCTGGTTGAACTAGGCACCACCGGGCAACCATCTCTGTATAATAGACAAAGGAATTACAAAGGAGAAACAAAACAATTACAAAGGTTTCAAATAGTTTAAACACCCTTTGGACCACATTCTAGTCATTTTGGAAGCTCCACTTTACAGGGGCCGAGTCCAGGCACCTCACAAAGCATGGACAGGATTTAATGAACCTCTTCATGTCTGTCTGTGCCCCCAGTTCCCCCAGTGAGAGGGAGGGAGGGCTCAGGACAATCCATCAATCTTGAAGACTCACAGGAAGGCCTGATGTATGCAACAATGAACAAGAAACACAGTGCAGAGTGAGTGTGATCTATAGCCATGTGAGAGACGGACACACAGTGCCCCAAACTCTCCTCACAAAGGTTAAAAAAAAGAAAGAAAATTAAAGATGACTTTTTTCCCTCTTCTTTTCCCTTCTCCACTTTCTTCTACTCAGCCCAGGCTGGCCTTAGGTCTGTTCTGTTGCATGGTTATGTGAACTACAGATCTTCTTGCTTTTGGTTCCAAGTACAGGAATTATAGGCATGTAAACCACACTCAGCAAGCACTGAGTTGTTAGTATTATTACTGTTAATGACAGAGCTGGAGGCTGGACTGAAGGTCCCAACCACTGAACTTACATCAGTCCAGCACACCAGCCTAGAGCCCTTCCCACCTAGGACTGTGATGACTGACAGCTTCCATCACTGTCATTCAGCACACAGTTCAACTCAGAAGGCACAACTTACATGTTTTATATATAAGGCCTTGATACAAACATGCTTTTCTTTCAGAGTGAAAATAGAGGTGAAAAAACCTGTTTATTCTAAGAATCAATACCACCCAAGGTCAAGAGTAGACACAAAGCGAGCGCACTGGAGATAGATAGGGATAGTGAGCCATCTTGTACATATTCAAGGACACCTAAAAGGAGACTGTCGGCAGAGACATCACACCACATCCTTCAGCACAACTGTATCTTGTTGCTGGGCTGCTGGAGAATGCCAACTCCTTTCAACTTTAACATGGGTTACTTCTCAAGGTTATGTTTGCAGGAAACAATACTGAGATATGGAGAATGCTTTCAACTAACTAAACCAAGCCAACCAACCCAGGCTCTCTTCATAGTCTGCTATGAAATGAGGGGCTCCTGAGGTCATTCTAACAATAATCCTCTCCTGTGGTCTCCATTAGACCTAAGCACACCTTCTCTAGGGCCTCTGGACACATGTGGAATCCACACCAAGATCATGTGCTTGCTGTGCCTTAGCAATAAGTCTTTTTATTTCTTGAGGCACATCTTCTGCTCCAGGCTAGAGTCACTAGCTTGCAATTAATTAAGGAAAAGTCTACCCTTCATAGTTCCTGAGATATACAGTCACTACAAATATCCATACTTCCATTATCGTGTCTATTATTTATCGTGGACCATAAACATGGTCAGAGTAGAGAGAGTGAAACATCTCTTATAAACATCACTTGTCAATAAAGAAGTCTATGGCCAATGAGCTAAGGCAGGAAATAGGAGGTGGGACATCCAGCAGGAAAACAGAAATGCCGAGGAGATGGATGTAAGAAGACAAGAGAGGATACCAGCCATGTAGCTAAACTCAAGTTAGAATAAAGGGGATAAACAAGTTATGAGCTAGTTAGAGAATAAGCTGAAGCTTATGGTCCACGCATTTATTAGTAAATAAATAGTCTCAGAGTCATTATGTCTGAGAACAAAGAAGCCCGGTGGAAAAGCCCAGAGGTTAACAGGGAGAAAGAGCTAAAGAAAGAACATGGAGGAATGTTTCCCAAAGATATCTGGACTCTTATCATTATGCTGGAGTCCAGACAACTGTGAAGATGTCATTTTACAGCGCACAAGAAATAGGAACTTAATTTGTAATATTAGGGCTCTGTTGTCATTGCTGGAGCATGTCAAAGATGAGACAGGAAAGTCAAAGTTAGAGACAGAGACTGAGCAATAGAAGTAGTGTGGCAGGTGCTGCCTTTGAACATAGTGGGCAAGAAGCCAAGGAAAGTGTGAGCACAAGGCACTACTGGATTCTTCTCGTAACCTACAGAAGGAGCATCATCCCATGGACACCCTGACTATCCCAGTGAGATCTGTTTGTATTTCTGAGCTCAGAAACTGCACAGATGATAATCTTGTGTTGTTTATAGTAATTTGTTAGAGGAGCCATAGAAAATCAATGTCCATGTTTTCTAACAGTTTTCCTGTACAAGTGAAGGAAGCTGCTGTTAGCATTTGATGCTGTGGTGTAGGTCTGCTGTGTCTCACCAGCTCATGTGCGTTTCAAGAGGGCAGATTCCACCTGAGTTCTAGGAATGAGGTGTGTCCACCCAAAGCCACCTGGTTTATTTCTGTCTTCTGCTGCAGTTCAGAGATTGGCCATATTGTAGGCCGGGTAGATGTGTTTATTAGTGGTGGCTGTGGGGATTCCTGCTTGAAGATGGCTCTAGATGGAGCCATGTGAGATACACAGCAGGAACAATCACCCGGCCAACATAGAGGAAACTGATACGCCAGAGATAATGGCAAACAGCAAAAAGGAACCCGATGACTTACACAAACCAGTAAACTCCCTTTCTTGGATAAACAGAATTGAGCTATATTTCTGGTACTTGCAATTAAAGACATTCTGATATGTGCTAATTGCCTATTAACTGGAATCATGCTGAAGCATTTCCCTGCATGGCTTCTTAGATTCTATCAGGAACTCTGTTCTAATGTTACTCTTTTGTTGGCTATGAATTAGTAATTCTGTAATACCTGTATGAGAGAGTACGAGCACAACCAATGACTGAACTGCATGTTTACACACCCTCAATGCTGTGAATGACTATCCAGTACCTTGTGCATGCATACATACACCCAAGGCTATAAATGACTGTTTAGTACCTTGTCCAGATATACACAACACCAAGGCCGTAGACTACTATCCAGTACCTTGTGCATGCATACATATACACAAGGCTGTAGACTACTGCCCAGTGCCTTGTGTAGACATACACCCAAGGCTGTAGACTGCTGCCCAGTGCTTTATGCATGCATACATATACCCAAGACTGAAGACTACTCCCTAGTACCTACCTTGTTACTTTCAGCACCACTGAAGGAAGTGACAGGTCCAATGTCCTATTTGCTTCTTCCAAGGTCATTCCTTGTGTGCTGACTCCGTTCACATAATGGATGATGTCTAACAGCTGGAGACTACCGTCAACAGCTGCAGCTGACCTTGGGTTGATATCACTAATATACACCACTCCATGTGGACTGCCGTGACCTCCAGAGAGGGAAAATCCTTCAAAAAACAGAAAACAATTATTCATCAGTCACAGGAATCTTACTTTTAATTATGCATGAAAGTCGTACTGAACAAAGCTTACGCTTTTCTTACCTAACTCCTCTCCGTGGCATGTGACTGTAATGTCAGGCAGCAAATGGGGAAACACTGGCATCCTGGGTAACTCTAGAATCCGCCCAAGAACTAATCTGACTGTTTTGGGTGCGGCTCTCAGCAGATTCACGGCATCGGTGTGGGTCATGTTTGTAACATCTGTATCATTAACCTACAAAAGGAGAGAGAGGCAAGCTAAGGTTTGATTTTTGGAACCTGAGGAAACATGATTATAACCTATATTAGCCAGTAAGAGATTTATGGTGATGTAGAATCTTTGTCCTGTTAGAATTCTGTTAGAATCTTTGTCCCTGCAGAGTTTAGAGGGACAATGATCAAGTAAGTCATTATGAACAATACAAGCTCACTAACAAATATGCATACTTCACTACCCTCCAGAATTTAAGAAACTTGTTGTCTCATGGATTTGAGAGACCCTGAAGAAATCAAAAGGACTTTCAGTTTAAGAAGCAGCTTACAGCAATTCCCAGGAATCTATGACATAAAGGCTGTAGTGAAGAATGATCTGACCCCTCCCTGCCTTCACATCCCCGACACTAGGATCACAGGTGGGTGCCACCCTGTCAGTGCTCTGTGGTGCTGTGGCTTGAGTCCAGGGCTCCGTACAAGCTATACATGTACTACTGACTGAGCCACAGTCCTAGTCGCCAACAACTTCTTTGGAGATAGGGACTCATGCTGAGCTTGTTACGCAGTCAAGAATGACCTTGTGTTCCTGATCTGATTGCCTCATGCACCAAGTGCTGCCATTCCAGGCATGTGCCCTCTGCCTCGCTAATGCCTTTATTTTTAAAGTGGTGGGGAAAGAAAACACAAACCAGGGAAACTGTCATAACTCAGCTTCCTTTCTTGCCCAGTGCTGTCTTGCTTTTGGTTATGGCTATGGTCTGGATGTGGCTTACATGTTAGAGGCTAGGTTCTCCATGTGACAGGAAAGCCACTGACTAGACTGGAGGTGTGCCTGCAGAAGGAGCAGCAGGACCTCAGACTCTCTGGCATCCCTGAGATGTGATCTTTTCCTCTCATACAGGTATGATGCCTTCACTCAGGCTAGCTGCTGGTGCCATGTCTTTAAAGGTCTCACACACTGTGAGATAACTAAACTCTTTTTCTTTTTAAAGTTAGTTTGTGTAAGGTATTTCATGATAGTAATAAAAAATAGATTAAGTCAGCCAGTCACATTGTAAAAATGTCTCCATTCCCCTTAATTGTCTCACTTTTTTTTTGAGCATCTGAGTGTTTTGCCTGTATCTGTGTCTGTGTATCAACTGTGTGCCTGATGCCTGCAGAGACCAGGACTGGAGATCCCTGGAACTGGAGTTATAGACAGTTGTAAACCAACATGTTGGTACTGGGAATCAAACCCAGATCTTCTGGAAGAGCAGCCCATGCTCTTAAACCACTGAGTCACCTTGCCAGCCCCTCAGTGTCTCACCTTTATAAGCCGATCTCCAGGCTTTAGTCTTCCATCACCTTTGGCCGGATCCTGTATGACGTCATGGACATAACAACCAATGCTCTGACTGCCTTTGGTCACTGTAAAACCCAGACTTCCTTTTTCTGATTTAACCAGGGTAATGAGAAGCTCTACTTCCTAGAGAAAGATCACAGATTGACTTAAGGTTGTCCTCTTTCTCCTATAGCAAACACACATAAATATTGCTGCCCTTGGTTAGGAGACAGGAAAACCCAAATCTTAACTTGGCCAAGTGAGAAGTCTTCTCAACTCTAGATAGAAAGTTCCTTTCTTTCCAAGCATGTAATATATATTGAAGTACAAAGTTATGTGCTTGTCTCTAGTCTTTCCCTCCATCTTTCTTCCTCCCCCTCTTCCTCCTCCTTTCATTTTTAAAAATTTTTTTTCTATCTGGAAGAGCTAGGATTGGATCAAGAGCCTCATGCATGCCAGGCAAGGGCTCTCCAGAGTGAGGCTTGCATATCCAGGAAAAACAAGGCAGCAAAGTGATGCCATTTTGACAATCAAAAGCGATGCTTAGAGAGGACTGTTTAGAAAAATCCGTCACAGTTTTAAACAACAGAGAGCGAGCCAGGAGACATAAAAGGAAGTTTTTGTTTGTTGCTATTTTTGTAAAACTATGAAGTACCTGGATGATTGTGGGTCACAGCTTCATTTATTAAGACGTGCAACAAACTCAAAAGATGTTAGTTGGGAGGGAGAGGATGCTTGTGGGGCCAATGACAGTTTATCACTACGAATGAAACTGAAAATGCTCAGGTGAAAATGTACAACCACTCGTCTTGTCTGTCTGTCTGTCTGTCTGTCTGTCTGTCTGTCTGTCTCACACACACACACACACACACACACACACACACACACACACATACACACACACACACACACACACGCGCGCGCCTATGATTATAAAAAAATGAAAATTATGGAAAGGCAATTTGGTCCAAAATCCTTCTAGCTTGGGATACTGAGATCACAGGTGCTTCTCCTCTTCCCTTTACTTTACATAAACATTTATTACTTAGCTAACAAACAGTGGAAAAGGCTGACTTTCAATTCAATTAAAAGAACTATTATTCTTGAAATTTTTTCCTAAGCTTGATTTAGAAATGTTAAGTCTTCAATAAATCGAGTATGTGTGGGTCAAACTGGGAACAGGGATGGAAGGGCAGGGTTTCAGAGCGGGTAGGGGAGGGCTAACTAACATTAAGGATGTGAATAAATCATATGGAAATCTACTGCTTTATGAAGTTCATATGTGTATAGGTTTCTTTTTCCACAAGAATTTAAATTGGAATTACAGAAGGTAATACTTCCTCCAGAAATCACAGGCTGTCAGAGGCTCAGTGCCAAGTGTGGGGCACCTACCCGTGAGTTGGTTCTGGTCATGCAGGTCCCAGAGACCCCCAAACAACACAAGCTATTGCTATGGCTCTTCGTTATCCACCAGAACTCAGTGGTAAGACCAACTGCTGAAGACACCACACACCATAGACACAGGACATGAAAAACTCAGTTTGTTACTGCCCAGAAGTTTCCTCCATGCTGGCTAGCTTTCTAGGAACTAGAACTAGGAACTGAAAGGCACTGGGCAGGATGCTACCCTGCTGTGAACTCTCTAACAGTGACTGGCAAGGCAAGACACACCATGGTGCGATAGTGGGACAAATGTTATGGGAGCAGTCAGATGCTCTCTGATTGGATTTAGGGCCTGCGTAATAGGAGATGCATGCCCAGTCCTGTAAATTGGGCCAGGAACGCATTGCTGGAGAGTCCATAGGCTCCAGGCATCAACCTACTATTATTTTGGTAAATAGACAATCTGCCCTCTAAATTTGTGAACTTGATACCTAAATATCAGCACATCGTTTAGACCTTATTAGAGAAGCTTCTTTGTACTGTAAAAAATAGTTAACACAGATACCCAGCACTGGCCAAATTACAGAGACTATGTGTGTGGACTGTTGAGAAGTGAATAGGACACCTGTATTATACTGCCCTTTCCCCAAGGTTCAGGGAACAAAATGGAAGGGTGTGTGTGTGAGAGTGTAAGACCAGAGGTCAGGAAGCACCAGCGTGAAGCTGTGCTTTCTGGGCATCACGAGGCTACTGTACTCAGGAGCTCATGGCAGCTGTGGTAGCCATGACAAGACAAGCCAGTCAGCACTGTCGTATAGAGAAAGGGACTCAGGAGAGCCCTGCCCCAAGCCACGGACAGTTGATGGAAGAGGGAGTTAGTTTTAAGGGTGTGGCAACCGGTAGGTCAACTCCTGCAGTCGAAAGCCCCACTTCCTTGAGTATCTGGGCAGCATAAACTGAACTCGGTGGGTTATCTAGAGAAAAAAATGGGTATTTGAGTTTTGGTAGAGATGAGGCAGGAATGGGAGGAGTGTGAGGTGAAGAGAAAGGGAGGGTAAATGCAGTCAAGATACATTTCATACACACATGGGTTTCTCTTCCATTTCTAGTTGTGAACCTTTAATGGCTAAGCCATCTCTCCAGCTAAACCACCAACCTGGGAGCCTGCATGGGACTGACCTAGGCCCTCCGTACACAGGTACACTTATGTAGCCTGGTCTTCTGGTGGGACTCTTAACAGTGAGAGTGGGGGCTGACTCTGACTCTGTCGCCTGCCTTTAGGACCCTTTCCTCCAACTGAATTGCTGCATCTAGCCTTAACAGGAGAGGAGGAGGAGGAGGAGGAGGAGGAGGAGGAGGAGGTGCCTAGTCTTAAGGCAGCTTGATATGCCAAGGCTGGCTGATACCCTGGAGGTCTGCCCTTTTCTGAAGAGAGATGGATGGGAGGACTGAGGAAGAGGAGGGGTTGGGGGGAGGGACTGGGAGGAGAGGAGGAAGGGGAAACTGCAGCCGGGATGTAATAGATAGATAGATAGATAGATAGATAGATAGGTAGATCGATAGATATCCAAAGAATGAATAAAGATTAATAAAAAGTCAAAATGAATGGCTCTAAAAAAACATATGTCTGGGCCTCCACATGCATGTGCATACACATATGCCTACAGGAACACTCTTCCACATGTACATGTGTGCATATGCACACACATTCATTCCTAGTCTTCTAAAGTTGGCAGCCCACTGGATAGTCAAAGCTACTAGGAATCACAAGAGGTAGGTGATTTCTCTGTGGACGTCTCCCAAAATGGCAACAAGGCAGTGAGGAAGTCAGGGTGACTCACAGTGCTTTTTATCATCCCCTCACTTCTCAGCACGGAAACATCAGAGACGGGTAGTACTCGTTTAGTCAATGTACTATAAGCTAGTCTATAACATAGCTTTTTCTCTAATAGAAAAGGTACATGTCTAAAACTTTATTGAGAAAAACAAAAGTTGTAATACAGAGAAAGAAGCTCACCAGCTCAGAATCCTCAAGGTGGTTTCCCAGGTCATTTTTCAAAGTTGTCATGTTTTCCTCTTTGCTCAGCTGAGAGACAAGATGTGTAAAATATTTGCTAGTGGAGTCAGAGGGAGCACACTCTTCCAGGGAATGGCGGATCTGTCCAGGACTCACATCCAGCAGATGAGAAGCACGGCTACAGAGACAAGAAACGACACTATCTGTGGATACATTTCAGGGCCAACATTTAGTTTGTGCCATGGCAGAAAATAGCCAACAGGTGTTTCTGTGTGATTTTAAGTGAGACTCTCACTGGCTTTCATCTGCATTTAGACTATTGATTTATTCAACATCTACTATATATGAATATTTCTAATTATTCTCTGTGCAGGTCCAACATTGAATAACTTCTGTAGCTGCGTAAGGACAGTAAGGCTAGAATTCTAGTCCTAGTTGTTATTCAAGAGGGAAAGCTAATGTGACCACGGGTCTAATTTGTATTTCGACTTAGTAAGAAAAGGAGACATAAGAAAAAACGCCTTACTCTTGTCATTTATTTTTACTTATATACTTATTTTCCAAAATTGGGGACTGAACTCAGGGTCTTATTCATGCTACAGAAGTAGTCCACATTGTCCACTGCTCTTGGAGAGGGTCTTTCTCGGTGCTCTCGGCTGGCTGGGAAAATAAGACGGTTCCCATGGTCACTCTGGATGAAAGAATAGGAAAGATAGAAGAGAGGAGGAAGGAAAGATGGATAGATAGATGACAGACAGATAATGAGAGGAGGGAGGAGAGGACAGTGGGAGGGAGAGTATGAGGAGAGAAAATGTAGGCAAGTATGTTTGGACACACATAAACACACAGACACACACACAGACACACACACAGACACACACAGACACACACACACACACACACACACACACACACTCTGGGTGGGAGCAGCTGCTAGAGGCATGGTTGTGTCCATACCTGCAGCTTCTCTCCTATGTTCTCCACTATTTTCTTTTTCTCCGTTTCCAGGTCTTGCAGTTTGTAAACCCCTCTTGGACTCCTCTAGCAAGTCTAGTCATCCAGGGTATCATTACCCAAATAACTCTCTTTTCTTTCTGGTTAAACTGTATTGAGAAGCTGCTTTCTTAATTACTATTGGATATACTCACGAGAGAAACACAGGTTAAACTGACGGCTCCAAGAGCTCACTAGTTTACTGAAATTGTTAGTCCTAACAACACAACCTCTACTAAGTTACTGTTTGCTAACAATTCTGAATTCACAGGCATTCCATTGTTTACAAAAAATGTTCTTTGTTATCTGTATATGTGCGCATGCATTAGGGTGCCCTTCCCTCTAGAGCTGGAGTTATGTGAGTCTACGAGCCGTCTGGTACAGGTGCTAGGAACTGAACCAGAGCCCCCTCGAAGCCCTGAGCCATGTTTCCAGTCCACCAGATGTTGCTTTCTTAGAGCAATCTATGTTGTTGGCACCTCGCTACACCTCCAGCCGCTCTGGACACTGTAATGCTGGCAATACCTGCTCTCTGATTCCGACGTGCCGGGTGTTTTCTGAGGGAGGTAAAACATGGTGCATATGGATTCCTCCTGGCCTCTCGGTGCTTCATGCGCAAACGTCGCCATCGGGGTGACATTCGGCATCTTCACTGGTGCTCTCACAGACTCATCCTCCCCACTCTCACTGTGGTCGCTGTAGCTCGCTCTCCTGGATGGGGCCTTGCACTGTTTCTTGGTTTTGCCAGACATCTCATTCTCGTCCAAGCTGGCTTGCTCCAGCGAGAAGGAGGACGGCTGAGAAGGCTCTTTATTGCTGTTTAGAAATGCTTGTGCTGGAGAGTGGAGTGGGGTCTGAGAGGGACACAGTGAAGGACATCAGAGGGTGACAACCTACATCAACTTTTAAAACAGTCAGCTCGTTATGAACCTGCTAAGAAGCAATACTTTATATAAAAATATAAACTTTCTGCTAACAAACTTAATTTATGTTCTTTAAAGGGAAATATAGAATGACAATTGCTAATACTGTAGGACTTACATATTTTTTATTACAATAATTAATTTGGGGCGTATAATTTTCTCAGTGTACAAATACCACAGTGCATGTGTAAAGGTCAGAGAACAACTTATGGCTGGTACTCTTTCCACTCAGGGGGTTCCTGGGCTTGAACTCAGGTCCTTGGGCTGCTTTTCTGATGAGCCTCCTTACAGCCTGACTTACATTTTCTTTTCATACTGTATTTTACTTATTTCTGTGTGTTTGTGCATGCCGTGGCATGTATGTAGGTAAGAGGACAATTCTGTTGAGTCAGTTCTTTCCTGTCACCTTTAAATTGTTTCCAGGGATCCAACTGATGTCAGGCTTTTTGCAGCAAGCACCTTTACTGACTGAGCCGTCCTGCCAACCATGACTTTCACTTTTATGTCAGAATTGGAGTTGGATTATATATTGTACTTGGTATCCTATTTTCAAAATTTAGAATTCCTTTTGAGACAGGGTTTCTCTGTGTAGCCCTGGCTGTCCTGGAACTCACTCTGTAGACCAGGCTGGCCTTGAACTCAGAAATCCACCTGCCTCTGCCTCCCAAGTGCTGGGATTAAAGGCGTGCGCCACCACCGCCCGGCAAAATTTAGGATTCTACAATGAATGATTTCTAACTTTTTAAAAACAGTTATGTGCTTTTAAGATTTATTTATGGGGCTGGAGAGATGGCCCAGTGGTTAAGAGCACTGACTGCTCTTCCAGAGGTCCCGAGTTCAATTCCCAGCAACCACATGGTGGCTCACAACTACCCATAATGAGATCTCACGCCCTCTTCTGGTATGCAAGTGTACATGCAGATCTATATTAAACAAATAAATCTTTAAAACAAACAAACAAACAAACAAACAAACCCCAAACAAACACAGATTTATTGTTTTATAACCTTAAGTTCTGAGCCACCTCTCTAGCTCTTCTGTGAAGTTTTAAAATGTGCTTTGGAAACATCTTTAATGAGTATATCATAGTTCTACAGAGGGCTGCCTTTATTGTAGCCACCTGTACTGAATATACGATTTATATTAACAGAACTACAGGTGAGCTTTCTGCATGCATGAAAACTCCCTCACGGCTTGCCTTTTTCCCTGTTAATTCTCTACATTATCACACATAGGATATTTTCCAGGCCCATTTAAAATATTTCAAGTTGCTTTCTAGAAATACTTGATCAACTAATGTACTCATCAGGAGTATTGTTTTTAGCCCTTAGTTTCTGGGGTTTCAAATCAATGTGATCTCTGTGTGTGTGTGTGTGTGTGTGTGTGTGTGTGTCTGCATGTGTGCATGTAAGTATGTGGGTATGTGTATGTGTGTGGGACGTGTGTGAACACGTGTGTATGAGTGTGATTTGTGCATTACACCTATGCAAACATGTGCATGTGTGTACACGTTTGAGTGTGATGTATGTATGCATATGAGCATGTGTGCATGTATGCATTTGTGTTACATATATGTATGTGAGTATGTGTTTGGGTGCATGTATGAGTGTGAATGTATGCATTTGTGTATATGTGTGCATCCATGTTTGATGTGTGCATGTTTGTGTATGTGTGTTTTTGTGTGTGCGTATATGATGTGTCCATGCATATGTTTGTACACATGTGCATGTACATACATGCATGTGCATGTGTGCGCGTACATGCATGTGTTTGAGGAGGATAGAAGGTGGCACCAGATTCCCTGAAGCTGGAGTTTCAAGAAGTTTTAGGGAACTCTGTAAGAGCGGTCTGTGCTCTTTCTGGCCCCTTCAAATGCTACCTCTATTAAATTTCAGAAACACAGCTCTACTGTTATGTCCTCCCCCATGTCCCCTCCCCAGTATACAGGCAATAGGACCTGGCTCCAGCAGCTCTTCTGTCCAGATCCCAAGAATAGTACTGCGAGTGAACTCCTAAGCTGATAGGAGGTCAAAGGCAGATTTCCTTGAAAACACCCTCAGGATACAAGATAACAGCTCCTAAGTTAACTATGGAGGTGTGAATCCCAGTATATGCAGCTGAATTTGCAAACCAGTCTTCTATGAAAACAGAAATTAGTATCAAACGACCTTACCAAAAATGTAGTATCGATTTCTGGTAGCACACCGGGTGCGGGCCTGCAGAGGAGCAAGGACACTTCTGGAGCTGTTCCCCTGAGAGCAGATATGACATCCTGGAGGCACAGGAGGAGAGATCACAGAGGAAGATGGAGGGAAGCCAGAAAGAGGGAAAGAGCCAGCTGCCCACTGGCCCATCCTCTGATAATTGAACTTTTGCCCCTGCCTGATGCTCCTGGCTCACCTGCTGAGACAGTCCCTTCAGGGAGGCTTCGTTAACTTTCAATATAACATCTCCAACATTGATTTTCCCACTTTCTGCGGCCGGCTGTCCAGGGAAGAGCTTTTTAACCCTTACTATGCTGCTATTTATTTGCTCTGGTATAAGATTATCTTCTCGAGAAAAACTGAATCCAAGGCCAGAACTATTTTTAAACAGCTTGACCTCAAATGTATTATCTAGAGAAAAAGATGAAAAAGTTACATATTAAGCTGTGTACATATGAACACCCAAATACAAATACTCTTAGACATGCTTTTTAAAGAGATTTGTTTATTTAATGTATGTGAGCACACTGTTATTGTCTCCAGACACACCAGAAGAAGGCACTGGATCCCAGTACAGATGGTTGTGAGCTACCATGTGGTTGCTGGGAATTGAACTCAGGACCTCTGGAAGAGCAGCCACATGTCAACAGCAACGTGTGACTGTATATTCTTATAATACCAGTACTTGGGAAACTGAGGCCAACTTTGGTTACACAATAAGTAACAAGGCCACCTTGAGTTAAGGAGTTAGATCCTGAATCAAAATCAAATGAACCAACTTTTAAGGTGCATGTGGGTTTGAAGCTATTTAATTATATATGCTTAGTTTATCCTTACCAAATTTCATTTAAAATTTAACAACTATATGCTGTAACCATTAACTATTCTGCTATTTCAGGTGCGAAGGTTGTTCTTTCATTAATGATACATGAATCATGTTTCAACAAACTAAATCAACATTTCTGAATAAATTATTGTTGTGTGTAGAAATAACTGGCAGGTATTTAAAATATTAAGTGACCACATTCAGACATGACTTCATTGCCCTAGATTTTCAAATGTGTGTTGGTCAGGCTGGTGCTACCTGAGTTCTGTAACTGACAGGAACAGAGATACAGAAGCACAAATTCTAACTCAACATATACAAATTGAATAGGCTAAGAATTTTAATAACATGATCTGAACCTCAAATCCTGACCTTCAGTAACAAAGCTGTAGTCTTTGATATGAGCTGTTTGCTTCACCATCTTCTCTGGGGCTTGGCTGTGGGAATCCTGGTCTGGAGGGGGGCACTGTGGGCTTGCAGGGTCATGTTCTCTGGATGTTGGTACCTGCCCCTTTTCTAACAGTAGATGGACCACCTGAGGAAACGGAACAGTGCATCATGAACTGAGAAGAACGATGAACTAGATTATGTTTTAGGACTTTGAATAACAGGAGGTGTAATACAGTAACCGACTGCTTGGTCCACCAGAATACAGGCAGAGAAACAACATGGGAGCAGAACAAAACTGAAGGGAGCAAAATAGAGCTTTTAATTATTTCCTGCATGAAAATAGTAAGAGAAAAAAACTATTATCAAACATATCAGACATATATATGGTGTGTGTGTGTATGTGTGTGTGTGTGTGTGTGTTTTATAGATAATTTGGGTTCTGGGGGAAGGTTACCAGGCAATAATTATAAATATCATTATAAACAATTTGGTCAATTCCTGATTTACAAGGTATTTAAACACAACAAATCTAGCTTTCGGGTTGAAGAACAAGAGGAGTGAAAAATCATTAGAAATTCATACATGTTTACGAAACATTTACAGATGCAGTCTCCACAACTTCCCATCAGGTTGTCTGCTAAAGCAGGGCTAAACACAACACAGAGGTGGGCCTCCTCCAGGGAGAATCTCCTCAGAACACGAGCTTCCTGACTTGGATGCTGAGCGTCTGCAGAGCTGGCTTTGGCTTCCTGACTGACAGGTTCAACGACACTGACATCATTTCCACATTACTCTCTTCTAAATGATCACGGCAGGTTGATCTCATGACCCCTTACCTGCCCTGTGTTTCTTAATGTTTCCACGGCTTGCTTGTGGGTGGCTCCTTCCAGACTGACTCCATTAACAGCAAGCACACGATCACCTGCAAGTTAGGGAGTTGTTTTGGAAGATGTGAATTAGAAAATAAACATTCTAAGGGGTTTTTTAATACCCAGGGGCTTACTTCACGTTGATTTGGATGAGACATGGATGGAGTTTGGAGAGAGCTGAATACTGTCCAAGTGTACCCAATAATCCCAAAAGAATGTGGAAAAGAAACACTGTTAACTTCAGTGGATGTGACAGTGAGACCCTGCCCTCCTCAGGCTGGCCACAATGTGTGACCCCCGCCTCACCTTCCCAAGAACAGGTCAGCAGGTATGCGCCCCTCATCTGGCTAGAATAATGTGAACGTACAGCAACAGACTTCTTCCACAGCTCAGAGATGCTGAGCGCACACTGGCAGCACGTTTCTAGCGAGCTCTTTGTGACTTTCAGTCAGGGACTCCCCACTTTTACTGTCTCTCCTCTGCCCAGCACTATGCTGCTGAGCACAGTAAGAAACCACGGAAACCCTTAAGAAGCCACAGAATCCCTTAAGAAGCCACAGAAACCCTTAGCCATTTTCTGCTAAGGGATAAACTGCAAGATAGGATTTTGCTGTGGCATCGAGTAGTACTTTTTTTTAATAGTTATTTTTTTATTTAATAGTTATTTTGCTTTATTCAAGAGTACTTTGCCTGCAAGTACGTCTGTGCACCACATGCATACCAGCTTCCTGAGAAAGCACTGAGCCTCTAGGTAGGTGCTAGAAATCAAACTCCTTTGCAAGAACAACAATTGCTCTGACCCACTGGGCCAACTCTCCAGGGCACAGATTTTTAAATGCTGCTTTATAGCTGAGCATATTCTTGCAGGACTTTTAAACTCTGGAATGTCTTCTCTCTTCTTGTTTTTTCTAGACAAGGTCTCTCTACACAGCCCTGGATAATCTTGCAGATGCCTGAAAACTCAAGAGATCTGCCTGCTTTAGCTTGCTAAGTACCAGGGTTAGAAGTGTGCACCGCATGCATTTGTTCTTAATTTCTTATTTACTGTGGTATTTGTGCATGTGATTTCTGCATCCATATAGACATCGTACCTTTGTGAATTCTGCCATCTGATTCTGCTGCTCCTTTGGGAATAATGGCTTTTACATAAATACCACCATGTCGGACGCTGGTATTCACACCTCCCTAAATAGAAAAGACAAAATGGCATGAAAATATTTGCATGCTTTCAAAGGTGAGCACTAAAAGGGGTTCGAATTGCCAGACAAAGCTGACTCCACATCAGCATGTTCAATTATTTTAACGCCCAGTAGCACTGTTAGCTATATACCCAAATGGCAAAGGCAATTTGTTCTTTTGTGGTTCTCTCTCTCTCTCTCTCTCTCTCTCTGTGTGTGTGTGTGTGTGTCTGTCTGTCTGTCTGTCTGTCTGTCTGTCTGTCTGTCTCTCCTCTTTACTGAATCTGGAAAGTGTCAATATGCTGCATCTTGACTAGTAAGGAAGGAATTGTTGCCTCTTTTTCTGTGTTCCGCATTATGAGCAAGCAGAAAGCAATGTCCATCTGTGCAAGACCAGTGTAAGAACATAACTACACTACTAGAAATTCCCACTATTAGACTGCATCTGTGAATCTGAGAGCACATCCCTTGAGTTAAGGAAAAAGCAGTTTTCCTTTTATCTTAAAGGAGGCTGAGAATGATGGGGTATACCTTTAATCCAAGCACTTGGGAGAAAGAGGCAGGTAGATCTCTGTGAGTTCCAGGCCAGGCAGGGCTACATGGATAGATTCAGTCTCAAAAAAATACAACAAAAGAAAACAAAAACAAAACCTAAAAATAAAATTAAAAAAAAAAAAAAAAAAAGGCGGTGGTGGCGCACACCTTTAATCCCAGCACTTGGGAGGCAGAGGCAGGCGGATTTCTGAGGTCGAGGCCAGCCTGGTCTACGGAGTGAGTTCCAGGATAGCCAGGGCTACACAGAGAAACCCTGTCTCAAAAAACCAAAAAAGAAAAAAAAAAAAAAGGCTTTGGCAGTAAAGATTGTGTGTGTATGTGTATGTGTGTGCTGCGTGCATGCATGCATCTGTATAGATGTACATTCATACATGTACATGTATGCATTCATGCAGGTGCACATTCACGGGTGTGCGTGTGCATGCAAACATTCATGCAGGTGTACATTCATAAGTGTGCATGTTAGTCTAAAGGTTGATGCTGGGAGTCTTCTTTAATTGCTTCTCTGATTTCTAAAGTAGGGTCTCTCTCTCTGATTACCTGGTCCACTGTCTGGGCTAGACTGGATGATCAGCAAGCCCCGCAACCCTTCTATCTCCCCAGTGCAGGGTGGCACTGTGCACTGTGTATCCTGTTTTGGTTGTTTCTAATGTGGGTGTTGGGAACTGATCCCTTGACCCATCTCCCATGCTGGCTCAACTACATCTTTAATGGCTTTTGCAATGACCAGTGATCTTAGACTGTGACAAATATAAAAGTGCAGTTCCCAAATAACATACAGAATTCTAAAATAATGTCATCAAATAGTCTATGTATCTCTGATACCTTATAGATATGTGGACAGTTTTGGAACCTCTACTTTTAAGGTTTTAAATGTGTTACAGGGGAATATGTATTTTGGAGAGAATTAGCACATAAATATCTACGTTAATTATTCATGAGATAGCTTAAAGAGATGTCATCTCACGATTTCACACATGCAGAAACCATTAGATATATACAAAAAAATAACCATACATTTCATATTCTGCACATGATATGCTTAAATTAAGCAAGTATGAAATGTATGGAGAACAAGCAATTCCCACTTTTTTTTTTTTTTTTTTAAAAACCACCACAGGAAAAAAAGCGTAGTGTACACATTTTAAATGAGTTTTAAGGTAGTTAATTTTCAGCTTTTGGAAGCATTTGACAAGGGTCCATCCAAGTCACCGTGGCTCAGCTAACAGGTTGGGCTACAGTGGTCTGCTGGGGGTGAAGAAGAGAAGGCGTGGAACCTTGTCAAACAGTACCGTGACACTTATCCCCAAGCTGCCATCAGTCTTAGCCAGCTCAACCTCAAACGTGTCTCCAGGCTTAGGAGGTGATGCAGAAGAGGTTGTTAAGTTCACGTTGTTGGATGTATTCAGTGAGGAGGAGGGTTCCTTGATGAAGAAAAACAAACAGACAAAGGAGGAGTTCTCATTAGAGCCCAAACCAACTCTTAGTGGAAACAAATGCTTTTTCGGAAAAAAAATTTTTTTCTAAAGCAAGGTATTAAGGAATAGAGTATATCAAGACCATGAAGGCCAGGAGACTTTCCAGACGCTGTCGGTTCAGGGCACACTGATTTTACTGTTTAGGAACCTGACACCTAGAAGGTGAAGCTGGACAAGGTGGAGAGAAACAGAACTTAGCCTCAGAAGAGCCTTTGACCATGCTTCCTGTTCCTGAGCTTGACGTATACCCACTTTCTTTACGAGTCAGGTTGTACCAAGGAAGCAGACTAATCATGTCTAAGCTAGCCAGCCTCAGGCTCACTCTGCTCATGCATGCAAATGCAGTCTAAACATCAGCTAAGTACTCTTCCTGAAGGCAGGGGGCTTCCGGGAGGAGCGCTGCTGCATCAGAAGGAAAGCTATCTATGAGCTTCCCTCTAAAACTGCTTCTGAAGGTTGAGCTTACAATCCTATCATGTCAAGAATGAGGCTGCTGCTGTCTCCCACACAGAACTTCAGAAGAACATAGGTGGTCCATGGCAAATCCGACTGCCCATACTGTGAACTACCCACAAGCAGCTTTTCAGATATCAAAGTTCTCTACTGATAGGTGTTTAAATATGTATGAGATGAAAATCTGAGCAAATCCACTTCAGGGTTAGTAGTCAAAGCCTCTGATTGCCAGTCGGCATCAAATGCAGCAGCAGCTAGGGGAGGAAGATACAAGCTGCCCTTTCTTTCCAAAGCCATGTGGACATCCTAGTAGGTCACACCACTCTCTAACGGATTTACCACTTTTCTGCTCTGTTAAATGAAAACATAGTGCCCCTCCCCAAAGGATTAAAAAATTAAGCCATGCCTGTTTTGGCATTTGATGGTCTTGACTGCTGGTGTAAGTGGAATCTATGTCTATGTCGGAATCAGCACAGTCAGGGTGCTCAATCACATCAGAGATGCCCGGCCGCTTGGCCTTGCTTCGGTTACTGTTGGAGAAGGTCTTCTCGGTGACCTTGGATGTCACAGATGGTGATGGGCTGCCATGCTGTGGTTCCTGCCAGCCTCGGTCGCCTAAGTGACTGGCAAAGAAGCCATTGACTTGGCTCTGGGACAAGCTGGCACTTTCAGTCCTGGAATCTTGTGAACTGAGGCTCCCTTCCCTCAGGCCCCCAGAGAGCCCAAAGGGACTCTCTGGGATGTGCCTCAGAGTTCCCCGTGGCCACGGCTGGTCCTCTGATGGGTCTGTAGCACTGTCTTGCATGTAGGATGGTTTCTTTGAGTAGCTTTTCATCCCATTGGCAAAATGAACAGGAGTAGAAGGCACTAGAGTTAAGATGCAAAGTGAGAACAGTAAGCCAATGACATACGTGACTGTAAACACACACCCACACCCAGACATACACACAAGTCAATGACACATGTGCCTGTAAAAACACACAGACATGTACACATAAGCACATATAATTCACACATACACACATATGGATATATACATAAACACATGGTGCATGTGCACACACATACATAAGCACACAAATTCACACACACATGCATGTATACATACAAACACATGGTGTGTGCATGCGCACACACACAAACGCACGCACAAGATCTTATGGAGACAGGTGGGAAGACTTTACAATGAAATCACATTCAGAACACGCAGAACAGGCTGTGAGCTTCTTTTGTTTCCGTCTCCTCACAACGCTAAGCTTTAACCCTTATGTAACATGCCCATTTTCATTTCTGAAGATTTACCTGGTTTCAGAGATAACTTACAGTTTCTTTGAGCCTCTAACATTATTAATCTGTTTGTTAAATTGATTGCAGAACTAGACTGAACCCTGGTCTTAGACATGTGGAGTAATCATGCTACCCCTGAGCTGCAGCCCTAGGCCTTTGGGTCCTATTTACATCTGTGCCTGCTTTGTACTATCTCGGCAGACTGTGGTTTTGGCCCTTGTCTTTTTGTTCCATTTTGTTTTATTTATTTTTGAGGGTACTGGGACTTAAACCTAGGGCCTTGTGAATACAAATTATGTCTCCCCCACAGAGCCTCAGCCCAGCCAGCCTGTGTGTTTGGTAACATCGCAGAAGGGCCATCTCTAACTCCATATGCATAGTCTGTATCAAAGTCACATGTGAAAATTGCAAATGTGACTTATACAAGTATTATAGTTTTTATGTATTGACACTAAGGGTAAAAGAGTCAAAGAATTATGAACAGAAATAAGACAACAAAAACAATCAGTTAAAAAAAAATCAAACTTCTCGGGAACAAAGACTAACACATGGACAGGAATGTAAAGAAACTTAGATATCTTTGTATTTCTCAAGAACAGGCAGTTTAATTCTAAGGTTATTCTTTCCCCCTATTTGGCGCGGGTGGGGGGAGGGGGGGGAGGGAGGGAAGGATGGGGGGAGGGAGGGAGGAATGAATGAATAGATAGATTGATTTCCAGCATCACTAAAGTATGAAGAGGGCTGCCCTGTCTACTTGGTTAGGCCACAACCTGACACACTTCCTGCAAGGTAAATTGGTAGCACATGTCAGAACTTGAATGTGCATATTTCTCTTTTTAGTTTAGGTTTCTAACTTTTAGAAATATTTATATTTCTGATCTACTCTATTTGTAATAGAGTTATCAATAACCATATATATTACTGTATATATAAATATATCTAATTCTTTTTGAGAGAGGGTTTTACTATGTCTAGCTGGCCTAGAACTTGCTATGTGTCCAGGCTGGTCCCATACTCAGAGATCTGCCTGTGTCTGTCTACTGCATGTTGAGATTAAAGGCCTGCTACAACATGTCCAGAAAATTAAATAAGTTATTATTTTTCTCATATTATAAGCTATAATGCCATGGTAAGAAGATAGATACATTTGTGAAGTTCCAATTGATAAATTTTCTGCAAGGCAAATTGCTAACACATGTCTGAACTTGAATGCACATATGTACATGCAAAAAACCAAAATGATAGACTAGCATAAAATCATGGTTTTAGTAATAATGCACGTGTGGGGTGTTTTCTACATTTATTGTACATGTATAAGCCACACAAATACCAACAACACAGAAGAAAACCTACACTAGTTTTCTTAGGTGTTTTACATAAATCAAGTTCATTTTAATATGTCACTTTAAAGAAATGGGCAGAGTGGAGCTGGGGAGGGGAGCTGCTATAGGAATGTGCCTGACGTGCATGTGCAGGGACTGCTGCAGCTCATGGAGGTGTTATGACAGGAGGTTCTGCCCTGGAGAACGGCTCACAGCTGGTACGTGCAGGGCACAAGCTCCACCGTGGGATGCCTTAGCGAGACGGTCCCCTTCCCTTGACCTTCAGTTCCCAGTTTCCATGCAGAATGAGTTGGCTTAAGTGTGTGCTGGGGGGTGCAGTGTTTATAATCCACACATGTTTATGAAACATTTACAAACATGCAGGATATATATTCATACATATGCATATGCTCATGTTTAATACTTACTGAATACAAGAGTACATGGTGTAAAATTTAAGAAACTTTATGCCATGGCACAGCACAGGACAGTTTGGCTTTGCAACTTTTATCCCAGCATCTAAGTGATACCTAAAATTTACTATATAAACTACTTTTCATAGCATTTTTAGTTATTTTTTTCCCAAGTTCACTGAGATAGGGTCTTGCAATGTAGCCCTGTGGGCCTGGTAATTGTTGTGCCACCTAAGATAGCCTCAAAACCTGTGGCGATACTCTGGCTTCATTCTCTCCAATGGTGGGATGATAGGTATGTATCCAACACCAGTTCCAATGTTAAATTCTTTAACACATTTCCGGTATCTCAAGGATTAAGGTCATTTACACAGTCCCTAGCACTGTGCTATCTCTGAAAACTACAATGAATAATGATAGTCAAAATGGACATTTTAAGTTCTTAATTTGTACTTGAAATGTGCTGCTCATATAACTTAATTTCATCCTTTGCTCTCTGAGCAGTCAGGTGTTATGTGCTCAGGGCATTCGGTCAGGGTGGTAAGTCTGGGAGGCGGAGACTACTGTGCACTGGTGCCTGGCTATGGGCACTGTTTACCATACACTATGTGCTCCAGGGTGTGCTGTCCTCGCCAGTCCTCAGAGATTGTGCGTGAGGAAGGCAGGCAGGGTGGAGCAGGCACGATGAAGTCTATCTTTTTTAAGCAGCAAGAACATGATCTTTTTGCTTTTACTAAATTTTTGGTTTATTATTTTTCTTCTTAGAAAAGTTGACATTTAGACAGGACATCACAGGTAAGTGTCACACAACCATGTCAGTAATGACAAAAGGTGTAACTCTCATGGGAGTAAGAAGAAAGGGAACACAGCAAGATATCAGAATATAAGTGACCTCAATTTTACATGACTAAATGTGCAAATGTTACACTGATGCATGAATTATGACAACTAGACGGGCATGTGACAGGCGGGCATGTGACAGGCGGGCATATGACAGGCGGGCATGTGACAGACTTCTGGCCAGGAGATAAACAGCTTCAACCCAACTTCCTCGGACAAGGGGTGCATCGGCACTTATAATCGGGCTTGTACAGCATTACCTTTGGATGGCTTTTCTTTTGGCTGGGAGATGACAAGTGTCACATCTTCAGGTGCATTCTGCAGAATGTCCACTGCAGCATGGTGACTGACCCCTTCCAGACTCACACTGTTCACAGATATCAAACGGTCTCCTGGAAAATACACCACCCAGTGTACATCAAAAACAAAGCAAATCTCATATCAAACCTTAGAAATTCGACCCTTTCTCACTATTATCATTATTATTATTATTATTATTATTATTATTATTATTATTATTATTGCTTTGTCTAAATTTTGTCCTCTGTGCAAATTCATCCATTAGAAAGCACATGGGAAATGATGAAAATGTCAAGTACCAGGCTTTAAGCATCCATCCAGGTCAGCAGGTCCTCCAGGTGTAACTGCACTGATAAACACTCCTAAATCCAGTCTTCCCATTTTTTCCCCACCGATAATCTGAAATCCTGTAAAACAGCATATTAAAAAATGATTTTAATGGTACTGATTCTTTTAAGGGCTCATTATTTGTCTGTCTGAAACAAACATACTTAGATAAAATGACTAATATGGGAGACGGGGCCACCTATTTAGTCTACAGGAAGTATTCTTAGCATTTGATGACCAGGGATAGAGAACGGTGGACTGGAATGGACAGTCAGCATCTTGGAGAGCTGATGCCCAGGAGACAGAGACAGGTAAGAGCAGAGGAGAGCAAGCAGCAGCACATCACAGAGGTGCATGCGTCTGCAAATGGCACAATGAAACCCATGGGTTTGTATACTAACCAGTAGGTAAATACACAACAGGAGGGGAAGGTGATGGCCAGCAGCCCCGGTGTCTGAATGCCAGCTGACTTGAGTGAGTGCAAGCTGAGTCACGGCCAGTGGCCCCCGTGTCTGAGTGCCACCTCCCTCTCTCCTGTGAATCTCACGGTGACTCACCTAAGCCATGCTTTGGATCTTTCCTCAGGTTCACCAGAGTGATCTCCCTTTCTGGTGAAGAAACAATGCTCCATCTTTTGCACAGTGTATCTATTAAGAGTTTGCAGGAAAAAAAAAAAACCCATTTAGGTATTTACATTACTGGCTTGTTCTAAATTTAAAAGTAGCATAAATATTAATAGACCACAGGGCACTGATTCTGTGCGCCATGCTAACAGTCGGCCGTCACTGTAGGGCACTGGACCCTCAGACGCAGGTTTTCTGACTTCATCTTTCTGTTGCACCACAGTAAATTGTTTCAATTTGGCAATTATCACATTAAAACTTTCTCTCGGGGCCTGGGGGGATGGAGTAATAATAAAAAGCACGTGTTGCTCTTGCCGAGAACCTGGGTTCAGTTCCTAGCACCCACGCGGCAGCTGTTGGGGGTACTGCATGCATGTGCTGAACTAACATACATGCAGGGAAAGCACTCAGACTCATAAAAGAAAAAGAAAAATTTCCCTCCAGTATGTCTGACACATTGCTTATAAATTAGTAAAATATTATTTGTAAGTTCCTGAATAAAATAGTAGTAAGATAAACTGGATTTAGTTTTAAAACCCTACTACTCGTGGACTGTATATAAAATAACAGCTTGTTTAGCATGTCTCTATTCCATAGACTCCCAAGCACTGTCTGCAGGTGAACATGAACAGTTCCAACCTCAGAGCTGGGATTCACCATCCAGAATCACTAAAAAATATTTAATTGAGGGAAATTAACTCAATTAGTTAAATGAATTTCAACATCTGAGAAACAATTTGCTTTTTCTAATTTCTCCTTGATTTTTTATCATTTCCAAAGATCTTAATTAAACCAGCAAACACTTAATTGCAACATTAATCAAGAAATTGCCACATTCAACAATTTGAGCACGTAGACAAACAGACACACCCCCCACAGACACATGTAGGTATGTGCATACACAAATGAGTTGTTAGCACTGACTGGTCTGTATATGAAGGTGGTCGTGGGGGTGAGGTTTAACACTCAGCTGTTTTTACAAATGAAAATTTCAAATTTAAGTCTATATTGTTCTTGAAGTATATCGATGGTTTTTGAAAAACAAAAGAAAACCAAACAAATCCAAAACCAAAATCCAGACATTCTGGCTTCACTAAAGCACAAGCCAGAGCTTCCTTAACCCTCACACACATGCTTCTAATAACCAGGACCACTCTCAAGGCAGACCCTTATTTTGCTATATGTTTCAACATTTAAGACCATGCATGGACGTCAATTAGTATTAATATGCCGGTAATGGACTCACAGTATGTTTTGATGCCTCAGTAATAAAATGCATGTCTCAATGTCTAGAAATAAGCTCTTTTATTACCCTGAGGAAAGAATAACCCTTATTTCCTTTCAGCAGTAAGTTTAGCTTTGTGTGGTAAGGGCCATCTTAATACAAATTAGATGCTCTCTGCAGTTCACATGCTCTTCAGGAAGGAGAACTCATTGGTATTCGGTAAGTGTAGTTACACTGTGGTATGGCTAACGGTCTGTAACAGACAGTCCTAAGAGCAGTGCTTCATGAGCTGTTTCATGAGCAGCCTCTACGGCATCATCTACACATTCTCACGCTTCCTTCCTCAAACAGGTGATGAGTTTTAGTTTTCACCTGGAATAAACATGAAACAATACAGAAGATGACCCATAAAAAATAAAGCAAACAAAAGTAAGGCCACATTAATAAATGAAATTTAAAAAGTATTTAACTAAGATGGTTAGGAAAAAAAAAAAAACAGATATAATCAAAGTGTACTGCAAAGCAATTAGCCTCTGACGAGGCCAAAAGTGATCCTGGAGATGACATCTTCAAGGAATCAGGGTAGCATTTAGTAAGTAAATAGTGTTTCAACTACTTTTTAAGCCAGGCAAATGTTTTCTTTCAGTTATAGACCATGCCTGAGCCTCAGGCGTATGATGGGAAGATTGGGTAAGCTCCAGGGGGAGACCTAGTTCACTGGCTTGGGGCTAATGGGCCAGTGGCACCATATTGGTATAAAACCAGGTTCTTTCATTGTTCTGCTGTTTATTTGTTTTGAGCTAAGGTCTTACTATGTAGCCCTAGTTGGGCTACAACTCCCTAGACTAGGCAGGACTCGACTTAGAGATCTGCCTGCCTCTGCCTCCCACATCCTGGGATCCAAGGTGTATGCAACGACATCCAGCTTTTATACTACTTAATCTGCTATCTGCTATGATAAAGAAATCTATTTTTAAATTTCTGTGTCAGCGTATTACGTGTTAGTTAAGGCAGTTTTTTTATGCTCACTTTGGACTTTTATTTTAAATATAACCTTCAGCTTTGCAGATATTCTAACTGGACCTAACAGGAAGACTAGTATTCGACATTACAATTGTCCTTGATGTCAGGCTGAACATGGTATATTGTAGGATTTTATTTATTCTTAAACACTGTATTACTTAGCATTGGCCATGATAATTACCATGAAATTAGATAAAGTTTATTTTGGGGTCTAAACTATGTTACTCTGGACCAAAGTTATTTCTTTTCTTTATTGTTGTTGGGTTTTTAATTTTTCTTTCTTCTTTTTTTCTTTTTCTGAGACTGGGTTTCTGTGTGGTTTGGTTGTCTTGGAACTTGCTCTGTAGATCAGGGTGGCCTCAAACTCATAGAGAATTGCCTGCCTCCACCTCCCAAATGCTAGGATTAAGGGTGTGCACCACCACCAGAGTAGAAATTTTAATTCTCTAAATACAGTTTTAATCCCCTTTGGTTGGGCAGGTTCAGAAGGAATTGGAAAGAGAAAGACTGAGTGAGTCCCTCCATAGCCAGGAGACTGGCTGGTTAGAAGAGCGAGCGTTCTAGAGATTTAAAGGGACAGAGTTCTTACAGTTCATGGATAGTTGGTAAAATTCACATTCTTGTCTATTAGAATTTAACCGAAAATGTGTGTGTGCTACCATCACAGAGCAATTACTAGCAACCCTTCCCAGAGCTCAGCCCATTTACTAAGAGCTCACAGTATTGTGCTGGAGCGGACCGGAGCTTGGTGGTTTAGACTCTGCGTTCAGGTCATGGCTCCACTGCTCTTCCTGCTCAGCAGCCTTCTGCAGAGCTCGCTCATTGTAGGTTTCTCATTTGTGAGAAGGACATAGCATCAGCGCCCAGCAGACAGGATACTGTGTATCTACATGAGAGGTCAGCTGAAGTCTTAGGACAGTGGGAGGGCACAGCAAGCCCTCAGCGACTGTTAATGCATATTATGATTACTGTGGTCGTGCTGAAGTGAAATTAAGAGAGCTGCACTGAAGCCAAAACTCAGTCCAGCTAAGAAGCCTGGCCGTCAGCATGCTGCGCCCTGACCCTGGTCCACGCACGTGCTCGTTTAGTTGGAACCTTAAGATAGATATGGCTTAAGCTTTTTTGAGCATTGGTAATGGGGAAGGAAAACACAAACAACCCTTGCCCCTTCTTCTTTCCCCGTGAGTACTGAAAACAGCATCTTAGTCTCTGAAGCAAGTATCTCCAACACACACTTTATTCTCTTGAGTAACTGGCATGTTGATTTCTATGGGAGAGTGAAATGTTGTGATCACGCCGGGGCTACAAGTTTTAGCCACAAAAGCACAATTCCATATGGTCCAGCCTCACTTCACAGCACAATTCTATATGGTCCAACTTCATCTCACAGCACAATTCCATATGGTCCAGCCTCACTTCATAGCACAGTTCTATATGGTCTAACCTCACCTCACGGAACAATTCTATATAGATCAACTTCTCAATTTCCTTTTTTGCCTTTACTATCAGGAAAATTAGAACTAAATTTAGAGCCATCAAATTCAGCTATATCATTATTTATTATTTTGAATTATGTGCATGTGTGCCTATCTCTCTGTGGGTATTTGTATGAGAGTACGAGTGCCCAAGGAGCCCAGAAAAAAGCATCAGATCCCCTGGAGTTGGAGATCCAGGCCTTTGTGAGCCACCATGTGGGTATTGGAGACCAAATCCAGGTCCTCTGCAAGAGCTAGTGCTCTAACCACTGAGCTGTCTCTCCAGCCAATGACACCACCAACTTTCATTGCAAACCTTCATTATTACTTTTCATTAATTCAGCTTTCGGGATCTAAGGGTAAGAATTGTAACAAAGTAATGTATAGATAGATGCTAATGGAACACTTTTCCCTAACCATAAAGCTGTTAGCAAGATCAAATAAGACGTAAAAATTCTTTAAATTATAAAACATCTGAGTACAGACTGAAGTCACTGTCCACACATGGTCTCCTCCTCCAGCTTTGGTTCTTGGAGTCTAAGTTGAAAAGATTCATGTTTAAATTCTTCACTTCTAACACTCAGGGTAAGACTCAAAACTGTTCCCAATGTGTCCCTGACCTCATGCTGCACCACCAGCTTCTGCACCAGCACTCCTGTGTCCCCGACCTCACACTGCGCCAGCACTCCTGTGTCCCTGACCTCACACTGTGCCAGCACTCCTGTGTCCCCAACCTCACGCTGCGCCATGAGCGTCCTCACCAACACTCTTGCTATTGGTTCTGCTTATGTTTCTATGTCTCTAATCAAACTGTGCCCTTGATCTGAAATGCTCATCTCTGCTGCTGTGAGAAAATCCTTCTCTGTGAAGCCTTGGAATTTGAAAACAACAACAACAAATTAGCTCAAGCCTCCCCTTCGAATTAGCTCAAGCCTTTCTCTCCCCAGACTACCATTTTAGCCTTCTCAGCAATGTCCTTTCCTAACCTCTCACTCATTTCCTTTATCAGCAGTAGTGAAACCAGGAGCCAGCACATTGCTGCGGTGTGAACAACACGCCCCCTTTTTAGCCCTTGTGACACAGGCCTGAATCCTTGGCATGGGACAGTTCCCACACTTAAGCTCAGATCATTACGTACGGAACAAAAATAGAGAGTGTATGATGGAAATTAGGGAGAACAGCTTGTACACCTACCATTGTCTTTAAAGGGGACTTGGGATGAAGATTTTCCAGAACTAGGCAAACTCATTCCTGTGGTATAAATTAAATTATTAGACATTTTATAAAATGGCCAGAAACTACAGAAGTCATTTTTTTTTCTTGAAAAAAATTCACAAAAATCAACAAAACATTAATGCAGTACTGTTTCCCTTGATTGCACTGAAAGAAATGTCTTATCTCCAGGGGCATACTTACTATTTTCAAATAGTGATTAAGCATATTTACTTGTTTGGGCTCATAAATTTAAACTCGAATGTGCTGTTTCTGACAATGACAGATACATCAAATGTGAAACATTTATAATGAGATGAGTTTCAAAAACACTTGTCCAAATGTTAAAAGAAAATGTAATAATGAGAATGGATAAAAAAAAATTAATTCAGAAAATTAAGTAGGTCTTATAGGTTCACTTTATCTCTGAGTTTCTATTCTATTTTTTCTTGTTTGAGACGGGGTCTCATATAGCCTAGGCTAGCCTTAAGCCCACTACATAGGTTGAGGCTAGCCTTAAACTCTTGACCCTCTGCCTCTACCTCCCTGGTGCTGGGACTGTATGTCATGTACTCCCACAGCAGGCTACCTAGGCTTTAAGAACACCCGTAACTCTCTTGAAGTACCACAGACCTTTCATGCAGACCGAAGCCTCCTGATGAGGTAGGCTTACCGCTCATGAGAGCTCATTATAAGGACACATAATGTGAAAATCATTCCTGAAATGCTGAGGGTCTCTCTTACTCTAATTTTTGACATTAGGTTACCCTATGGGATGAGATCATGCTTGTAACTGCTTCAGTCTTTTCCATTGATTCTATTTCAGTTGACGATATTATAATCTCTGGAACACGGAAATGCCTCCATTCACAACATCATGCAGCATGCTACAAATACCTATTAACTACCGTGGAAACTTCTCCTGTGACTTCCTTTATTTTATGTGTCTCCAATCCAACTACAAAATGAAAAGTAAGTTTTAACTTCATATAGTTAGGGCTCAACTTTGTATCTAAGGAGAAAAATGAGTAGAATCTGATGACACGTTAGGAGGGGTCCTATTTCTCTCTCTGCCCCTTCAGCTGCTTACACTCTGAGCAGTAGTTTAGCTTTCAGTGATCGAATATCTATGCTTCTTGACAGGGCTTCACTGGGATTTCCTTTTTAAGATGCGTGAGGCAAAGAACTGTACATTTTCATAGAAACGGCCTCTACCCCTTCAAAGGGGACAGGGTCTTGCTATCTTGGTCTTGAACTCACAATCTTCTGATTTCAATCTCCTATGCTGTAGTTACATAAATACAAGACCACACTGCACTCAGAGTCACACAATTTCAAAATCAAAGATAATTAACAGGCCCCATGTAACAAGTAACAAGTAGGTAAAATCTGAAAAAAGTTAAGCCAATTAAAAATTGCCAACTATCAACCACAGAGGTTAGCATCAAGGTTTTGGAGGCCATTAACCTGCTACTAAACTAAAAGAAACCTAATTTATTCTTCAAGAAGCAAGCACAGCACTATCAGAGCCCATTCTCAGAGGCTCGGGGGAAGCAGCCAAGGGATGGCAGTGCTGTGTGTGAGGCCCGGGCGCTCTCTAGGATGCTCATGGCCTCCCCATCCAAGAGCAAGCTAAGGAGTACTGACATGAAGCAGTCCCGAATTCACTCAGGTTTTTACTTGAGGTATTTTAGGCATTCACAGTCTGAGCGAGTAGAAGACGGAATCCACAGCAAGATTGGCAGTTAGCACGGCTCTGCTCGCTTCACTAGTGCGTGAGCTGCGGGAGAAAAGAGGAAAGCTTGGTAGTGCTGACCTACAACATATGCTTGGCCAGGGTCTTCAATGGATGAGTCTGATTCATGGCTCCTCCTTTCGGGGCTTCTATTTAAACTGGCAACAGACTTTGAACTATAGAGGGAAGAGGAAGGCAGGAGGGGGAGCGTCAATGCAAAAAGAATACCGTGAAAGTAATAAAACGTCTAAACGAAAACAAATGCATGACAGGAGGGATTTCAAAGGATCTACTTTGGGTTAGTCAATCGTGCTCTTACTTATTAAGCTTTGGGAGTCCTGCCAGTGACTCTGTGTCAGATCTTGCCATCGGGTACAATGGTTTTCCCACCAGCTCCGCAAAGGCTTGTGGGACGGACTCCATGTTAATGACCTGTTTCCGGTGAGGACAGAGAGAGGCCTGACTGAGATCGTGATATGATTTGCTCATCCCTCTAGGCTTTTCCTCCCAGGAAGCTTTGTCATTCTTCTCTTTTGAACTGTTTTGCAGTGGCTGGTAAAGCGACCACTCTGAGCAGGACAGCCTCTTCAGAATCTCAGCTTGAACCGACAGGGGTCGGACGGCAAGTTTGTTGAAGGTGCTGCTGGCCAGACTGCCCGTGCTGATTGCGCGGCCCATATTAAATCCTCTAACAGACTCTGCTTGCAGGTTCAGGCTCCTAAACGAAGCTCTCTCTACAAGGAAATAGGATTGCTTTATGTGACGGAAACACCTTTATGAGAAGAGCTATTTTAATAGGTGAGATACAGCATGCAGGTTTTAAGCGTTAGCTGGGAGCTGCAGAGTTGGCAGCTGAGGGTTTTGGAAAGAGTTACAAGGTCCTGCTTTCCACTCATCTCTCCAGCCTCTGAGCTTTCACCAGCCCAAGCCTAAGCACTTCCTACTTCACCTATGAACTTTCTTCCATCCTGAGATGTCTGTAACTTAGGCCAGCACGACCCAAATGCCTTATGGTTTTCCATGTGAACAGGAGACATTTAACACTCCTAGTGTTTCTGCTAAAATACCAGCAAACTAAGAATGGGGAGAAGCGGGAGAAAACCAGATGGGTTGCCATGTCTGGAAAAGCAGCTCTGCAGAGGAAAGCTTTGCCCAGAGAAGAAGTCCTTCTTCACTGTTATATTTTTAAAAGCTTACTACAGACTTAGAAGATGGCGTAGCCCTCTGTGAATAAACCACAACTGTACGACACACAACCTGAATTTCAGCAATGCTGGGATGAGCCTTCAGAATGAATTCTCTCGTTATTTCACCACTATGCCAACCCCACCTTCCCGTCTCCACCACCTTCCAAATGGATGGAGGTGGTCAAAGAGCCCTGGTCTTCCCTTTTCATATCTATAAACACGGAATTGTCTGTATTTACGTTTTGTTTACTACTCAATGAAGACCAAAAGCCTGCTTTTAGGAGCTAAGTTTAGAAAATGTTTAGGTCAAGCCCTTGGTTCTTCTCTATCATTATTATAGCAGTATTTGACATTTGAAGCTCTTAACAAAACCACTGTGTCCCACGCAGATGACTATGCAACAGAGCTCTGGGTGACTGCTCTTTGTGAGTTAGGCTAACTGGACTACACATGGCTCTCCGGTCCTCACTGTAACTGCAGGATAGGGGTGCACTCTATCTGTAGTGAGGTGTCATAGCGTGTCATACAGATAGCTTATCATCTACTGCATACAAGATTAATAGTATTTAATTGTAGGTAGACAACGGGTAGAAAGGCATTGCGATTTTAATGTTTCTGCATCAAAATGAGCCTTGAGGTAGCATGCCCCATTATCACCAGGAGCAGTGGTCCTTGTCGGTGAACAAAGCACAATTCAAGATCTTCATTCATACCACAGAACTCCCAATCATCTTAAATTTAGTATGTGGGGTTTTTATTAGAGCGGTTAAGATGGTTTGTATTCTCTTTTACTATGAGAAGACTCTTAGATGGCAGCAATAACAGTGAGCAGTTCAGTCAGGGTTTGTCTCCTGAGCATGGTCTCTTTCAAATGCTCACAGCAACCTGCCTCAGCCACAGGATAGGAATGTGACCACTGCTGATCTCATCCATCCCACTGCCTTCTACTGGAACATATGTCAGCATGGACCAACAGCTCGGGACACTAGGGGCGGAGTCTACCACCAGTGCTGTGCTTCAGACTGAAGCTTGCAGTCTTGCTAGCTGCACATAAAGCCTGCAACTTGTACCTTCTAAACCGCTTCTGCCTCTGCTCAGTCCCTCAGCAATCCGGACTTCCTTCATGTTGCTCACGTTCCCGTAGGCTTTTCTGAGAGCAGACTAAATTCATTGTTACTCCTTAGTTCTTGCTACCCAATAGTAACTGCTCAATGAATGACTTGTTTCTTCATTCTGTGGAAATTGGCCATATGTGAACTCTCGAAACAGGAATAGCACTGCTAGCATGAGAGACCACTGCACCCCACACTGGACTCTGTCATGTAACTACTCTGTCATCTAATTAGGGGAGGCAGTTTCTACTCAGAACCCATTTCCTTATAAATAAAACTGGGACGTAACTGCTCTAGGGTTTTTAAAGAATTAACATTATCCAATATTAATAGATGACACACAGGTATTAGTCCACCAACCTCCTGTGGGTTATGCCAGTAATTTTCACTTGTTTCATTCAGGGAGGTAAGTACATGGCTCCTTCTAATACAACTCAAAGTGGGGGCACAGTGCCTTTGGAAGGTTTTTTGTTGTTGTTGTTTTGCTTTTTTTTTTAAGTAAAATATGGGAAAGTATACAAACAATGCCATCCTGAAATGTTTTTTCCATGAGTTCAGGGATAACTAGCTATCTGAAACCTGAATTGAGTTTGTGAAATGTGGAAGAGTGCTCTCTTTTGTGGAGAAGAAAAATGAGACTCTCAAAATTCATTTTCTTTCCTAAGGCCATTTGTATACAACCACGCCCCTACTGCATGGCATGTGGTGTATAGCACAGAAGCATACAGCAGTGCCAGTGTAGCCCCTATTGCTGCTGATACCACCACAATTACTACGAGCACTCATGGCGCCATACTGTCGATCAGTAGTAGAAGGACTGATAAAACACTGGAGAGGATCGAACCCAGGACCTTACATATGGGACAAGTACATTGCCATTCGATGTATGGCCAAGCCTGGTCTGCTGGATACACTTGAAGTGCTCTACAGGCGTGAATGCTACTTTGTAACAACCCTTTGATACATAGATCACCATTGTAACAGTAATTTAGGGACTGAAGGACTAAGACACAGAACTTTTGTAGCACAACTGAGGCTTCTGAGTCTCTAACAGTTGGTGTAAACATCAGAAATTTTACTTCAGATGATAATCATGCATGACTATAGTCAAGCAGTCTACTAACGTGAAATCTAAAACCCAAAATCCTCTAAGAGCTGGCACTTTGAGTGTTGAACATACACTTCAAATGGAAGCTCAGTGCTTGACTTCCTTTGACAGGTCTTAGAACACATCAAGTAGCAAACAAAATTACCTGCAGGCTCACGCGTGTAATGTGAAAACGAGACAGAGACAGATTCTCTTTATTGTGAGGTCCCATCTTTCACATACACCTCCTTATGTGCCTGCAGATATTCTAAACTCTTGAAAACTTAAAAACCTGAAACACTGAGCTGGAGAGATGGCTCAGTGGTTAAGAGCACTGACTACTTTTCCAGAGGTCCTGAGTTCAATTCCCAGCAACCACATGATGGCTCACAACCATGTACAATGAGGTCTGAAGCCCTCTTCTGGTGTGTCTGAAGAGAGCATTGGTGTACTTATATACATAAAATAAATACATAAATAAATAAATAAATCATTAAAAAAAAATCTGAAACATTTTTGGTGCCCCCCAAAAATTTGGATCGGGGACACCCAAGCTATACTTTCTGTAAAATGCTGAACAAGAGTCAACTTGAGACTTCTCTCTTCTGATTCCCCCATTCTATCATATTTAAAAGGTACGCTCTCTCACAGTTCAGTTCCGGTTTGTATTGAGCATTGATCCAAGCAGCAATGCTGATGGCTTTAATAGGTTTGGTACCTTGTTGTACTTTAAAAATATATAGAAGCACGTACAATTTTGAGCAGAGCAAGGCAGGAAAGTAAAAGGCAGTATGCTAAAAGTCATGGCTATCATATTTTTAAATTATATATGAGACAATTGGGTCAAAATGCAGATCCTGGGGACCCAACTTCTAAAGACTGTGATTTTGCAGGTTCCCATATGTCCCTAGAATCTGTCCCTTAGGGGAATAGGTGGTCTCCACTTTGATCCTGAGAGGTGAGAAACAAGTACTTACAGTTGTCTTCCCCCAGGTCATGCGATAGAAAGAAACTTTTCTGTAAGACTTCAGCATGAGAAAGTCCCAGAAAAGAATTCAGAAACATGAGTCAACCATGTATGTTATTAAACTTGAACTCACAGACTTCAGAGTGATCCACTTAAGTCTGTAAGGATTTACTAGAAAGAAGCAATTTCAAATCACTTCAATCTCGACATGTGGTTGTGCATGATCAGCTTTAAATCTCAGCTTCCTCTGAGAGATTCCTGTCTAGAGCTGGGTTATTTTTGCAGCTGAAAGCCCACTGTCCTGGTTGCCATGGTTACTTATCACAGCCTCCAGACAGGGATGGTTCACTGCTGGGGTACCAACTTACCCTGCCTATACCCTGTCTGCCATGTTCCTTCCCACACTGATCTCCAAATTATTTAACATCTGTCCTTTGTATCCAAGTCAACTGTCACCTCTCAGAGCTTGGATCTTCCTCTGAGGAGTCATGTGGATCCTAGAGCCCACATGGCATCATCTGTTAAGATGGCTCTGAAGTTAAGAGCACTAGCTGCCCTTGCATAGGACCCAGGTTTGATTCCCAGCACACAAGATGGTTCACAACCATCTGTAACTACAGTTCCAGAGGACCAGATTCTCTCTTCTGGCTTCTGTGGACCCTGCACACATGTGGTATATAGTATACAGTCAGGCAAAACACTCATGTGTATAAAATGAGATAATTTAAAAACTCTCTGAATATTACCATTTAAACACTTTTGAAGAATCCAAGCTTCTCTGCAGCACTGTTTTCCAAGCAAACAGGACAACTTTATAGACTTAAGTTAGACAAAGGGATGCCCCGTGAGTTTTCATCATCAACACTTTCTGAGTTTCTTTTTAAAGTATGTGGTAGAAATCATGCATACATCCTGCACAGCACCGTGAAGCAGGCCACGCCCCCTTACCTATGTCTTGGGCATCCTGGTTGCTCTGTCGCGCCCTCATCTGCAGCTGGAACTTATGCTGGGAGGAGCACAGTTGTAGCAGGTACTGGCATGCCTTGCTGCTGTCCGTCTGGAACGCATGCTTGATTCCGTCTGATGTGTTCTGTAACGTGATTTTCTTCTTCTGTAATACCAGAGGTATTTGTAATTAGGAAGTTTTCCTATGACTTTCTATATGACCAAATATTTTAACCTATAGTTAATACATAGAGATATTTATATTTCCACTTATTAGAAAGTGTCTTTTAACTGATATATATATGTAAATATATACATATATATGTATATATAAATGTAGGAACTATAATTCTATAGCTAAACAAAGTTGACACATAAATTAGTATTAACTGCCACTTTCAGCAATTGTAGCTTCAATCACACTATACTCTATTCATCATCAAGGGAAACTTTAAAATACTGCCGGGGTGGGGGTAGGGGAGCTAGAGAGATGGATCAGTAGTTTAAGCAATGGCTGCTTTTACAAAGGACCTGGCTGTTAGCACCTAGTACCTAGGTGTAATCCCAGATTAGGGAACCTAACACCCTCTTTTGGCCTCCATGGGCACTGCATACAGATGGCACAGACATATGTGTAGGCATAACACCTATATGCATAAAATAAAAACAAATAAATCTTAAACTATTCAGGGTTACTATAAGGCAGTATTCGTGAACATATATATTTTGAACATCTTCCAAATTGAAGTAAGTTTTAGAAATCATATTTATATTTTACGTTGATGGGAATGTTTACAAATATTAATAAAAATTATAAGAGCTATGCATTCAGCGACCTGCGAAAAGAACAGTTTAAAAATGAACAGTAATGCTAAGAGTCATGATTCAGCTAAGGAAAATCTGGGTGGTACAAAGACATGGTGGGAAATTTGGGAAGTCAAGGAAAATGTAGGTAGCTGGGCAGGGCCAGTGCATTCCTGTATTCACAGGTACATGGGAGGAGGAGGAAAAGGAGGAGGCAAGAGAAGCACCTGAGCCTAGGAAGTCAGGACCACTCTTGGCAGCACTAGCGCATGACCTCCCAAGCAAGGGGGAAGGGATAACAAAAAGAAACTTAGGACTGAAGTGACACCAGATAATATAGCTTGAGACACTAAATACTTTAGTGTTTAGAGATAGCTATTTTTACCAAGTTCAAGAAAAGTATTAAAATAATAAACCAATTTCACTCGGCTGCTATTTCTTCAAAGATGATGTAACTTACAGAAGAGAGCCTCCTAGAACCTGTGGCTTGTGCAAAAGCATGCAGGTGGTCCCTACACCTTAAAAAAAAGATGCATCCAACAAGCCAGGGACACAGCTAATAAGGGACATTTACTTAAATGTGGTTAGACTTTATTCCACCTATTACCTACTATGCAAATTCATCTCTATTATCTTTATTTCAAACATAGAAATAGGCACAGAAAAGTCAAATTTAATAAAAGCCCAAAATTATGAGATTACTTAAAACACTTGTGTTCATGTAGTATATAAAATTTTAAATAGACTTCTTATGTACATCTACATTAAAGATCTTTATACGTTTAACTAGAAACTAATAGTAATACCATCAACAAAATGCAACAATAAAAATGAATGACAGAAAAAAAGAGAAAGACATTATAATAAATGTAGTAAATTAGAGCAGCAGTCTTAAGTTCTAGGTAGACACTGTTGCTGCTGAATCTCTGGATGGAATCCAACTCCATTTTGTTAAAAATAAAGCCCAGCAAGTTTTAGAAGAGGTTAAAATACAGTGACATCAAACCAGAATCTTGACTATGGGCACACCTAGTAACTGTTCAGACGGCTGGCTATTTTCTTCCTAACAAAGGTACCTCGTAACTACTGCCACATAGTTCTTAGAGACACTGAACTCCACAGCTGTAAATGTAGTGATCAAAGCATTAGCATGAAAGGTAGAATCTACTCAATCTTCAAAAAAGCTGCAGGACTCGGATATATAATAAACAGATAAGGGCAGAACCTGCCAGAGGGGACTCAGAGGTCCAGAGTAATTACAAAAGGCTGCATTACAGACAATGTGCTGTTTGAGACAGATTAGCAGAATGTTTGGTTCTGCTGGCTGATTGAATGGACAGGAAATGCACCCGAGGGAGGGCTTGAGAGAGCTGAGAGGGCTGGAGGGTAATGGTTATCTAAATTTCCTTCACAAACCTGTTCTACTAAATTCCTACTTGAAAAAATTAAATTAAATCCAGGTAATTTCCTGGTTTCAACAGTTTGAGGAAGATGAATGTAGTGTGGGCTTTTCTGTCAATCTTGGTGGTAACTCTAGATCACATAGGAAGCAACCAACCCCTAGGTCTTGAGCTGATTTTAAAGGTGCCTTATTCAGACTAAAGCATAATCTTTATATTCTCATGAATATGAGAACCTATATCAGCTCAAATATCAGTAACCCTCAAACATCGTTAGAACATAAATACTCAAACATATCTTTGTTCTTCTCTGAGGTCTGCCAGATGTGACACTTCAATGTTCAGATAAACCACATTTAAAATCAGAATATGCTTTTAGAGATAACTTTTTAAATTCATTTTCTCCCCACCCCCTCTATGTCGCTTTTCTAATAACATCACCGTAGTGGTGTTATTATAAAGTTCAGTGGTCACAGGCCCTCGGGACTCACACAACAGGCCTATGAGAGATCCACTCTTGAACTCGACAAGCTTATTAGAGATAGGAGAAAAATCATCAATCTTAAAAATATCAGGGAGATTTCTCTAGGTAAGAGATTATGGCTGTAGAATAAGTTTTCATCTAACAGAGAGTTCAACTCAGTTGTCATTTAACTCGAGTTAATTGAGCATATAACCAGTTAGGAATGCATCCCTAGGCTTTGGGAAAAAAACAAAATAAAACAAAAAAACAAAAACAAAACAAACAGAAAAAACAACAACTGAAAGTCAGAAACAAAATCTCAGTAAAATTACCTACAACTAAAAGGAGAGTTTTATGTAGTACTAAGGTTTACTATGGAAAGTCAGTAAATATGTTACAATTAAGATTGGTTACACCAGTTAACAAAATAACAAAAAGAGTTTAAAATAGACATACTGAAAAGGAAATCTTTTTTGTTTCCCTCCACGGGAATCGAAGGACCAAGGCACGGGCTCCATTGTGAACCTCAAACACAAGCACACCTTTGGAACAGACCCCCAGCAGGATTCCTGTCTGTGACTTCTTTTCAGGGTGCACCCGGTGAAAATGAACTCCATACTCTGGCAGTCTTTGGCAGACCTGTTGGAACACACAGAATGGTGCATGTGTGTGAACAGTGGTACACAGGGTGGAGCTGGACTTGGGTCAGCATACTCAGTAACATGTGACATCCACATTCCAAAAAACTATTCCCAGTACTCACTTTAAGTGACAAATTAAAGCCATATCAGAGGGCTAAAGAGAGGAAGGAGCCAAGTGTATGACACTTAAAGAACTTGTAACAGTGGATGAGGCCAAGAGTGCTAAGTTGAGACATGAAAAACACTAAAAGAAGCAACAGGAAGTCACAGAAGTAACAAAAGAAGTCAGTTGCTGGTGACCAGCCGCCATCATAAGGTTTCCCAGGAAAGGAAGTGATGGGTGGCTGTCATTGATTGTGGGCTAAAGTTGCTTACTATTTGTAAATTTTTTTCTCTTCTTCAAGTCCCTGCTATTCTAAGACCAAAAGCCACTGGCTTCTGATAATTAGCTCCTGCTGTCAGCAGCAGGGGAGAAAGAAAGAAAAAAAGAAAGAAAGAAAGAAAGAAAGAAAGAAAGAAAGAGAGAAAGAAAGAGAGAGAGAAAGAGAGAAAGAAAGAAAGAAAGAGAAAGAAAGAGAGGCTTGGGCTTGAGAGATGGCTCAGCAGTTATGAGAACTGGAACCATGTCCAGAGGTCCTGAGTTCAGCAACTACATGGTGGCTCACACCCATCTATAGATAATGGGATCCAACTCCCTCTTCTGGCAAGTCTGAAGACAGCAACAGCGTACTTACATTCATAAAATAAATCTTAAAAAAGAAAAAAAAAGGAAGAGAAAGAAAAAGAAATAAAGTTTTAACAGCCTCTTTTCTCTCTGGCTGTAGGGTCCCTCACTGGGAAAGCAGGAGGTTCAGAGTTCATTAAATCTGTGAACCAGGGAGAAAAGAAAAGAAAGAAATGAGAGAAAACTCAGGCACTAAGAAAAAACATTCACTCACTCTGGATAAAGCAGAAGAAAAGCTCTAACCACTTCACATACATATGTACATACACACACACACACATAACACACATACATATGTACATACATACACACATAACACACATACATATGTACACACACACACACACACACATAACACACATACATATGTACACACACACACACACACACACACACACACACACATAACACACATTTGGTGGCTGGAGCAAAACTCCACAGGGCAAGCTCTGACAACTACAATTTTCTGTTCTCAGTATATATACAGTCTGTAAAAATACCTCATACAACTGTCAGGCAGAAATGTCAAAGTGGGATAATAAATTATATGGTTTTCTAAATACTTTTACATTCCAATAATTTCACAGTAACTTTTAGGCACTCATCCATGTCATAGACCGATAAGGTTTAAAGAGTTACAGCAAAATTGTTTACATGTGTTTCCATTAAGACTAGTATCTTATTCAACATTCATTATTGTTATTAGACCCTCATAAGTTCATTATAAGTTTAAAGCAGAAATTTTTATATCGTAAGTTAGCATGGTTTTGTCAACAGACAAATCATCTGCCTTGTGTGTTACTAGTTTTGAAGTTTTGTATAGATAAACTAGTCAATACATTATTTTTTGTCCTTTACCTACAATACATTGTCCATTCCCAGTTCATGATCCTTAGTGACAAGGTAATGGTCTCATACCTAACCTAGAAGGAATGTTTTCCTTCATCATGAATTTGTTCCAAGCTTGATTTCTTTTTCTAATGCAATTAGCCTATGATACACGAAGGTTTACAGAGCTCTTATTTGCAGGTTTTATTCTATAGAGGACTTGAAATTACTTGTATAAATTTAGGAACTCTAAAAAATCATTATTAGGAATTATGAAATCATCAACCTGTCTACACAGCATTACTATATGGGAGTATATCATCATGTTGATCTGCAGAAAATCTGCCCAGTAGGGTGAGCTGATGCCCAGGCATCATTAGACTAAGTAATAGTGACAGGAAAGGCATCTCAGCAGTAAGAAGCAATCCTGGGATGATGTCTCCAAGGAACCTGTATTCTCAGAGCTTACCCAATGCAGGCCATGCAAAATGTGGGCCATCTCCAGAAAATTCACTTGCATGTCTTTAGCTTTTCTTAAATGGCTTTTTAACAGTCAGTGACAGGATATAAGGGCAAATTCAGACTGA
>JANHMN010000006.1:94994589-95015996 GCA_030674055.1 Rhabdomys pumilio
ACACACACACACACACACACACACACACACACACACACACACACACACGTACATACAAGTAATATTGGAAATGAATCTTAAGCCATCTTTAAAGATCCTAATCCACATCACTTCTCACCCACCCTCAAGGATAAGATGAAAAGGGCAGAAGAGAACGCAGCTGTCTCTCTCTGAGGTAGACAGCAGGACCTGTGCTGCGTGTGAGGACGTTGGAAAGCTGCAGCATCCTTATGAAAATGCACACTGCTCTCGAGCTCTTCCAAGCACTAAATACAATGGCTATGGAGAACTGAGTTCACGACCTGACCTTAAGTGTGCACTGAAAACAACATGCTTTGGCTTTTCTATTAAGAATCCCTTAAAGACAAAACTTCAAAGATGTTCTGACGCCTCTTCCTAGATATATGTGGAATGAGAAACTTGGCTCTCTATACTATGGATCAGCAAACAGAAGGTCTACTCTTCCTGTGGCTGCTGACCAGAAGAACATCTCAAAGTTTCTTATATTGAAAGTTTACTTAGTTCTATCTTCCCTATCATAAGTGCTCTTTATTTACCTGCAGGCTAACAGGTAAACCATAAGCCACGTTTTCTGACTTTTTGTATCTATTTGAGTTAATTATCATTCATACAAAGGCTTTGCATGTTCAGAACAAGGGTAGGTGGTTTTAGAATGAGTGTGAACTTGTCTCTTACACCTACTCGGTCACCAAATTCAACTTTTTCTTTTTATGATGAAGCTTGATTTTTCAGAACAGGGTGACGACACGGGATTCACAGTCAGGTAGGTGTGGGTTTTGTCCCTCACAGTGCTCCTGACCTTAAAGTATCATGTTTTCTTTGAGCCCCATTTTCTCTTAAGCAGATGAGAATCAAACCACTATAGTTTCAGGCAGGAAGCATGCAGCCAGAAGCCTCAGAGGGTCAGATACCACTCCTCAGCATCTACATGTGTCATCCTGAACCTGTGACATTGCTTATCACTGGTCACTCTGCACGCTCACCTTTAAGAACTCTAGCTCTGTCTCCTTCTCAGAAGCTCCTGCATAGGTGTTATGCAGTTTGGGTAACTCTTCTTTAATGTAGGCTACGTCAAGCTTCTCCATCACCCTGGCGGGCAGATAATGCTCCAGGCGAAAGTAGGACACACCATGCACCTAGGGGAAAGAAGGCTGTTGTCAACAGTCCACCTGCCTATCACTGATGTCAGGCTTCTGCCTCCTGTCTTAAAGTTTTTGTCTCTGCCAAGAGAAGAACTGCTTTTACCTCTCTCTAGAGAATGCATCCCCCTCTTCTTTGGTGAGGTAGACTAGCTGGACTTATTGGCAAGTCTCAAAAGAGGACACTGAGGACCTTATGTCATGGCTGAAGAGTAATACAATAATGAAGGACGCTGCTTCCAGGGCAGGCTCCAGTCATCTGCTTCCTACTAAGTCTTTTTCATTTAAGAACATGGAGCTTTGAACATGGTTCTTAGTACAGTGACCTCTGCCTGGTTCACGGCCTGCCACTGTGTGGATCTGTGTGAACGGCAGGGTCCCTCCAGCCCAAGCTTGATCAATACGTCCTCTACTGAGCCTCTTCACTGTTTAGAACATGGGGATGGAGGGATTGGAGCTACATAGCCCTAACCTCCAAAACAAGACAATGTTAAATGGAAAAATCAGAGCCCAAGCATGTGACAGGTCTCTGTGTGGTGAGCCAGGGCACTTTGAGGAACCAAAGGAGTTTAAGGTGATCATAAGGTCAGCCATGATTTTGCTAAGAACAGGGTAAAGGCAGAAGATGTAACTCTGTGGGAAATGCTTGTCTGGTGTGCCCTGGTTTTGATCGCCAGCAGGAAAGGAAAGCAAAGCAAAGCAAAACAAAACACAGAGAGAAAAGGAATAAGTTTACCAATACCTCCTTCCTCTGGCACAGGAAGAGCAAGCCTACCTCTGGTTGATAGTCTCCATACTCTGCCTGGAGAGCCAAGGACGCGAGGAGCAGGGCTGCCTCATCATCACAGTGCACCCTCTCCTCCAGAAGGTCTTTTCTCAGCTGAAGGTAATACTGATGGCAGGTTAGGTTGTGTCTGTTAAAATACAGATGTGCACAGATGTCTTGACTTCTGAGGTGGAACCTTGGGAGGACTCTGATCATAGGCACTGTCTATTCTAACATATGCGTTTCTAACTATGGTTGTCACTAAGCTGTTCTGGGCACTCAAAGATGAATGAGTTTGACCACTGCCTCACTTGGCCATCACCTGGAAGCTCCTTCTTGCAGTAAATGGGAACTAACAGAGAGAGACACAGCACTTAATGAGCAGAAGTTAGAGACTTCAGAGCATTCGGGCCTAAAAGGGATGTCTCCACCAAAGCCTGCCCTCGGGGTGCAGGGAACTATGTGGTCGAGGAGGTAAAAGACTGTGAGATGAATGACTTGGAGGAAAACAGCATTGTGCATACAGGACACAGGACTGGTGCACAGAGACTGGCAGCACATACAGACCCTGCACGGGTTCGAGCCCGATAGGTGGGCAACACAAACCCAATTCACTGGTAGTTTGTAAACCTTCTGTCTCATTTTGCTTTGGTTTGGGCTTTTTAAATTTTATTTGTTTATTTATTAATTTTGTCTTATTGGTCATTTGCTTGTGTACTTTGCTTTCTGGTTTTGTGGGTCTCTGTGCATGTTTCTTTCTTTTTCTTATTTATTTGCTTTGTTATTTTAGAAAGACCAAGAGAGAAACCCTCATGCACTCACTGTATCAGACTAACGTCATCCATGAAAAATTTAATTCGGAAAAACAACGTAAAGTCAACGGAGGCTTTGCCCTTTCTCTTCGGCTCTTCCTTCCATCCCTCCGGGGCCACTTTGGTTAATTTTAAGTCATGATCAACAAAGAAATATTCATTCTCTGAAACAGAATGAGAAAAGCATTCAGAAAGCATGGAGAATTTTCCTTTGATGTCTTCATTTCTGTTGAATGTATTAAAAAAAGAACAGGGTCTGGCAGAAGCACAGCAGGGGCTAAGGCACTGCATATGGCTGGGTTCAGTGGGGACTGGCCTTTTCAAAACCAGGCAGAGACAGGCAGACCTGGACTGAGGTCCCAGTCATATCTTTACTGTCTGTGAGAATAAATTCCTCTTCCACCCCAGACATCAATCTCCCTGTCCGTAAGATCAGGATAATGCTGGATTCTGCACTGTAGGCTGTTATAAAAATCAAATGACAAAATGAAGGGCTCTGGAAGGCAACCCTTAAGAGCACAGGTCTGTAGTAAGTATTAGCTATCGTTTACTAACTGAACGGCTAGTCTACAAAGCCCGATTTGTACAGAATGCTTAGGAAATAAATAGAGATCTGTCTCAAAAATATCTTTCGGTAGACAACACCACCTGGCCAGTCCTGGGTGGGGGTGAGGGTGGGGTGAGGGTAAGCCCTAGAGCTAGGTCCTAGCTCTTTCCATTCCCCTGGGGCTACTTTTATTTTAAACCAGGATTTTTTTTTTTAAAGCACTAATTGCACACTTAATGGGTGACTCTACAGGATGAATTATTCATTTTTAAGGCACAAGCATTACAAAAAAAAATCTCAGTAGATACAGAAGGAGCCTCACAAACACAATGAATGAAACCAGGGAAAGTCCCTAAGTCCCTTCTGTTTCTCAATGCTGACCAAATTGCCTATTTAACTGTTCTTTCCCTGAATGAATCCTGGCTTGGTAAGAGGTACAGGACATCATTTTGATGACATGTTTTCCGTTGTGAACTCTGAATCAAAACATCGAGAGATACCTTTGAGGGTGGCGAGAGCAAACAAATGGTGCTCCACCAAGCCGATGTGTGCCACAACCATGTCAAAGACATCTTTGCAGACGGTCTTGGTGTCACAGGTGAGCTCAAGTCTCTGCCCGCTCAGAAGCATTATGTTCACTTTCCTCCGCTGGTCCTCATTCTTCCCCTTCTTGGTCTGTAACTGAAAAAAAAAAATGATGGTATTTATCAAAAGAAGCACTCGACCACTTAGTCTTGCTTTAGAGAATCGCTGGACACATTTCCTAAGAGGGACAAAAGCTGGAGTTACTACTCACAAGGATAGATCGTGGCAAGTCCAAAGATACAAATGGCTCGATTGTCATCTTCACAAACTCGGGGCCAAAGAAATTCTGCAAGTCATAATAAGCAGAATAAATCATTTTTACTGTTTATCCTAGGTCATTCTCTAAAAGACAACAGTGCAATAAGAACAAATCACACATCAAAATGAGGGGCTGCAAAACAAGTGTCGGAACTTTCAGCAAACGACACTAGGTTTTGCTGCGAACAGAAGTGGAGCAGAGGTTTTTGTGGTGTGTGCACCTCTGTGTGTGCACATACTCACGTGCGTGTCTGACACTAAGGCGTGGGGAAAAGGTCTGTGCATGTGAGTCCCCTCCGTGTTTGTATAAAATCATCACACTTGGAGCCCATACTGTATTGTATGGCATCCCGCTTATCACCTCATTTTGATTCACGTTTGGTTATAATAGTTAACTGGCAAACTTAAATTAAATTTCTTCCATTTAGCTTAGAACACATTTACTTATGTTTTATTGTCAGTCTAAAACTTTGGCATGGTACAGTGTCTAAGGAATTAATTCCACATAGAAAAGATTAGGGTGATGAAATGTTCACAGTACCCCTTGAGAAAGAAGTCCAAGTTCACTGTTATGTTCACGGTCTAGTACCTATAAAGGAGAATATGGCAAATGGAAAAGTCATCCCTGATCAAAATGTGAGGTGCAGCATCTTCCCTCCTGCCTTCAATACTGCGGTGAGAACCTGAGGCTTGGCGTTAGTCCCATCGTCTCTGAGAGACTCGGGGGGGGGGGGGGGGGGGGGGTGGGGGGAGGGGGGCGGGGGGGTGGGGGGGGGGGGGGGGGCGGGGGGGGGCGGGGGGTGGTGGGGGGGGGGGTTGGAGAAAGGGCTTGGCCGTCAGCACAGGCGGCTTCCCTAGGGGACTGCAGCTCGGTTTTCCTGTACCTACGTGGCAGCCCATAACCCTCTGAAGCTTCAGTTCTAGGGGACTCAATGTGGTATGTTGTCCTCTACGGGCCCTAGGCATGCACATGTGCACAGACACATGTGCATGGAAAACACTCATACACGAAAGCTGAAGCTGCTGACGAGGCTGATGGTGACAGAACTGTACAGAAAACGAGACTCAATAAGTATCAAGACTCTTTGAACGGCTGAGCAGATATGGAATGTACTTAAAAAACATTCCTCTTTTGACCTAATTGTGAACTCCATAGCTCATCTCTTGATTTATGGGCTAATGGATTTCTTACTATAAAAAAGTAGCTCTCTGTTATACTGAATAAAGCCAGTTTCCCTCAAAGATCATATGTAAGTTACTCATGTTATTGTTTAAGTATTTCTCCTGAGATGGGTTTGCTCTGCTGCCCAGACATTCTTCTCATGCTAGACAATGAGCTTGCTTCAACCTCCTGAGACTAAAAGGACAATATACCATGCTGGGAAGTACATGTACATTTCTTTTTTAAAGATATGATCTTGCTGTGAAGCCGAGGTTACCATAGAATTTCTATGTCACCCAGGCTAATCTCAAAGTCATGATCCCCCTGACTTACTCTCTTGAATGTAGAGAGCATAGGCATGGACAACTATACCAAGGTACACATATAAGTCATAAAAGCAGTTAAGCCACTCTAAATCCACCTAATGGTATTTTGAAACTGAAGTAATATAAGGTGCTAAATATTGATTTTTAATATCACACAAGACGTCTCATCCCAATGAGATCTAATTTGGAGTCTCAATCCCACTTATAGGCATCTTTAGAATATCTATAGCAGCTTTGATTAGCATGTATTAATTATAAAAAACAACAGGTTTCATCACAACACAGTATATGATGTAGACTGGCCAGAACCACAGTCCATTACTCTCTTCTGTCCCCTCCTCAGCTCCCGTCCTCTGCCCAACCAGAACTCCTACTTTCAGATCTTTTTAAAAGCCTATTCCTTGTGACCCACTGAGTTTAGCAGGGTCTTGGACAGGAGCATGAGTAAGGAGCTATTTACCCCATGATGGGTAGCTGCTGTGGCTGTTCCACTAAAGGAAATCTACAACTGATCATCAAAGAGCAAGCCTGACACAGAGGGTGAGAGCAGCCGCACCCTTAGCTTTCTCTGGGTCATGGCTGTCTCCAGGGCCATTTCCCTCAGCGGGTCCCTAGAGATGTCGAGCATGGAAGCTTTGACTGTGTCCCCTGGGTACAGGCTTAGCCGCGACTGGCGGAGCGCCATCCTGGCTTGCAGCTGCATCATTTCTTCCTCTTGTCGCTTCAGCATCATCTCCTGATTGATCAAGTTGCCTTCAGGGGATGTCTCATATTGTCTAGTTTAGAGAAAAGAGAAACAGAAAAATAAAGTCTGGCAAAAAAGAAAAAACAGCTGTTTCAAGCTATAATGTAGGAAATTCCATGGTAAGTAAGGTATCAGAAATGTAAACATTTACTTATTATTTCTGAAGACATATTTATTTTTATTTATGTGTACATATGTGTGTGTGTGTGGGGGGGTGGCAAGAGTACTAGATCTCCTGAACTGGGTTACAGCTGGTTGTGAACTGCCTAGTGTGGATCCTCGGAACTGAACCTGAGTCAGTATCATACAGTATGGCATGGTAAGAGAGATAATATATAAAATCTTTTATAAATTATATATCCACTTATATAATATTCCTTATACTACACATGTTTGTCCAATCCCTGATAAAATGATAGTAGTGTTTTATAATTTCCAGAGAGAAAAGAGTGATCAGAGAATCATTGTTCTGATACTTGGTCTTTGAATCTGGTTCCTGTCACATCTCCTAGAAAAGAGAAGAAAAGAAGAAAGGAGGAGAGAGGGGAGGGGAGGGGAGGGGAGGGGAGGGGAGGGGAGGGGAGGAGAGGAGAGGAGAGGAGAGGAGAGGAGAGGAGAGGAGAGGAGAGGAGAGACCCAAGATGTCCAGACTGCCTATGGAACGAGACTTCCACAAACACCCCTAGTCCCTCCTGAGGAACACACCTGAGTCCTCAGAAGTAATGCCTTCCCTGTAGCTCTCTCAGTCAGGGGCTGTTTTCTTCCTATAGATCTATGCCTTGAATTTTGCTTAGTTCCTGTATTTTCATCTGTGTGAGCACATGTAGACATGTGGGTGAAGGTCAAAGGTCAGCCTCAGGTATCGTTCCTTAGGAGCTGTCCATCTTGGTTTTTGAGACACAGACTCTGGACAGAACCCAGGCTTGGCTGACTTATGAGTAATGCTGGCTAATCAGTGAACCTGGATCTACCTGTGTCTGCTCCCCAGAGATCCAAGCATGTGCCACACTTGGCTTTTGTCAGGGACCCTTGGGATAGAACTCGGGTCCCTGAGCCTGCACTGCATGCTTAGTTCTTATTTCAGCCTCCAGACCTCTGCCTCCTTTTCAAACAGCCAGCTCCCTGTAAGCACAAGACGGGACAGCTAGTGTTCTAGGTGTTTTCCGTTCCATTGTTCACTGGCTTCATTCATTAGAGACGTCAGTCTGACTCAGGGTTTTTTCCCATCACAACTCATGGTTATGGTATGTGGATATGGGGACTCTTCTAACCTCTGACCCCCTCCCCTCTCTTCTTCAGCAGGCAACCACGCGGCTTCAGAAGTCATGGCTTTTGATCTTCCATAGTCTCTATAGTCTTATTTTGTTTACTGTGCTCCAACTCCCCAGTCAGATAAGTCATTGACTTCTACTGGCTCAAGGCACTGACATTCCTCTCATGATTCTCCTCATGTCCTACCTTGCATGGAATCTCCACAATCAGTCTTTGCATATGACCTCATCAGCCATCAGAGTACAGAGCCAGTCTCCCTGGCCTCCCTGAGCCCCACCTCAGCATTGACTCTCTTGTCTTTTAAAGCTCCAATACTCTCTCCTCTGAAGAGATGACATTTTCTTACTCTTCTCACTAAAACAACAAGCAATGCAAGTGCCCTACTAGGATATTAACATACACTTTTGGTTCGATGTTTCCAAACCAAAGTCATTTTACTTTCTTCCTATGTCTAACCTGCTTGCAATTATTTCCCGGTTGCTAAGGACACAACCTTAAGATTCATTCTTATTTCCCCTTCCTTATAAACTACCAATCTCATCATGCATTGAATCCTGAAGGCACAGCCTGTATGAACCCCATCTGGCTTTCCTCCAGCATCTGTCTGCACCATCTGCATTACCAACTTTCCAACTGCCATTCTGCTCTTCCCATCATGCAACAGGACACTGTAATGTTGGCTTACCCTAACATGTAGAGTCCTTACCTTAGCATCTGTGACACACTCACTCACTGGGGCCCTGATTTCTTGGCCCCTGTCCTTAGTATACAACATCCTTTATTCATTTTGTTGCGGGCATACTGCTTTTTCACTATTACAGGAAAGATGATATGTCTCCCTTTCAATAGTTAAAATTGTTATTGCTGTGATGGAACACTATGACCCAAAGCCAGGTGGGGAATAGTCTATCACTGAAGGAAGTCAGGACAGGAACTCAAACAGGGCAGCAACCTGGAGACCGGAGCAGATGTAAAGACCATGCTTACTGGCTTGCTCCCATGGCTTGCTTACTCTACTTTCTTATAGAACCCAAAAACCACTAGCCCAAGGATGACATCACCCACAATAAGCTGGGCTTTTCTCCACCAATCACTAGTTAAGAAAATGCCCTATAGGCTTGCCTCTAGCCCAGTCTTGAGGCACTTTCTTAACTGAGGTTCCCTCTTCTCAGATGACTTCGGCTTGCGCCAAGCTGACATAAAACTACCCAGCACCCTCCTCTACTTCAGCACCTCTGCACCCGACCACCCCTCCCTCTCCTTCGCTTGACTTTTATACTCAGTGTCACCCCTTAAGGGACACCTGCTCTGATCACACTAGCACATAAAGCAGGATTCAGAAACCACTTTCTGACAAGCCTGCTGCTCTGCAGAGTGCTGCTTCCTACTTCCCACGGATGGCTAGTTCTCGTCTCTAGCATTCTCTAGGGTAAGCTGTGTTTGTGTGCAGTTCGCAGCTCTGCCTCTGATACCTGAAGGTATCTGCTCTGTGCTGGGTGCCCTGCAGCTGCTGAGTGAGTGAGTGAGTGAATACGATCCTGTGGTTTACCTCACCCAGAATCAAAGGCAGGAAGGACTTGAGTCTATGCTTTGTAGCTCAAATAATACATTTTGTTAAGCAGATTTCATTAACTAGAACTAACCTTAACAGCAAAAGAGACTTATCAGTTTATCTCTTCCAATATAGATGTAAAACATTTCATTAAGAACTGAAGCATTTGAGACATAAAAAAACAAAAAAAGCTCCAGATCTAGACAAGTATGTCACTGCTGGAGAATGAGTGTATTATCTGCTGGCGTACTCAGGAAAAAGGTTTGTTAAGATACTTGGAAAGGAGGAGAGTCACACGGACAGCAGAGGTATGGAGCAGTGGGAAAAGGGAGTGTGTAATGCTGCTTCCAGAGCTAAAGCACACAAAAAGGCTAAGAGATGCCCTTTGGAAGTGGCTCTCAATATCTTTTTAAGTCACTAAAAGACACTTTTGATAGCTCAGAAGTTAGACATCCTGCCCCGCCTGACTCACTGTTTCCAGCTGGTGTCTTCCCCACCCCACAGAAGTCAGCAGTGCTCGCTGGCTTTGTTTCACCATTTCACTCTGGCTGAAGGCAATGGAAATTTTCTCACAAGGAAGTATGCATGCAACATGTGAAAACACAGTGCTACCCGTAGAACAAACCAGGAGCTCCTGGCCGTGTGCTGACACAGTGAGGGTGCCATCAGAAACCGTGGCCCACACCTAGGAAAGCCTGCCCCTCTAGGAGGGTTGAAAATACTTTGGTCAGCGAGTACTCCGTGGGCAAGAGGGGGACTTCAGCAGTTTTCATGTGACAACACACGCACATAATAGGACCACCTTGTCCCAGACTTCTCTCCCTCACATTTATATCTAATTTAGTTGCTGTGAGCAATGATAGAGCCTCTGCCCCCAAACACAGTTTACCCTTAAAACAAGGGTTGGCAAATTAAGGTAGCCCTAATGTTCACATTTCCTTAGATAAAACTCAGAGCATCAAAATTAAGTCTCATGACTCATGGGTTTCAGATTCTTTATTGAGAAAACAGACAGTTTCCAAGGTGACTTAATTGTTTTGAAGTAATGTATCCTTAAGTAGCAGGCTGGAATCTGAGTTAATATACAATCTCAAAGTTTTTTCTAGTTGTTATCTCTATTCCTTCTTTTACTGAAGCTAAAAAGGGGTGATTTTGTTTTTCTAAATCAGACATATAGAGGAGGAAATTCTAAAAAAAAAAAAAAAATTCTCCCTCAATTCAGCACTGAGTGTAATGTAATTTAACACTGGCTTCTTACTGCTCATCCCAATGTGTTGGCTTCATCAACAAAGCGTGTAATATTGAGTATAGAACTAGCCTTGCCTCCCACTTGCTTTAAAATAATAATAATAAAAAGAGTTCATCATAACAAAGTAGTAATTAAAATGGTATTATGTAAATAGAAAACTATTTTCTACAAAGACAAAATATTACAAATATTTAAGATAAGTGAAAGAAAAACTGTGGGCCGTTAAGTCGTAAATCTTAGTACACGAGCTTCACTGTCTGAACCACAGCCACGACTAACTGCTTTAACCAGACAGCTAGGATTACATGGTCTATCAATAGTTTACAGGTATGAACGTTGTCTGGCAGATTCATTAGCTAAGGGACAAATATTTGAAATTTTCCAGATGATTCTCCTATAATCAGAAGCATCTGCAGTAAACAGTGAGTTTAGAGTTCTCATGCTTTGGAAATACACTTTCAAACCAATTTTGGATCCCAAGTGTCATTTTACAAAATTGAAATCAGCACTCAGTGTTCAGGCAAGGCATCTGTGTACATGTGAGCGTGATATGCACCAACACACCTAGCACGTGTCTGAGAGTTCTTTAAAAAAAAAAATGTTTATTTATTTTATGTATATGAGTACACTGTAGCTGTCTTCAGACACACCAGAAGGGGGCATTGGATCCCATTACAAAGATGGTTGTGAACCACCATGTGGTTGCTGGGAATTGAACTCAGGACCTCTGGAAGAGCAGTCAGTGCTCTTAACCACTGAGCCATCTCTCCAGCCTAAGAGTTCTTTCAGTTTAAACAAAGCAAAGTTTACCTAACTGTAACACAACTACCCCAGCTCTAACACACACGGACACTACCGTCTCATAAGAAACTTGCCAAGCACTCCAGTATGAAGCTGAACACTACACAGCCCCACAATGGGAGTCAGAAATATGCCAGAGAACCTCTGTAAACCAACCAGTGCGTCAATAATTAACGTCTCACTTAATAGCTCACACAGTGGTAATCTGATTATTCAACCACTTCACACTGAATACCCGAGCTACCCCAGTCTTTCAAGGTACAGATCAATTATTTACATTTTAGAAGCAAAGGTTTACTGTTTTCCCAGATTTTTAGCGCCATGCCTTAACCTGGATTGTTATGTCTATCTGCACTGACAATTAAGACATCACGTGCCAACTGTAATTAATGAGAGCCAAACCAAGCAAGGCAGAACCAAACAAAACCAAAACCAACCACCTGCGACTAGTAATTAGTGCTTTCCAAAGCCATACCTTGGTCGTGACTGGCCAGTTTCATCTACTCCGGGAAGACCACTGCTGGATTCAAACCTCTTGGAAGCTTCACTTTTTCTCACTAATTGTGAATAAAAATATAATAATGGTAGAAGTGATAAAAACATGAAAGCAGTCTGTAAGATGAACTGTTATCACTGTTTTCTGACACTTTTATTATATGACATAATACTTTTAAAAGGAAACATTTCGCAATCATAACATTTTGATAACTTTGGTTTAAGTTGTGTTTTTTTTTTTTAATAAAAATCTCAATAGTTGATTTTACTAATGAAGACTCAGGAGCCAGATGCTGGGGTGAAAACCTGCTAGCTCAGAGGCAGAGACAGCACCAATGACCTTCCTTCTCAGCTGACATTCCAGCAAGAATGCCCCTCTCTCACACAAAGCAAAACAAAACAAAACAAAACAAAACAAAAAAGCCCAGAAACCAAAAATAAAAAACAAAACTTCCTTCGAACTGAATGTCCCTCCCTTCTACTTCCTGTGCGTCGCTCTATCCTCCCGACTTTCTCTTACTCTATATTTTTCTTAACAATCCTACATTTACGTCCTGTCAACGGGTTGCCTGCTCTGCCTCTTGACCTATGGCTGACTTTATTTAATCCTGATTACAATATTCAAGCAGAAAGCCGTTGGATTAAAGGTGTGGGCTAAGATGAGCAGCACCACAACGCAAAAACAGGGGTTTCTGGTAAGTAGCACAATCTCAGGGTTCATGGTGTAATCAAATATTCTACAGCATTAAATAACATTAAAACACAGTAATAGTTGCTTCTTAAAAAGGATACCTTGCTCACATCCGACGACTCTTACCTTGTCTGAAGTCTGATTCTGAGGAAATAATAGATGGGCTTTCACTGGATGTACTAAAGATATCGCTGTGGTAGGTTTTGTATCTTCGGACTGGCTCTAAAAGAATTTTTAAAAATGAGAAAGTTTATTAGCAATGCTAATTTTTAAAAAGGACATATTCAATCTTGGATGATTAGAATTTTTATATATTACTTTAAATTTACCATTCACTAGACTGACTGTATCTGAAAAATGAGGAATGAGGCTCCCAGGTTAAGGTGCTCCCAGGTTAAGGTGCTCTGTATATGGATTCAGAGCATCTGTTCCAGAACAGACTGCCTAGATTTGAATGCCAATAAGTAAGTAGTTCAAGGTCCCAGCGACTCAGCCCAAAACGGGGGCTATGGTAACAGTGCATAAGATTACTCTGAGATTAAATGAATAAACATTCAAAGCTCTTAGGACAGGCTGGATGTTATAGGAGCAACATTCATGACAGCTTTTAAGACACCACATGTAGTTTCCTGTTAGATACTTACTATAGGGGATCAAACACCCAGTCTAAGAGACTTTACTATTTAGGAGAGGTAAGTACAGGACTACACAATGCAGGACAGGATGCTCACTTCTGCCAGAGTGAGAAGAGAGGAGTCGGGATGGCCTCCTGCACAGATGTGTTCAGAGGCAGTGTCCTGCAAGGGGCTAAGGCCTAAGAGGCAAGCATGGGCTAACACTAAAATTCTGCTTTAAAAAAAAAATCCCTTTTTAATGTTTATTTTATGTTCATGAGTGTTTTTGCCTGCATGCATATCTATGTATCATGCGTGTGCCTGGCACCCTTAGAGTCTAGAAGAAGGTATTAAATCCCCCCAGGACCGGAGTTATACAGATAATCTGTAAACTGCCACTCGAGTGCTTAGAATTGAATGAGGGTCATCTGGAAGAGCAGTCAGCACTCCTAACTGTTGAGCCATCTCTCCAGTCGCACATCCTGCTTTCTACATACTTCTGTCCATCCCTCTTCATCCCCACTGTCCCTGTGATGAGCGCTATCCAGCTATGATCTGCCACATCCCTGGTTCTTAGTCCCCACTGTCCCTGTGATGAGTGCTATCGATCCATGTTCAGTCCCACCCCTTCGTCCTGTGGGGACACTACCCAGCAGGTCTGGATTCTCTATTCTAATTTCCTGTCTGCAGCATTGCTCTGCATATAACTCAAGGTATAGAAGATGGGCTTGCCAGATCAGAAAATCTAGGCACAGTAAGTACCCAAGTTCTTTCATTTGATGCTTCTTTTCGCTTCATTTAAAATCTCAAATTGCTTACAACTAGAGTCCTTCAAAAGACAGTTTTCTAATTTCCCCAGGTTGCTACTCAAAGACTGTATACATCCTGTGTTCCATGTAAGACTGTAACAGTGGCTCTTCGTATTTTTAACGTGTGGATTCACTAGTGAGAATCTACATGAAAGTACAAAGCTTTGTTCACAGTCCCAAATTCATTTCACAAAAACACTGTACCAAAATTTAAAAACTTAACTCATATAGAAAACTCATCACCACATTCTTCCTCAAACAAATTGTTCACCTGTATCACCAAAGCTGTTGCTCGGTAGCCCTTAGGCACTTCCTGGAAGTGCATGCTGGGTAGCCCTTAGGCACTTCCTGGAAGTGTATGCTGGGTACCACCCTTATCTGAAATGCTCCCCCTTTCCTTTGAAGTTTCAGTTTTTCTTTATTCCTCTGTAAGCCAAGCATGGATTGGACATTTCCTTTTACTTAGCTACCTGTTGTGCCTCCTTCCCCACTGTCTCTCTTACTAAGGCACTAGGTCTTTCACAAGAAACAATGAGCTTCCTCTTACATCCAGCATATTCCCAGTGTGCAGCAAGCACAGAATATTTTCTGAGTCAATGAATGAAAACAAGGGTTCCGCGAAGGGGACCTTTTAAAAAGTCACTTTTCATTGCACACACAGAACAGAAAGGAGGACATCGTAAGGACTGAGAAGGCCATGCACGTTGTCTCTGTGTGCTTGGCAGTTTGGAGGAGAGTGGGCCTTTTTGTCCCAGAAGCCTGACTCTTCATGTTTTCAGGTGGTTCTCAGAAAGCCGGTTTTGAAGTTGCAGTTGCAGATGATGTCAGAAAGATGTTTAGCAAATACGCCAGGGGAAGGAGAGATGGAAAACTCACAGGGCGGGGCTTCACAAAAAAGAGACGTGTTCTTCTTAATAGAAATGGAGGGCAAGGAAAAAGGTAAAAATAAATAAAGAGGAAACCCCAAGCTGTTGACGCCAGAAAACTGCCTGGTAAAAAAGAGCTCGGCACATTCTACGTGCAATCCTGATCTCAGGAATATCCTGTGGCTATGATGAGGGACAGCAAAACCCATGGGCAATTTTCATGCGGCCCTAGGGCTAGGATGCATGAATTTTAGTGAGGTTTAATCGTCTTGTTTGTGCTAGAAGGTGTTCAAGAGAGGTTAAAGGAAAATGAAGTTAATGAATGGTGGAGTAGTTACATGGTGTCATGAGCGCCAGGCTTGCGGAACACAGAGGGAGATGCTGGAAATGGGGGGAGGGCGGAGGGGACAGGGGGAGAAACAGGGAGAGAGGGAGAAAGGGAGAGAGACACAGAGACAGACAGAGATAGAGACAAACAAAGAGAGACAAGAGAGAGACAGACAAAGACAGAAACAGACAGAGAAAAAAGAAACAACCTTAAACAAATTAGTGAAAAACAGACAACTGGCCATAAACTAACTAAAAAGGACATTCCTAGGATAACAGTCATCTGAAGAACAAGGCATATTATAGCTGGTGAATCCACTGTCCAGCCTCGTGTATAGTCAACATGAGTCTTAAATAATAAATCAATGGTAAAAGTTTCAGAATTGAGAAGTATTTCCTAGTCTTCTGTAAATGATGACATTCTACTACAGAGAAATCTTATGGTAAGATAAAATTTTAAATTCTCTGGTTGAATATGAATGTGATCTGAAAAGGGCCATGGAGAAACAAAACAAAAAGTAGTTTCAATGAAAACAAGTTTCACCTGATACCACTTTACAATTAATAACATAATAAACTATGCATAAGGTAAATAGCTATGAAAGGAGAACTATTTCATTCAAAGGCACCAAAGTCCTTTTTATTGTTAAGAAGCTCTCACACTAAAATCTTACGGAATTTTCTAGGGAACCACAACCAAGTCACTAATTTAGAACTGCAAGTTTCAGGACAGCTAAACCAGCAAGGCCAAGGCGAGGACCCAGACTTAGAGACAATACAGTTCTGCTGTCTCACAAAGCAAAGAAGGAGGGAGCCAGGAACCTGCTCAATAAGCTGACTGGAGAGGGCTCTCATGCTCGAGCATTGCGCCTCGGAACACAGCAGCTTGTGGAGCTGTTGGGAGCTGATTTGTAGCAGAAAGCAGCTATCAGCTTTGTAGCCATCTCGAGCCATGTACCCTGACATGAGACTTGGTTTTCAACAGCTTAAAACAGCTGAAGCACACTCTGATAAACATCTTGTTTATCCCACATAGCTTGTTCTGCTGTTTAGTGCCCCCAGCTGCAAGGCGCATGTGGTATCCACGCCTGCAAGGCACATGGTGCACGTACTATCCATGCTATATACACCTGTAAGGCTTCCGTCATATTCACACATGCAAGGCACGTGGTATCCACACGCCTACAAGGCACATGGCAAAAGCATATAAATACCTCAGATTTCCCTTCAATAAAAGAGACTTGATCAGAACCTCTGTTTTGTCTCCATTCTTCGCGTCTCTTTCCCTTCTTCCCCCCACTCTCTCTCTTGCTAGACCCTGACCCGTGGACCAGAACAGCAGCGCAGGCCAGGACATTTTGGCCCCCAAGCCAGGCAGAGTATGGCTCTCAACATGGAGCTACATAAAGTAGCACAGGAATTTACTGCTTCTGAGGTATTTCTGCAAAGTGGATGTGATCATAAGAAAACTCTGAGTTCCATTTGCTAGGTTTTGTATTGTGTCTATGTTTCCTTTTGCTTATGGTCTCTGCTTTCTTTTTTTTTTAGCCACAGTTCCTTCTAGAAAACAAAAGCAACTCTGTTTAACCCTCCTAAAAAAGTCTTGTGAATGGACGCTCCCTTGATATGAATTTGTCCATAGATGCATTCTCAGGACCACACCCAGGTAGGGGTTGGGGGCCCATCATGTAATGAATATGGCTGGAGGCCTGGCTCTCTAGAAACATCCTAGATGACTTCCTTTGTCTGGTAGGGCAACTAGGGGAAAGGTAGCAAGAGCACTATTAATACAAATGGAAGGGATTAATTAATTCTGTGAGCTTCTTGTATTCTGAGTGTCATCAAAGTGCTCTTAGGCATGTCCTTTTCATGTAATAATGTGCTAGATAGAACTAGATTAAAATTCCCACACAATATTTTCTACTTAGCCATGCCTATAAGAAAGTTTGTAATCAGATTAAAGCTCTAAACCACAATTTATCAGATAGTCACACGTACAACAAAGGTAAAAGGCTTTAAGCACATACTTTCCCTTTCTAAATTAAATACTAATGTTAGTCATTTCAGAAATGTTACAGGGAATGGAGAAACCACCTTACAGTCCACTTGGGCCACCACCCTTCTTGGCTCTGTGATGATCTAGACCAGAGAGATGCAGATCTCATTGTCTGCTCTGCTCTGTAGCAGGCAGGTAAGATACACTTTTTGGTGACGCTTTCTAGCATCACTGGACACTTTGTTTTTTTTTTTTTTTAAAAAAAAAAAACTCAAATGATACTAATATTTATCTTTGTATCTTTTTTGGATATTTGAGAGAAGGTCTCTCTTCATAGCCCTGGATGTCCTCAGACTTGCTGTGTAGACCAGGCTGGCCACAAACTCACAAGGGTACACCTGCCTCAAAAGTGTTACAATCAAAGACATGCACCACTGCAACTAGAGGTATTTTCTGTCCATATCTCAATGTGTAATTCTTGCACTTTGGATTTGGTTCAGATCCTAGGACTGTAGTATTAGTTGGGTAATTATTTTAAAAAGCCCAATTATTATGACATTTTCCAAATATATAGAAAAATAAACAATATAAATGTCATATACATATTTCTTAATACCAACTGGAATTTAACTGGTATCAGACTATTTTGTGTATGTATGAGCACATGCCTATGTATGTATACATGCCCATGTATGTATATATGCACATGTATGTGCTCATATACACATGTACCTACAGAGGCCGGAGCCTGGGGTCTGGCTAGGCAGGGTGGCAGTGAGCCTACAGACCTGCCTGTCCCACCTTCCCGGTCCTGGGATTGCTGACGTGCATACACTACCACGTGCTGCTTCTGGTTAGGCTCTAAGGTCTGAACTGGAATTGTCATTTGTGCCCCCCAAAACATTTAACAACTGAGCTACATCCCTAAACCTCAACCCATTTTTAACAACCCAAAAGATCCTTCTAAAAGCATATATACAGATTACAAAGTCTCTGAATAATAAAACTTGATATCATATGCGATGGAATTACAATATACACATCTAAATATACATTTTATAAAATTCACACTTGGGCACTACTTTTATCACAGTTTTCTTGGTATAGAAGGGAAACTTTGTGCTCTTGTCATTATGACTGAAGAACGTATTCACGTTTGGTGGGATAAACTTCTCTCCATATCTCATTTGTTATTTATAATTTTTATAACCTATTAAATGTGTACATAAAATCTTCAATGAAGAAACTGGTACACAAGGGTCCATTTACTCGAGGCCATCTCATTCGGCAGAGGACGTCCGTCATCTCTGACTGGCTGCGAGTGTGCAGTTCTCAGACACAGTAGATGAGGTTCTGGGAGTCATCACTGCATTAAGAACAGTGAAAGGCACATGGCGAGATTAAAGTCACCAAACCGTGCTTGTCACACACATGCACACGCACATACACACATACACACACTCCCCCTCTAAGGTAAGTCATCTGGACAGTAGGAAACACTGGAACAAATAGGCATTAAAGAAGAACGACTCTGAGAATTTTGGTTACATTTTGTAACACAGCACAAAGTACTTTCTCAAAAAGAAGAGCATTGTGAATTCCTCACACTACTTCAGCGCAGTAAGAATAGTTTTTACCTTTTACTCACAGCTTCACCCTGTGAACAGAACTGACACCAAGTCTGTGGTCACACTGACTTCACTGACAGCAATTAACAAGCAGCGCCTCATTCTTAACCACCAAGATTCACACTTTCTGCTGGTGCAACAGCACACTTAGTGACTTAAGTGCTCGAAATCATGGCCTGCGCTCATGAACTCTGTGGCTTAGAAGTTTAGGTATCATACTCCAAGTGTAAAGATTTGCACATGATTCTGGGTTTACACAAAGCTCTTTCAGTCAATCATTTTCATGTTAAATTAATCCAAGCCAGAACAAACCATAACCTAAAGATAGCATTATGAACGGCACACAGTCAGTCAAGCTCCAACTACTGACATAAGGATGGTGCCATTCAGCCAACTCCAGCAACAAGGATCCACGTCTACCTTGGCATTCCTCTGCCTTTAATACAGAACTCAAATTACAATGTCAGTTTTAGAGACGATGACAACAGTGACTGCTTTTCTAGTTCTTAATGATTAAAGCCCCTCCCCCACTTTAAAAGAAACTGGCCCTAATAAATGAAATACTTCAATTATCAAACAGCAGAGAAACACAAGTTGCTCTGCTGGATGAGACTGCTTTTGTGTTAGGAGTGACTTCTGGAGACCAGAGACTGTGTCTCTCGTGTGTTCTCTAGGCCCCAGTCTTCTGCACCATACTGTGCTCTGATCAGTAGAGTACGCTCTAGCAGCTCCTGAGAGATGACCACGAGGAATGTAAAACTTAACCTTGGAGATAAAGTTTGAGAGTAGGACTGAATCAAGTGAAGAGGGATATATGTAGAAACTGTGACCCAGACTACTCCATGTGTATGAAGCTTTTGTAGTGGCAGGCATGACAGAAAGATATGGGCTCCCCCGGGGGCCATATCCGGGCCATGCCTTAAGTGGTGACTCCAGGTTCTCATCCAGTGCCACCCAAGATTCTCTGTTGTTCTTCCACATTGGTCAGAGTATTTGAGTTCAGTCTCAGAGTGGACAAGGAGAGGATTCTCACTACCTCCATAATTGACCAGAGAATATTACTATATCCCGTTTCCAGTAGCATCACGGAGTGCACTAAAGTTCTTTATCTGCAATATATGGGTTATAGTAACAAACATGTATGTAGTACCACGTGTATGTCAGGAGCAATGACGTATGCCAGGGATACAGCTGGGAATTAAGACAGATTTCTGAGGCTTACAGGACGAGAAACAAACCCTAAAAAACAAGTACGTTCAATTAAACAAATATAGATCACCATCCTGAACTGAGGGGTAAGAGAAATATTCCCAAACTAGGCAATGCCTAAAACAGTTGACAGTCTGAAGAATGGGTGGCTACATGGATGGAGGCAGAAAAATACAAAATAATCCCATATGGCTTAGTTGTTAGGCAGACAGATGGGACTTTCTTATACTGTACATGCAAACATATGAAGAATGAACAGGAAGTTCTTTAGGTATCTTTTACTTATATACAAGTGTGTAGGAACATACTTATGTCCTCTGCACACACAGAGATGTGGAAGGGAGTTATAGAAAGGGAGTGCAAAAGAGAGGAGAAGAGGCACACAGTGTGACAAAACCTGAAGGATGAGGGAGAGGCAGGGACAACCTCAGCCTCTGCCTATGACAGAACACTACTGAAGGGACAGAGAGACTTGGAAGAAATAGAACATTTTGCAAACTAAAACAGCTGGATCTCAACTGGGTATTGTGCTGAGATCAACTAAACTGTACAGCAAATTAGAGGCTGGCTCTGTCTCAAAGAAAACAAAGAAAAACCCCAAACAGAACGATACGTATTTAAGATCTACCTGTCTGTCAGTCTGCGCTTCTCAGGAGGCTGTGTGTGCACAAGCCAAACGGAGGCTTTAAGTAAAGTGCTCTGTGGCTAGATTTGATGTAGATACTTGCTTTCTGAACAAAAGAGTTTGTTTTGGTGGATCCAAAACTAACATTTTGTTACTAGCCATATAGATACAAGAAAGCATGTGTTTCTACTGCTCCTTATTGTTTGAAAATATATTTTCCATTTGATAAATTAAGAAAAATATCTATGGTCACTTTATTGTGACTTATACCAAAGAGTAATTGCTGCTCGCCCCCACTACCACCACCACCCAACAAATGCTTCTAATACCAGTCTCCCACAAAATGATGTAGGCACACTGTACTGTTGTGGTCCCTGGCCAATGTGGCTGTGTCAGAAAGATAAACCAGGCCCTCAGCTGCATCAGGCACACATGCAGACTCGTGGTTCTCAGCTCCAAAGGTAGGGCGTGCAGACACAGGATGTCCTGCACTTAATAGTCCTACTCCATGATGCCCGTCCCTGGAAGCACTTTGTGCCCTTCCTTCTTTCCAACCAACATGTTAATTTATCCACAATAGTGTGCTTCAAACATGCAATGCCCACTTGTAACAGGAGGGCTCTAGCAATAGCGTCATTGGTATCTAGAATCCAAGGCCAACTTACTAATAACGTCATTGGTATCTAGAATCCATAGTATCTAGAATCCAAGGGCTACTTACTAATAAGTAACCTTCCTGCTTGCTGCCGTTTACTTCTGTGGACCAGATACCAGCACAATAGAGACTTACAAGTATTATTTTACTTTGTGGAATGGTCTGAGATAACAATCTGTCTTTCTCTCTCTCTTTCTTTCTCTTTCTTTCTTTCTTTCTTTCTTTCTTTCTTTCTTTCTTTCTTTCTTTCTTTCTTT
>JANHMN010000006.1:95016006-95027116 GCA_030674055.1 Rhabdomys pumilio
TTTCTTTCTTTCTTTCTTTCTTTCTTTCTTTCTTTCTTTCTTTCTTTTTACTTAGAAATAAGGTAGAGGAACAAAGAGTTCCTAACTAGCATTTTGATATTAGCAAGAACGTGTTAGGCAAACAGTAATTCTCTTTCTGGGGATGACAGCATTATGAATTCATCCCTTTGCTTTTTTTAAATGGAACTATAAAGTCAAAAACTGAAAACTGAACTGTTTCCAGTGAAATGCTGAAACCTCAAAATTAGGACTAGGTGCTTATGGATTCCAGCTGCCCAACAGATGTCAGACCTATGGACAAGGTTGTCAAGACAACAACATTGGGCCATGACCAGAGATCATAATACTTGTAAAAAAGACACAATATTTATTTTGAGGTAGATTGATGGCATAGCTCACTAAATAAATAATATTTAACTGCCATTTTGTAGGAAATTGTCTTACCTGTCCTTCCTATGTTCTGTTTTGTGCGAACTGCCGTGGAGCTCTGACCGTTTGCAGAGCCTCACATTCCTGCACATCACTCTCATAGTGAAGAATCCACTATGAATGGTAATTACAACATGAGACGTTTGTCAGAGAGCCCTAGTGACAACCAGACAACTTCATAGCCATTAAGACTAAGTTCAGAAAGTACCAATGAAAACATTCTGGCACTAAGGAAGAAAGACCAAAGAACAGATTAGAAGCATCCTTCTGCTGAAATGATGACGTGAGCCTGGGGCTGGAGACCAGACGCTCCGGCAGAGGACTGGGGTTGGGTTCCCAGCACCCATGTAGCAGCTCACAACTACATGGAACCTCGGTTTCAGGAGATCCAATGGACTTTTCTGGCCTTAGCAGGCACTGCACACATGTGCTACATATACATACATGCTGACAAAATACTCAGACATAAAGATAAATAAAGCTTAAAACCCCGTTATTTGTGGTTTATGTGTGTAGGTGTTTTATGTGCCCGTGAATGTGTGCATCGTGCACAGATCCCCTGGAACTGGAGCTACATTTGCATGTCATCACGTAGGCATTTGGGAACGAACCTGGGTTCTCTAGAGGAGCAGCAAGTACTGAGTCATCTCTCCAGCTCACTTTTAAACAGTGAAGTTAACAGTAAAGAAAAGAATGGGGCATCAAATTTAAAACTGATTTTTCAATCACAGAAGTCTGTTGCTCCTGCCTGGAGCTATCTGGAAGCTTAAGTGTGGCCCCAACGGTGATAACTTAGAATCTTTAAGCTTTGATTATATTTTCATAGGATCTTTATAGAGTCTACGGCTCTCACTGTTCCCAGAGAAGTTGGAGTACTCAGGGTCAACCACTGCCCTCGACACGTCCTTTCCTTGCTGCTCCAGCTGCAGGAGTAGCCTCTAATGCTCCTCCATGGTAGCACGTCATGGAATACCCATGACGGGAGAGTAAGGCTGCCATGGGGTCTCAACCCTGGCACACAAGGGCAGCTAGCAGACAAAACCCAGTCTTCGTCCCAGCCTTTCTTTTCCAGTGCTATCCTGCTCCGTTATATTAAAATGTATATACTTTTGGAGAGACAGTCATTTGTTAGGTGACTAGTTCAGTGTCCAAGTTCCCAGGCAGTAATAACTCTTAACAATGTAGCTGGTTTCTTCCTGAAAGCTGGATGAACAATGGAAGAATCCTATGACCAGGTTCGAGAGGTAGATTCAAAAGAGGTTGACTGTAAAAAGTGCATCATGTATCTCTTTTGATAAATGATTTTTATGTACTCGTTTGTATGAGCCTTGGCAATGAGCTGAGAGTCAAATACACCCAGACTCCTCGCAGGTGAAATCTTTATGGGCGAGCTAAGTGGCCAACATCAGCTGAGGTGCTACAGAGCTGACTGAGGTAAAGACCCTTTCTGGAGGACGGGTCTGCACCAGGGAAGTGCTGCAGCTGCAGACTGCTGTGCGGTCTGTCAGTGCAGCAATCCTCCTTGACATACCAGCAGAACAATTACATGTGGCAATTTCATCTCTGCTAGGTTGTTTAAAATTGTTTTTATGTTTATGTTTCAATCATTTAAGTCATTTTTCTTTAGGGATGCTGACGATCAAACCTAAGGTTGGTGTGGTCTGCCACTATAATCCCAGCACCAGGACATTATATTTTTTCTTAAGTGAACTAACAATAGAAAATCTCTAGTCAGAACTGTGGAAATCCATGGAAATAACTATCCTCCAATTCCGGAACTGTGAAAACCCATGATAATTGACAGAAACTCACTCATCAGTCAGACTTGGGATACAAAGTATGCTATTAAAGCCCCAAACAGTGTTTGAATAATGATGCACACTAAGATGTCATCTAATCCTAAAATTACCGAAAGCTATTAGCAGCCGTCAGTTTCAAAATCACAAAAGACTGAATAGAGTATGTTAAAGTGCCCTAAAATATGAATGTTTACGGAGGAAATACACAGATATAAATAGTGTGTACATTAGTGACACAGACTGTTCTGCCTGGCTTATTGCACATAAAGCGCCCGTTTTCATGAGAATTCAGTGAGACAAACAGGATTCATTTCTGTTCTCCTCTTTCTTTGTGTACTAGCTCGAACACCCGCTGCACTCCTGTTTGCCTAGCTTGTGTCCATTACCTCATCTGCAAAGAAACAGCAGAGTTGAAAAACCACTCAGCCCCAAACCAAAGACCAGTCAGAATTCTTGTTTTTGAATGCTATACCTCAAATGTGCCCACAAATAATGTGCTAGCAAAGCAAGCGTAAGCTATTGCTACTTTCAAATATAATAACAGAGGAGTATTCAGGATAGTTTAAGTATTTGCACAACAAACCCATGGTCTCAGGTTTTGTTTATTGGGTGTTTAAATATCTTCTGGAAAAACACAGGCAGGTTTTTAGTGACAGCAAATGGTTTTAGAATGTTCACAGTAAAAAGATTCAAGATGGAAAATGTCTAGTTATTAAACAATTCAAAGCATGTTGTAATTTTAAAAAGAAAGCTTTTCCTTTTTGTTTTTATCCTCTGACAAACATAAAATTTCCAGATCTGGGTAGGATGTATTAGCTAGTTATACATTTGGATAGATAGTTATATGAATAAATAAAGGCTTAAAATACTATATATTATCTTCAAGAAAATACCTGTTTGGACTCAAGTTGGCATATCTGAGTTCTATTTAAGCATGACACTACCTCATAAGATAAACAGATCACATGCTCTATGATTTTTGTTGTAGGTAGTCAAATTAAAAGTTACTTATTCAAACAAAATACATTATGCTGACAACCATAGTACAATTTAAAATTTCCCATTCCATTAATATTTGATCTCTTTAACTCTTGAAGGTTCAAACATAAACAATTTTACTAATCCATACTAATATAACTTTCAAAATATTAAGGCAAATAATTCTTGAAAGCCAGAAATATACATATTACTTTATTTCTTTTTCTTGTGTGCGTGCATGTGTGCACATGGGCGCGCGCGCGTGCGTGCGTGCGTGCGTGCGTGCGTGTGTGTGTGTGTGTGTGTGTGTGTGTGTGTTGTGCAGTGCATGCAGGCAGGTATGCAAGTGTGGGTGTCTGTACATGTGTAGGTCAGAAGAAGACAACAGGTACCTGCATGCTGCTTTTCACTGGATTTTCTCCAGACAGAGCCTCTGACAACACTGGAAGCTTGCTGCTTTGGCTAAGCTGGTCAGCATGCTTCGGGATCTGTAGGATTCTGCCCCCTAACAATGAGGTCACAGGCATGCTCGTTCACACTCAGCTCCTTACAATGCTTGTTTTTATGAATTCTCTTCCTTTGTACACAGAGCAAATGATCTTACCCACTCAGCCATCTCAGCTCCATGGTTTTACTGTTATCATTTATTATCTGTTAATATTGATATTGAGGCTCACTAGGTAACCCCAGCTGGTCTGGACTTACTATGTAGACAGAGCTGGCCTCAAACTCACAGATCTGCTAGCCTCTCCTTCCTAAATGCTGGGATTAAAAGCATGAGTTATCATGTCCAGCTCCATGGTTTTATTTTAATGTTCACATTAAGAAATGACTGCTCACTCTGAATGTCAGAAATATTCATTTCGACTGTATGTACCTTCACTATTTGTAGGTTGTGTGTAATACTTTCATCTGTTTGACTGACAGCTGTCTTACTTCTTTATTTTGTCTTCGTGAGCGCACAGCTAGTTCTATTCTCGTATGAGCTGCTGCGGCAGAACACCGAAGGGGGTGATGTAATGTCAGAGGCACAGTCCTATCTCTTAAGCTATAGTTGGTGCCTGCTCTGTGCTGTTAACAATCCTAAAAGCTAAAACTGATATAGAGAATAAACATGTTCTATTTCCCATCTTTGAAAGTCTCAAAACCATTTTAGATCAAGAATACATAGCCCCAGGGCTGGAGAGATGGCTTGCCAAATAGGAGCCCTTGCCTCTCCTGTGGGGACCTGGGTCTGGCTCTTAGCACCCACATGAATGAAGCGCACAACTATCTGTACCTCCGGTCTAGGGGATCTGATGTCCTTTCTTGTCCACCACAGGCACCAAGCACACTCATCGTATGCAGACACACATGAAGTGCATGGTATGCACTCACAGAAGCATGTAGAGAATATATTGTATAGCCTCATAAGGTGGGCTAATGCTTTATAAGATGCATACTACACACAATCTTACACTATCAATTAAATATCCATTATTTCTTCCATAACTCTAGATTCTTTACTAATTAGTACTTTTTGAGTTAAAGAAATACTGCAATACGCCTTTTACTAAAACAGCACATACTGCAACTTAAGCAGCAGAACAGGCCTTTAGCGGAAAGAAGGCAATCTATGGAATGGCTGTACTGAACCAACTGCCTGAGTTGGTTATGGGTGTGGGGGACAATGGGCAGCTCATTGGTCAAATGTCTGCTGTGCATACAAGGACCTGAGTTTGGTCTGCAGTAACACATAAAAGGCAGGCTTGGTGACAAGGTTTATAATCCACACTGTGTGTGGACAGGGGACCTCGGCATGGGAGATGAGGGAGGACTGGTCTTGGTATTTAGCTAGAGAACCTTGGATCCAATGAGAAGTCCTGTCTCAGAAAACAAGGTGGTGGTGGAGAGATGGTCCATCAGCTATGGGCACACACTTTCTTCCAAGAAACCAGCTCCAAGCCCCTGTGTAATGGCTCCCAGCTCTAGAGGATCTGATGTCTTTGGCCTCTCAGAATACTACATTCAAATTTACAACACCCACACTCCCTACATATGCACAAAACTAAAAATCAAGGTCTTTTGAGAAAAGGTAGTTAGCTCCTAAGGAACAACACCCAAGGTTGATCTGTGGCCTCCAGATATACACAAACACACATGTATCTGCACATATACAAACAAGCACCCTCTGCACACGCAGAAGGCAGCTATACCCTTTAGTATGTTACTGCTGATTCTGAGCAGAAAGCATTATAAAGTGCTTGTCAAACAGCTATGATAAAGGACAATACAGTTATGACTAAGACACAGGGAAAGTTACAAAGCTTTCATTCTCAAACGCATTCAGAATTTGGCCAGCTTGATCTACATATGAGCTCAAGGGCAGGCCTATGTGTGTATGTGTGTGTGTATGTGCACGCACGCCTGCCTGCCTGCCTGCCTGCCTGCCTGTTTTTTGAAAATCCACTTTATCTCTTGCATATACTTATGCTAAAATAGCCCTTATCCATATGCTTCAAACATAACTTTATTCAATTTAATGTACTGATTTTCTTTTTGTATGTGACTTGGATATTTTGGAAATAGCTGTAACACAGAATAATAAGAATTTAACATGTACTTGGCGTGGTGGTGCGCACCTTGAGTTCCAGCACTGGTGAGACAGAGGCAAGCTTATCTCTGAGTTCCAGGCTAGCCAAAAGAACACAGTGAGACCTTACTATCTAGCTTGTGAAGTTGACTAAAAACGTGATGAATGACTGGCTTAACCACGTCACCTTCATTATCTAATTAATCTACCTTTGCTAGGTCCATCTTAAAGGTGGCATAACTCAGACTAGGTAAGATCACTCAGCTCAGATGGAAAAGTCTAGACTGACTTTACTTAAATCTACACACAGATACCATGCTTATGGAAATGCAGATCTCAAAGGTTTTTCATACCAGCTGTGCCTGTCCTCACACCGTGTGCCCTGTCCTCAAACCATGTGGCCTGTCCAGGTTTAGAAGGTGGTGGTTTGGAGCCCACCTAGTGCATAGCTCACTCACCCCAGTGGCTGGATCTCAGCTTCTCAGTATAGAAGCCTCCAAAGAGACAGCACATACTCGAAGCTGCCTGACTCTTGAGCTCAGATTTAAAAGTGCACTGTGTGTGTATGTGTGGTGGGTGCTAGGGAGCATCCTGCTGCTGGGCTCTATAGCACTCTGATTAGAGTATTAATCAGAGAGTGAACAGAAATAGGCAGGAGTCAATGTGACCCAGATGTAAAGGCCTGACCGTAGAAATTAGACTGGTGGAATGGTTTAATATTTTAATTCATTTATGTCTCAGACAAACAGAATTACTAACCTTCTACATTCATGGCTTCTCTCAAAACCTGAAGTTTCTTTTGTCTCTCTCGAATTCGGTCCAAAGCACTTGATACCGCAGAGGAGGCTGGCAGCTCTCGGGTGTGGATCACTGGTTCCACTTTCTGAGGGCCGAAGATATCCAAGGCAATGCTTCCATCAGAGTACCTTCCTTCCTTTTTTCTAGGAGTGGTCGACGTCCGTCCTGTCACTGTCTCAGGGTCACAGTGTTGGTACCTGCCAGTCTCTCCAGAAATGTCTCTGTCAGCCACACAAAGCAAGTCCATGGACGAAGCCCAGGTCTTCTTCTTCTTAGATAGTACATCAATTTGTGGACTACTAGTTTTGAACTGGTAAGGGGAAGAGAAAGTCTCAGAATCTTCATGTCTGGAATTATTATCAGATGGAGTATCCTTGAAATAATCTTCCTCATCTTGTTTGTCTCTGATGGACAGAAATCCCATAGACTTACTAAGCCCTTTGTTAAGAAAGGTCTGCTGAGAGAGCGGAGCCTTGTGTATGTCTAGTACATCAGAAGTGGAGCTTCTTCCTGGAATGATAAGAATCTATCATGTATGCGCAGAATCTTTAGAAAATCAGCTAGCATGTAACCCACTGCTGATAATGAAAGTGCTGGCAGCTCCCCGAATGACACAGTGGAGGATGGGAGACAGCTGACCTCAGGGATGCTGAGGGTGGAAACATGGCCGCTGAGCACACACATCCCTGAGGCCGATGTCTTTCTGCATGTGCTTTGTGTAACTGTGGGAACCAAGCCCAAGCCCTTATACATGCAAGAACTCTGCCACTGAGCTATACCAGCGTCCCAGTGCTCCTAGGAGACAACGGAAGTGATACGGAAATGTATTTCTTTTGGGCACTATTATTTCTATCATCAAAGATAAACGATTTTGTTTTAAAATAAAGTTAAGTTGGTAATGGCACTGACTTTTGTAGAACAGCAATCACCTATGAAATGATTTAGGATAATATAATCCCTAAAATACGCTCCTAACTTCTAAATACTTAAACATGTGTTTCCTGGTGTATTCTGATCTTTTAAACAGATATGTTAAATTAAAAAACAGAATTGTTTCTATTCTTCATAGGAAGAAAATTGTAATGCATGGAACTATTAAGTTCAAGATTATACTATAACTAGCTAGGTTTTTAGAAAACTTTATCTAAAACCCAGATTATTTCCATGGAAATTCTTAAAGAAATCCATTTCTTTTCATGACAGACTATTGTACAGACTAAAAACTAACTGCAATACTAAATTTAGCTTCATCTTTATAGTTCAATGGAGTTAAAAATCAGGTATTTATCCTGTTTGAGATATACCAAAAGTGTCAATCTAGCTATATCAATTATACAAGTCCACATATTTAACACCTGAAATGGTATTTATCCAGTCAGTCAGTACTGGAAAAAAAAATGTAGAAAATATTTTGACGTTACAACCTCAATAGTCCCAAAACCCTGACAACTGTCTCTGGTATATTCTGTGATTTCTCTTTTAAAACAAATGTGTTATATAATATGACTAGATCTTTCTGAGTAACAAGAAGTTGCTTGCAAATTCATCTGAAGCAATCAGTTGGCTCTTCATGGTAATAGCTGTAAGCTTTAATAATCTGATAACAAACTTACCCTGAAAATATGAGGAAAAGTACATTTGTATCAGTTGATGCAATAAATAACACAAACATCATGTTGTTAGTTTCATATTTCTGTGAAGAAGGGATCTAATTAAATGTAACTATGGACAGTTTCCATATTTGAGGTACTGGAACTACAGGACATTAGGAAACATAATACCTCACCCAGGCAGGTTATTACAGAATCTAGCTTCCAGTATGGCTGTGACACAGTCCTTTAGGAGTAAGTGAAATTCTTACACAAACCACATCTTGAAACTACCAAATTTACAATTGTATGGATGGCAAAACAGACATATTTTTGGAAGCTGACAAAATATATAAGCTAAAAAAAAAAAAAAAAAAAACCTGAGAGTATTTGGGGATCACAAGCCACACGTGAATGCAGCCATCTTTTTTCTTTCTGGCCCTTTGCTCTAGGCAAGCAAACAAACTTTGGAAAATTCAAGCAGGGTACGGACACCACAAATTCATAGTCTGTTCCCTTGACAACATGTGTTAACAGTAAACTCGCTTACTTTCTACGATGAGTTCACTTTTGCTCTTCTTCAAATTCCCACTTTCACTGTTGCTTAGCTGGTGATCCCACCTCACTTCCCACAAGGCAACAGCACCTTCCTGTGACTCCTTCCCATGGCTCCTTGCCTCCTCATCTTCCCATGGCTCAGGCTACCCACCCACGCACGTATACTTTCCTTGTTGTGTCAAAGCATGATGCTTCCAAGCAGTGGAGGCCAGGCCCCAGCGTGTAATCTGACTTTCCCTCACTGTTTACTGAAAAGCTTTTGTTTTTGTTTAACTTCTCTGCTGTGCACACACAGTGCCAGTATCTCTCCCCTTTTATTGAGCTGTTTCCACTAACACAGAAACATCATCTAATTTTTCTCAGAAGACAAATCAAATCAAGACAGACTCCTCCCATCACCACATTTCCCTTTGACCATTATCTTCCAATGCCTTCTGTTCACTAGTTCCCCCTGCTTGGGTCGGCGTCCAGCCACACTGTACCCGGGCAGCCCTCATTATCCATCACTAGTGGCTTCCCTGCTTAGGCTGCTCAACCTGCTCTTGATTGTTCCTAATCCTGTAATGGGTTTCCTCCAGCTTGAGGTTCAGAAGTACGCCCACCCACCCACCACTTATTTTTGTGTTTTCCTTATAAATTTCTATTAATGACCCTTTAAATAATATCTTTTTGATAAGTGGAACTTAAAAACTCCCAAACTTACTTTCTTAAGGTGTGGGGTGAGGGTGTGCCTGTGAGGTGTCCAGCCCCAATTGACACATCAACAGTGCAGCCCTTAAATCTAAGGCTCAACATCACAGAAATGGGGGCAGAGGTACTTTAAGTGCCTAGAACCAGGATGCTGACTAGATAGTGTCCCTAGACATCATAGGAAAATACTCCCATGACTCCTAACTATGTGGTTGCTTGACCAGTATTGGCCTCCTGACAATACTGGTTGACATAACAATATGGACAGAAGGAAATTCCACAAATCCTGTCCTGAGATGAACAACTCTAGGTGATCAGTGGCTGACAAGGGAGGGACAATCAGTTTCCTTCAGTGACAGGATCCCAAAGAAACTGTTCAATTTTAAGTGCTCAGTCCCTGGACACACATAAAGTTGGCCAATGCTAAAGGGACTCAGTAGACTGTGTGTGAGCACATACACACGTAGCTGGATAGACGGAACAGTAATTATAACAGACAAGGTCAGGAATGTGAACGGAAAGGCAGGAGTGATGTAGATAAACAGTCATGTGCGAAGTTCTCAGATTAAACTAGACACACATTTATACAAATAAAATAAAAAATAAATGTAAAAAAAAAAGAAAATATACACAGGGAAAATTTTTTAAAATCTGCTTAAGAGATTGTCACAAATTAGTATTGTTTCTACAAATATGTCAAATTTAACTCATTTTCAAATCCTATCTGCTGATAATCACAGACTTAAAGTCTCACACAGCAATTCCTTCTAAAAGATGATCTTGATTTATAACTGAAGAGTTTCTGGTGACCAATGGGGCCACAGAAAAGACAGTGAGACAGAAAGATGGTCTGAGAAGGAAAAAAGATGAGGAGAGTCGACAGACCTGAGGAAGCTAGGCAAACAATGTGTGAAGCCAGCAGGAGATGGTGTCACAAATGACCTAATACAAAAGACTGAGTTATAAAGTTAAAAAGTTGTTAAACTGGGGAGATCCCTGACACAAATGACCTAATAAAAAGACTAAGAGTTATAAAGTTGTAAGCTACAAAAATGTTAAAGGAAGAAGAAACCATTGTGGATAAAAGAGGAAAAACAAAGCTAAGTGGTTGTTATTGCAATGTTTTGTCCATGACTGGTTTTATTTGCATTTCGGAATAAAAAGGAGACATGTCTTTAGGTAGAGGTGGAAACAGCACATGGTAAAAGCAGATGCTGGCTTGCCCAAAAACATCATATTTTAAACCAAAGTTTTAAAGCAATATTTTCAAACCAAATACTCCTAACTGGGCAGACTCTCGTCACTCTTCGTCACACTCTAGCACACTGTGTCACATTTGGTCACGCCAATGATGCTCTTGCTGTCTCCAACTGCACAACCAGACACAGAAGTGCCTAATTTACCCATTACAGGATGAAAATTATTTTTTATAAAATACAAGATGTAGTATAAAATAGTAATTCTGAAAAACTGCAAATCTTACTAAATAAAGTAAGGACATAATATAGTAGCATAATCACTTTATATTGCTAAGGCACTAGGGAAAAATTCACTAATCTAGTAACTTAAAATGTGAGTTCAAATACAGAACCTAGCCATATGGCTGAGAAGAAACACGGTATGCTAGGCTTCTTAGATGCTCAAGTCTGCTGGCCAAAGAGTATGTGCACATAACAGCAGCACCATTTGATAGTCTG